>OY856409.1:1138946748-1139539248 GCA_963693085.1 Alisma plantago-aquatica
CATTAACCGTCCTGTGAAGCTAAACACAGGAAGTATAAAATATCGAGGCACTGAGCCAAAATCTCAAAAGCACTAACTACTACTCTGAGGACCTGAGAGTACAGAGACGACACAGAGGACTCTATCTACATCTATACAAGGCATAACAGCCAGTGTCTCCTCCTGAGACTTCAATGTTTCCCATATTGCTGCTGTTGCTGTCCTTTTCCTACTAATAGATTTATGTCTCCTCGTTCGCGTCCACCTAAAAATGTGGTTCCCACGGGGGTGAGACAATTGTAAATTGCCCCAGCGAGAGATATAACTCTCTGCCAGAAACAATATTATTGCAGCTTAAGAAGATAAATATACACAGAGGAATTATATTTGTTTGGTAGCAGATATTTTAATGTCTAACATATTAGAACATTATTCTTTATCAAAAGCATTATAGCTATAATTTGATATAACAACATGTCACTTATCCTTTAAGGAAAATGAAGAACATGTATAACATTTATTCACTATAGAATCATTACCACAACATTAACTCTCTTCAGGCTTAGATCATATATCTAATGCCTGTCATTGTCATTTGGGAGTCATGGCATATAGCCATACTTTTTTTTCACAAAGTGTTGGGATCTTAGTCCCTCATCTCATCAAGTACATTTCCACTTCTTAACAAGTTCATTATCATGATTATAGAATCTAGGTATTTGAACCCATAACTCACCATAGAACACTTATTTCCACTATTAGGTAACTACATACCTTCATATCATCTGACCCAGGGACATTATAATTCTTGCTACACAAAGCATTGCACATAGTTCACAAAGATCATAAACAATCTAAGATAATTAGCACCTCATGTGACACACAAGACTTATTAATTGTAGGTTACCTCTCACTAAGCAACAAAACATATGAAGGCTTATAAGGCCTATAGAACATTTTCAATATACAGAACATCATAGTTCATACCTAGCTATGCTCATTATCTCAACATAACTGCATGATTAGTGATTATGATACCATTACATATCAGTAACATGCAATACAAGGGTTTTCTTATTACATTCATAACCGATCAATCTGTATTATAATTTCACATAGGATTACTCTATGTTAAGACTTCACATAGCATCATCTTGTACTAGGGTTTCACATAACATTACCCTGTATTAGGGTTCACATAGCATTAACTTATGTTAGGGTTTCACATAGCATTACCCTGTATTAGGAATTCACATAGCAAGGAATCAATATGAATAACATAAGTATTCAATCATACTCATTTATTCTCATCATTCATCATTGAATGTATTATCAACACAAAGTATGAGTTTCTCTCTCATCTTTTCCAGAATATGATTACATCATAGTTTATAGGTTTGGAATAACCTTTTCATAAGGCATGTTAGCCTAAATTCAGTAGAGTGCATTACATCTCAATGTAACCATTGACATGACACATCTTATGTGTCATTCATCCAATTGCATTTGGACTTATAATACATCAAGGGATAGCATTATTGGAGAGTTGGATGTGATATCTATCATATCTTGATGTATCACTTCCCTCAACACCTATATCTTACTTGAGTTTATACACTTAGCTTGTATTCGGGTATTCCCCATCCTAATACTTTATGCACTAGTTCATCACATTTATCATGTAAGGTATTGGTCATTAGTCACTCCCTTAGATTATACAATCATTGCCAATACTATGGACTCATCCTTCAGTTAGGAACTATTAATATAAGGATATCCACCATCAACCTCTCTAGGGGATACATTTGTCATAACATTATTCACTATTTCATTATTAGGAATAGTATTCTCCACACTTATAATTTGAGGATTCACATAGCATATTCCATATATTTATGGATTTCGCATAGTATATTCCATATATTTATGGATTTCACATTGTATTACTCTTCAATAGAGTCATTCATAATCATCCTTCTACATCAAAGTTTCACCTAGTATTATGTGAAATTAGGATTTCACAACACATAACCCAGTGCTAGGTCTTCACATAGGATTAGTGGCACTACCCTATATTAGGGTTTCATGCACCTTACCCCATTTTAGGGATTAAGGTTTTCTATTCATATCCAAGTAAGTTTTCTTTTACCTCATACCCAAATTAGGGTTAGGATATACAATTACCATCAAATTAGGGTTTCCTTCATTGTTACACTAAGTTAGGATTACATGATCACCATGGATTTATGATAACACTCAGCTTTGCCCTAGATTACGGTTTCACACATAGCTTCATTCTAATTAGGGTTAGGGCTCATTGATTAGGGTTTCATGATCTCAATATTATGGATCAACCCTCATCACATAGTTTACTCATAATGAGAGAATTAGGGCTTAATTATATAAGCATTCATCCCTTTCATTTCCTCTCTCATCCTCTTTAGGATGTTAACTACTCCAATATTAATCTAGGTTAACTCTTCACTTGAGTACACATAGCTAGGGTTTACCTTCACAATCATCATGGGTCTACATCTTTATTAATCACATAGTTGATCGACCTTTGATCATATTAGATATCCAAATGGTCTAATCAATTAAACCATCAATTATATAAGGAATTCAAAAGAATTGACCAGTTAAAATTTCAATTCCACAAAGTGGTCAATTGGGTTAACCATTGAAATCTTCAATTACATCAAGTGTCCAAATGGGTTCACCATATTTGACCTTCAATTACATAAGATATTCAAATGGATTAACCATGTTGATCTTCACAAAGTTAATTACTTAGACCCTCAATGATCTTGGTTCTCATACATCAATTGGTTGAAAACCATTTAAACAAGTTGTACTTGAAATTGATTAGACAAAGTCGGTATTGAAACCGTTTGCACTTTGGGTCTCCAAACGATTTGAGATCGTTTTGTCCCAAACGATCTTTAGACCGTTTGGTCCCAAATGGTCTTGAGACCATTTGGACTCAAACGGTCTTGAGACCATTTGGTCCAAACCTCCTCAAAACCGCATGGACCAAATATGGTCTCAACCAATCAAATTAAAATAGGGTTTCCAATTTTGGTTCCTTCAATCATTGAATTCATGTATCCAATCATCAATTGGACCTATCACCATACTTGAATTGAGTTAAGTAGGTAAACCTTAAACTAATTTGACCCTCAATGGATCCTCAATTGATCATCAATTAGGGTTTGAATCAATTGAATTAGGGTTTGGAATCGATGATCCTTCAACATTAACCAGTGTGAAACTAGTTACTTTAAAACCATTGGACCATCATCCAAGTTGGGAATGACCTGACCCCAAACGGTCTTGAGGTCATTTGGATGACCTCCAAATGGTCTTGAGACCGTTTTCCCATGTTAAAATCAAAATCCAAGTCAACCAATTTGGGTTTGGATCATTGGATTGATCACCAAATCAGCAATTGATTACACTCCAACATAGTATCTTTGGATCTTCAATTGCTTAACCATACTCAACCCTAGACCTCCAAACGGTCTTGGTTGACCTCCAAACGCTATTGAGACCATTTGGATGAACTCCAAATAGTCTTGCGAACGTTTGGCTCATCCAACCCTTGGATTCTATTGAAAAGTCATTAGGGTTTGAGCTATTGAGTTGACCATCAAATCAACACTTGATTACAAAGTGATTTGGTACATTTAGACCTTAAATTGGTCAAACATGCTTAACCCTAGACCTCCAAACGGTATTGGGTGATCCCCAAATGGTCTTGAGACCGTTTGGGTGATCCCCAAACGGTTTTGAAACCGTTTGGGCCAATCTACCCAAAACATCAACTCATTTCAATGCAAAATCAGCACTTAGCCGATTAGGGTTAACACCATATCTTTTGTCCTTCAAACACTTAACCATATCCAACCCTAGACCTCCAAATGGTCTTGGGTGACCCCAAAAAGGTCTTGAGACCGTTTGGGTGATCCCAAAATGGTTTTGAAACCATTTGGGCTAAATAACCCAAAAAGTCAAATCAATCAAGTTGAAAATCAGCACTTAATCCAATTAGGGTTTGCCTAATTGATTAGCCTTCAATTCATAATTCCTTTGGAATTAATCCATAAAATTTGGTGCGTTATCAACCAACATAATTAGGAATAGGATTCTCAAATGGTCAACTCTTTCAAACGGTTTTGAAACCGTTTGCTCTCAAACGGTTTGGTCAAATTGAATGGGCAAACATGTTGAAATCGTTTGGTCTAGATATTTGGGGAGGTGTGTGCTTATGATGATGTCATCATCATCAAGCTCCAAACTCACGAAATCTACTGTGATTTCCATGGATATTGCATCAATCAACCAAACTTCATTTCGGAAATGTAGAAATGATCACCAATTGATAAGGAATTGATTGCAATATTAAAATTAAGGGTTCAAGTTATAAAAACCGCCTCCAATTGAGCTCCAAAGCTCCAAGCTCACGGAAACAATGGTGGATGCAACTCCTTTCACTATCCCAAGGGTATTCCTCAAGCTTTGAGTGAAAATAATTGGTTAGAATTGAAGAGGAGATCGAGATATGATGAATTCATGCATTGATTTTCAATTTTCACCATGGATTCAAGGTGAAAGGAAGTCAAGAACCTTACCAACAGGTTGGGGATTGTCCTCCTGCTCCTCCACAGCTCCTTGGTCGTTTTCCAAGCAAGGGGAAAGAAATGAAAACGAAAAAGACTTTCATTTGGCTTGTAAAGGGTCTTTTTATAAGAAATTCAAGGAGAGAGAAAGTGCCTTATAAAAATTCATTTAATCTCAAAAATGTGGCCGCCTCTTCCCCCTAATCTTCCTTAGGGACGAGGCTATCTTGTTTTCCTCTTATACCTCTCAATTATCCATGATTTAAAGAAAATAAAATCAAGCACCTTAAATCATATTTTATTAATATCCATATGTGAGTGGATATTTCTTTTTCTTATAAAATTGTGTGTGCGTTATCCACTCCCTTGGATATTTTCGTGGTCCTTGCAAAGCTCAAGGACGTCACACACACATCTGAATCCAACCATTTTAATTTTGGTTGAAGGCTCTTTAATTAATACATTTATTTTTGCCCTAAATCAAATTAGGGTTTCAATTAGGCATTAATCTTGATTATGTTAATATCAAGATTCTCTCTCCTCCAACTTAATTCAAATGAGGAGCCCTTCTCATTTTATTTGCCCTACATGATGCCAAGAAACATTAGGGACCTTATTGAAGTGGTAATTTGCATATTGAACCCTAGGTTTTGGGTAAATTGCACTTTACACCAAAACTAGGTTTTAATGCACAAGGATTGGTTTACAAGCTTAATCTTGGTGCCCAAGCTTGTGAAAACCATACCACTACATCATATTCATTCTTATGATGTCTCAACATCAGAGGAACATTTTATCATGTGCAATTTTCAAGTTAACCCCTCAACTTGGGTAATTTGCACTTTAGTAAAAAATAAGCAAACATTGCTTCAACATTGTTCAAACAGGACCAAAATGGAAACATAAGTTTCTCATGAGCCCTAATTACTTTTTTCAAGATAATATTAAGCATATACTCAACCTTATTAGGCAAAACATCTAGGGTTAACACATAACCCAGGTCAGGGATGTTACAAATTATAAACCCCTAACAAAGATTTCGTCTCGAAATCCCAAGAAAAAGGAGGGACAGATTTATTCAGTTATCATACCCTCAAGTCTCCAAATAATATCTTAATATTATGGATATATCATGGATTCTATAATCCACACAAAGTTCCCTTCATTAATTCAACCTTATCAATGTTTATGTTTATGCAAAACATAAACCCCTAACATATGATGTCCATATTATTGAAAGGAAGAAGCATAAAAGAACATACTTCAATCATCACTCAAGAATATTTATCAAAAGGGAAAACATATATATCTAACAGATATAATTCACTCAGCAATCCTTTATTCATTTAGGAAAATTCACTTAGCAAACTCTATGTAATTGGGAATATTCACATAGCTCTTCCTTTTAGTTGGGAATGTTCACATAGCTCTTCCTATTATTTGGGAATGTTCACATAGCTCTTCCTTTTAGTTGCGAATGTTCAGATAGCTCTTCCTATTATTTGGGAATGTTCACATAGCTCTTCCTTTTAGTTGGGAATGTTCACATAGCTCTTCCAATTAATTAGGAATGTTCACATAGCTCTTCCTTTTAGTTGGGAATGTTCACATAGCTCTTCCTTTTAGTTGGGAATGTTCACATAGCTCTTCCTATTAGTTGGGAATGTTCACATAGCTCTTCCTTTTAGTTGGGAATGTTCACATAGCTCTTCCTTTTAATTGGGAATGTTCACATAGCTTTTCCTTTTAGTTGGGAATGTTCACATAGCTCTTCCTATTATTTGGGAATGTTCACATAGCTCTTCCTTTTAGTTGGGAATGTTCACATAGCTCTTCCTATTAATTGGGAATGTTCACATAGCTCTTCCTTTTATTTGCATTATACTCTCTAGATTGTTTCAGAATGAATACTTGATCAGAGTAATCAAAAAGATAACAATCTAAGAGTTTCATACTTGCCTTATCTTAAATAATCATATACCTGGCCAGGGTATATAAGTATTGAGATTAGGTAGTATGCACTTTATTTGCTATCATATTCCTTACTTTTCATATCATTATACACAAAGGATTTTCCATTTCCCAGATTTTCTCCAGGCATACCTTCTATATCTCATCTTGTATCACAAAGATAAGAGAGATTATAAAGCATTTTAAGGAATACTGAGTAAGATATAAGTTCTCATCTCCCTTGTGTCCTTATAGGACTAGTCAAAGGAATTCAAAAACAACTACTTTCATATCTTTAACACATAGAATCATAATATGAAGTATCAGATTGAATATATTTTATTTAAGTGTTACCCCTCAAGGTCACCTACCACATTAGGCTGATTTCATCACAGTGTCAAGTTATCTCATGTTGCTGCTTTTGCCTTCTCTTAGTGACTACTGCCCAGGTGCACTAGGCATTTATTGCACTGGTGACACCAAAAACATTGGATTTTCATAATATTTAGGCAAATGTCTCTAAAATTATAGAGTCCTTACCTTAATTCTCAACTTATTGCCCCTCCTTGGGCACTACTATCACATATGTACTATTTGTCCAAACTTATGGCATAATCTATTTTCTCACCATATATTAATCTTTCCCACATATCCAATGTTCCAACATGACCATGTCACTCAGGAATCCTTTCAATGTCTAGAGTTTATGCATTAAAGATTGGTAACTTAGGTTGTAATACTAGTATCCAGTCTTCTATATGCATTATTGTTGTCCTATCCTACCCTTCAAGAGCATAATATAGGATTCTTTATCCTGATTAGGTCAAGGTGGGAATTCTCAGGCACTTGTTCTCCTCTTGCCTGATCCCATGCGCCCTCTCCTGGTGTAACAACATTGCCCTTAGCAATGTGTTCCTCATCTTCTCCAGTCATTTTCAAGTTCTTCTTCTCCTATGTGAACATAAGATACTATCAGACTAACTGGAAGACACTTAGAACAAACTCCACAACCTTAGTCCTATGTATCTGTAGACTCAGCGAACCTAGAGCTCTGATACCACTTAATTGTGGCATACAACTCTCAAAAACATAATTAACTAATGAGGAAGCGTTCACTAAGCAGTGGATCACCGAAAATCACTCAAAATTAAAACCTTTTTTATCAAAGATCCATCAAAGGAAAAACTTTCTCACATAGAATCAAAGTAACATAATTACATTCTTGTTCACAGGTACATATTCTGTATCATCTCCTTTTGAGAATTACAAGCATTAACTGTCCTATCAAGCTAAACACAGGAAGTATAAAATATCGAGGCACTGAGCCAAAATCTTGAAAGCACTAACTACTACTTCGAGGACCTGAGAGTATAGAGACGACACATAGGACTCTATCTACATCTATACAAGGCATAACAGCCAGTGTCTCCTCCTGAGACTTCAATGTTGTCCCTGTTGCTACTGCAGCTGTCCTTTTCCTATTGAAGGATTTCTGTCTCCTCGTCCGTGTCCACCTAAAAATGTGGTTCCCACGGGTGTGAGACAATTGTAAATTGCCCCAGTGAGAGATATAACTCTCCTCCAGAAACATTATTATTGCAGCTTAAGAAGATAAATATACACAAAGGAATTATATTTGTTTGGTAGCAGATATTTTAATGTCTAACAGAGTAGAACATTATTCTTTATCAAAAGCATTATACCAATAATTTGATATAACAACATGTCACTTATCCTTTAAGGAAAATGAAGAACATGTATAACATTTATTCACTATAGAATCATTACCACAACATTAACTCTTTTCAGGCTTAGATAATATATCTAATGCCTGGCATTGTCATTGGGGAGTCATGGCCTATAGCCATACTTTTTTTTCACAAAGTGTTGGGATCTTAGTCCCTCATATCATCAAGTACATTTCCACTTCTTAACAAGTTCATTATCATGATTATAGAATCTGGGTATTTGAACCCATAACTCACCATAGAACACTTATTTCCACTATTAGGTAACTTCATACCTTCATATCATCTTACCCAGGGACATTATAATTCTTGCTACGCAAAGCATTACACATAGTTCACAAAGCTCATAAACAATCTAAGATAATTAGCACATCATGTGACACACAAGACTTATTAATTGTAGGTTACCTCTCACTAAGCAACAAAACATATGAAGGCTTATAAGGCCTATAGAACATTTTCAATATACAAAACATCATAGCTCATACCTGGCTATGCTCATCATCTCAACATAACTGCATGATTAGTGATCATGATACCATTACATATTAGTAACATGCAATACAAGGGTTATCTTTTTACATTCATAACCCATCAATCTGTATTAGAGTTTCACATAGGATTACTCTATGTTAAGACTTCACATAGGATCATCTTGTAATAGGGTTTCACATAACATTACCATGTATTAGGGTTCACATAGAATTAACTTATGTTAGGGTTTCACATAACATTACTCTGTATTAGGAATTCACATAGCAAGGAATAAATATGAATAACATAAGTATTCAATCATACTCATTTATTCTCATCATTCATCATTGAATGTATTATCAACACAAAGTATGAGTTTCTCTCTCATCTTTTCCAGAATATGATTACATCATAGTTTATAGGTTTGGAATAACCTTTTCATAAGGCATGTTAGCCTAAATTCAGCAGAGTGCATTAGATCTCAATGTAACCATTGACATGACACATCTCATGTGTCATTAATCCAATTGAATTTGGACTTATAATACATCAAGGTATAGTAGTATTGGAGAGTTGGATGTGATATCTATCATATCTTGATGTATCACTTCCCTCAACACCTTTATCTTACTTGAGTTTATACACTTAGCTTGTATTAGGGTATTCCACATCCTAATACTTTATGCACTAGTTCATCACATTTATCATGTAAGGTATTGGTCAGTAGTCACTCACTTAGATTATACAATCATTGCCAATACTATGGACTCATCCTTGAGTTAGGAACTATTAATATAAGGATATCCACCATCAACCTCTCTAGGGGTTACATTTGTCATAAAATTATTCAATATTTCATTATTAGGAATGGTATTCTCCACACTTATAATTTGAGGATTCACATAGCATATTCCATATATTTATGGATTTCACATAGTATATTCCATATATTTATGGATTTCACATTGTATTACTCTTCAATAGAGTTTTACATAATCATCCTTCTACATCAAAGTTTCACCTAGTATTATGTGAAATTAGGATTTCACAACACATCACCCAGTGCTAGGTCTTCACATAGGATTAGTGGCACTACCCTATATTAGGGTTTCATGCACCTTACCCCCATTTTAGGGATTAAGGTTTTCTATTCATATCCAAGTAAGGTTTCTTTTACCTCATACCCAAATTAGGGTTAGGATATACAATTCCCATCAAATTAGGGTTTCCTTCATTGTTACACTAAGTTAGGATTACATCATCACCCTGGATTTATGATAACACTCAACTTTGCCCTAGATTATGGTTTCACACATAGCTTCGTTCTAATTAGGGTTAGGGCTCATTGATTAGGGTTTCATGATCTCAATATTATGGATCAACCCTTATCACATAGTTTACTCATAATGAGAGAATTAGGGCTTAATTATATCAGCATTCATCCCTCTCATTTCATCTCTCATCCTCTTTAGGATGTTAACTACTCCAAGATTAATCTAGGTTAACTCTTCACTTAAGTACACATAGCTAGGGTTAACCTTCACAATCATCATAGGTCTACATCTTTATTAATCACATAGCTGATCGACCTTTGATCATATTAGATGTCCAAATCGTTTAATCAATTAAACCATCAATTATATAAGTAATTCAAAAGAATTGACCAGTTAAACTTTCAATTCCACAAAGTGGTCAATTGGGTTAACCATTGAAATCTTCAATTACATTAAGTGTCCCAATGGGTTCACCATATTGGACATTCAATTACATAAGATATTCAAATGGATTAACCATGTTGATCTTCACAAAGTTAATTACTTAGACCCTCAATGATCTTGGTTCTCATACATCAATTGGTTGAAAACCATTTAAACAAGTTGTACTTGAAATTGATTAGACAAAGTCGGTATTGAAACTGTTTGCACTTTGGGTCTCCAAACGGTTTGAGATCGTTTGGTCCCACACGGTATTGAGACCGTTTGGTCCCAAATGGTCTTGAGACCAGTTGGACTCAAATAGTCTTGAGACCGTTTGGTCCAAACCTCCTCAAAATCGCATGGACCAAATATGGTCTCAACCAATCAAATTAAAATAGGGTTTCCAATGTTAGTTCCTTCAATCATTGAATTCATGTATCCAATCATCAATTGGACCTATCACCATACTTCAATTGAGTTAAGTAGGTCAACCTTCAACTGATTTGACCCTCGATTGATCCTCAATTGATTAACAATTAGGGTTTGAATCAATTGAATTAGGGTTTGGAATCGATGATCCTTCAACATTAACCAGTGTGAAACTAGTTACTTTAAAACCATTGGACCATCATCCAAGTTGGGCATGACCTGATCCCAAACGGTCTTGAGGTCGTTTGGATGAACTCCAAATGGTCTTGAGACCGTTTTCCCATGTTAACATCAAAATCCAAGTCAACCAATTAGGGTTTGGATCATTGGATTGATCACCAAATCAGCAATTGATTACACTCCAACATAGTATCTTTGGATCTTCAATTTCTTAACCATACTCAACCCTAGACCTCCTAACGGTCTTGGTTGACCTCCAAACGTTCTTGAGACCGTTTGGATCATCTAACCCTTGGATTCTAGTGAAAAGTCATTAGGGTTTGAGCTATTGAGTTGACCATCAAACTAGCACTTGATTGCAAAGTGATTTGGTACCTTTAGACCTTCAATTGGTCAACCATGCTTAACCCTAGACCTCCAAACGGTCTTGGGTGATCCAAAAACGGTATTGAGACCATTTGGGTGATCCCCAAATGGTTTTGAAACCATTTGGGCCAATCAACCCAAAACATCAACTCATTTTAATGCAAAATCAGCACTTAGCCGATTAGGGTTAACACCATATCTTTTGTCCTTCAAACACTTAACCATATCCAACCCTAGACCTAAAAACGGTCTTGGGTGACCCCCAAACGGTCTTGAGACCGTTTGGGTGATGCCCAAACGGTTTTTAAACCTTTTGGGCTAAATAACCCAAAAAGTCAAATCAATCAAGTTGAAAATCAGCACTTAATCCAATTAGGTTTTGCCTAATTGATTAGCCTTCAACTCATGATTCCTTTGGAATTAGTCCATCAAATTGGGTGGGTTATCAACCAAAATAATTAGGAACAGGATTCTAAAACCGTCAACCCTTGGTCAACTCTTTCAAATGGTTTTGAAACTGTTTGCTCTCAAACGGTTTGGTGAAGCCGAATGGGCAAACATGTTGAAACTGTTTGGTCTATATATTTGGGGAGGTGTGTGCTTATGATGATGTCATCATCATCAAGTTACAAACTCACGAAATCTACTGTGATTTCCATGTATATTGCATCAATCAGCCAAACTTAATTTCGGAAATGTAGAAATGATCACCAATTGATAAGGAATTGATTGCAATAATAAAATTAAGGGTTCAAGTTATAAAACCCGCCTCCAATTGAGCTCCAAAGATCCAATCTCACGGAAACAATGGTGGATGCAACTCCTTTCACTATCCCAAGGGTCGTCCTAAAGCTTTGAGTGAAAAGAATTGGTTAGAATTGAAGAGGAGATCGAGATATGAAGAATTCATGCATTGATTTTCGATTTTCACCATGGATTCAAGGTGAAAGGAAGTCAAGAACCTTACCAACAGGTTGGGGGTCGTCCTCCTGCTCCTCCACAGCTCCTTGGTAGTTTTCCAAGCAAGGGGAAAGAAATGCAAACGAAAAAGTCTTTCATTTGGCTTGTAAAGGGTCTTTTTATAAGAAATTCAAGGGGAGAGAAACTGCCTTATAAAAATTCATTTAATCCCAAAAATGTGGCCGACTCTTCCCCCTCATCTTCCTTAGGGACGAGGCTATATTGTTTGACTCTTATCCCTATCAATTATCCATGATTTAAAGAAAAGCAAATCAAGCACCTTAAATCATATTATATTAATATCCATATGTGAGTGGATATTTCCTTTTCTTATCAAATTGTGTGTGAATTATCCACTCCCTTGGATATTTTCGTGGTCCTTGCAAAGCTCTAGGATGTAACACACACATCTGAATCCAACCATTTTAATTTTGTTTGAAGGCCCTTTAATTAATACATTTATTTTTGCCCTAAATCAAATTAGGGTTTCAATTAGGCATTAATCTTGATTATTTTAATATCAAGATTCTCTCTCCTCCAACTTAATTCAAATGAGGCGCCCTTCTCATTTTCTTTGCTCTACATGATGCCAAGAAACATTAGGGACCTTATTGAAGTGGTAATTTTCATATTGAACCCTAGGTTTTGGGTAAATTGCACTTTACACCAAAACTAGGTTTTGATACACAAGGATTGCTTTACAAGCTTAATCTTGGTGCCCAAGCTTGTGAAAACCATACCACTACATCATATTCATTCTTATGATGTCTCAAAATCAGAGGAACATTTTATCATATGTGCAATTTGCAAGTTAACCCCTGAACTTGGGTAATTTGCACTTTAGTCAAAAATAAGCAAACATTGCTTCAACATTGTTCAAACAGGACCAAAATTGAAACATAAGTTTCTCATGAGCCCTAATTACTTTTCCCAAGATAATATTAAGCATCTACTCAACCTTATTAGGCAAAACATCTAGGGTTAACACATAACCCAGGTCAGGGATGTTACAATGTGTGCCTCACCTACTTGAGGGGAACTAGCTCTGATACCACTTGTATTGCATGATTCCTACCATCCAATGCTCTAGTATAGTTTTAGGAGTGATGAATAGCCACAAAATATCTCACTAGCCTCAACTACATGCTTTTTCCTAACTCATGCACAATCCATATTTCAGTTCACGATAGGTTACCCATCCAAGATCTAAGCTAAGAATGTTTGACTGTAGAGTACTATTTATGTTGTACCTAAAAAGGAGGCACATATTGGTGATGATTGTGGTCCAATCTTTTCTTTCAAAATCATTTTATCCAAGGCCTTAAATTTGGGATGTTAGACCACTTATCTTGGTCACGACATAGACGGATGTCAAACCTTCATGCAGAATGTTCAAAACCTAATTGATGATGGAATGCTTGAACTGACTCATGACCTCAATATTGTACACACTGCCACAAGAATCATAGAGGAAGTATGTGATGCCATATCAATCACTCATTCTCCAATTCCCTTGATGAATTGGAGCATCTAGGGTCTACATGTGAAATACCATTGAGTGCTCACCTTGGTCCATTGACATCATATTATCTATTGAAATATATCTCATAGAAAACTAGCTATATGTGGTCTTGTTTGGCCTTTCACCCCTGGCCAATAGTCATCCACACCACACCTTGAGGAGAGGTGAGTGGCATGGAACTTGAATCAAAACCATAATTTCCCTTTGCGACTAAGGTTTCATTTTTATGGTTGTCATCATACAAATCTATCACATGGTACCAAACTATTCCATTTATTATCATTATCTAATTGAGCAGCATGCCTTATTTTTACCGACAATCTGTAATACAAAACCTACATAAAATATGAGTGTTTGTTCTCTTCCAAAGAGATGTCAAATACCTTTGATGATCGAATTGGACCTATATCATCTGAGCCCTAAAGTTTGTAGTTTGACTTCTTAGGAGAATGGAAGAAAGTGCTTTAATCTACCTTATAGCCTACATACTTCAAAAGCTAGAGACAAAATATGTGTATCAACAACACTAGAATCCACATAAAGAAGCTTGTCTTGAACAAGAAACTCCTCCAAATCAGCAGTGGTCAACGGCCCAATACTAGGGGAAGGTTCCTTAGAAACTACACCAACTACCCCGAGGAAGGATGCAACCAAAGTTTGTAGAAATATCCTAACTATGAAATCACAATCCAATCACAACTAGATAGAATCTATAGGACCTTTATCCCATCCACATACCATACCAGGAATCCACATCCATGGTATGGTTCCCACAAGGCATGCCTATTCTTCCCCTACACATCTAGAACATTCAGATGTTACCAAGGACCTCTTAGAGGCTCTGGAATCAATGTCCCCACTATCTAGCAATCTGATGTCAGCCAAATAAACTTCTAACAAAAGAAAGTGAAGATTGTCACATATGTGGGAACAAGTCTCACTTCAACCTCTGACAAGACCAACAAGAAATACACAATGGTCTCTCCAAGTATGTCTATCAATATGTTGGGTCTATTCAAATTCAACAAGGTGCATAACTTGTTTGAATTTTGATGCTCCTCCATAAAAAAGAAAGGGTGCATTATCATACTACAACATCAACAATGAACATTGCTACACACAACCCATCCTACAACATGGTAGAATACATAAAGAATACCCACACAAACATATCCATGTAGACTTGATCCAAATCTCAGTAAGGCACAGTTAAAAATGCTAGAAATATTGGAGGGCATGTCCATACTAAAGGATATCCAACTTAGAAGTTGGCCTACACCATCACATTAATTATCAAGTCCAAGATCATCACCATACCTGAATATGACATACTAATATATCTTCATGCCAAACCACCATTTTACATCAGGTCTCAAATTAATCCCACTATTGTATGTCACTATCAAGAACAGTGACATCAAGGTGTCCTTGTGTTCTTGATTATGACACTAGGTATCAATGTATATCCATTGAAGACATTCTTCTCACTTGGTATTGATTAGAGTGATATCCATGATACTAACATCACACTTTGAGCCTTTGATAGATCCCTAAGGAGGTCATGGGTGAAATCTAATTGCAGATATAGGTGGGCTCAGACTTATACATGGAAACATTTCATCATGGAAATTAGTGCCTTCTTAAATATCTTACTAGGATGGTCTTACCTTCTTTCCCTCTGTCAATACATTACGTTCAACCACAAAAACACAACCATAGCCATAGTGGTATCTTTTTCTAGAAATAATGCTCTCCCATTAGGTCAACCAATCCAAAACTATGTTTTTATTTGCAGCCAATTGTGATGATCAACTATATAACTGACAAAATTCAATTGTATGGTTTAGTCCAACATGGCCACAACCTCTACATCAAGGTATTGAAGCATATGAGTCATGAACTAGGATATGGCTTGGGAAAACTATGCCACAACATTGTTGAATATGTTTTAATCCTAGAGAAGCATGACACAACAATGCTCAGATACAAAGGACTGCTAGGTTAGAAAGGATAACTACCTTACTCATTGGTCCCCATACTGGCATCCATCCACTATGGCCAACACAAGAGTATCTGGACTATAGGAAGAAGCAAGGCACATGGACCTTCACCAATACCTCTTTCAAATGACATAATGGCAAATAAAACACACACATCCGACACAAAGTTTAAAAAGAGGGATTGCATAAGCTATACCATGATAGAGACTAGAGAGAATGAAGAGTTTAGAAGACTTTTAAGCCATCAATGACAAGTTTAGAGATGCTGCACTATTCATTAGGAAGATATAAGGTGATAAATCATGAACAATTGCCACACAAAAGTGTTATTCATTATGCATTCTATGACATCTCGATTGTCAAAAAATTTGCACTGCCCAAAGTGGAGTTTTCATCCAGGCTCTTTTTGTAGACTCCTCCTCAGACCCCACTATTGGCATGCTATCATAATTGCAAGTAGTTCCATCCAAATCCCAGCTAGAAAAACATGAAAATCTTTTATCACCCACATGCCATCCAAAGGTAAATGATTGAAGGTGTAGCCACAATGTTCAAAAACAAACCTCCTCAAGATATATTCATTTTGGAATACATGACTATTGAGCACTAACCATTCCACATTGTAGATGCCACATTTCATATGAGAGATATATTATCACATTGGTGTGGATTCACTTCCCTGTCCTACGTAAATGGGTGACACATTATCACCATCAATCAAATAAATCTTGATTGAGATCCCCTGCCAACATAGTGATGTATACTCTAAACTATGTCAACATGTCAGGACTTGATAAGTCAATCATTAGTATCGAATCCGGACAAGATTGATGATGTGACCTATCAAACAAAAGGTCAGACACATCGAACCAGAATGGAGATTGAAAATCCATGAAGATGTTCAAGCTTCACACACCCTATGTCATATATAAGAAGACTAGCCAACATTATTATGATCCCAAAAAAGGAAAACATATCTAAAAGTGACTCGAGTATAGGGAACTCAATAAATCCAGATAAAAGGGTGAAGTTTCATTGCCACATATAAATGTTCTCATGGAAAACACAGTGAGAAATGAACTTTTGAGCTTCATGGATGGATTCTCAAGATTCAATCAAATTTAGACTGTGTGTCCAGAAATGGAGAAAATCACCTTCACTATAGAGTGTAGAATTTTCTATTCCAAAGTTATGCCATTGAGATTCAAGAATGCATGCACAACTAATGAACAAGCCATGGTGTTTCTTTTCTATGACCTTATAAACAATAATATCAACATATACATAAACAACATGCTTGCCAAGTCAAAGCAACATGAATACCACATGATATGTTTGAAAATGTTGTTATTAAGATTACAAAATTTTTGTGTGAATCTAACAAAGTGTACCTTTGGTGTCACACCCGACCACCTACTTGTCTACATAGTTAACAAGGTATAGAGGTCGAACTAGGGAAATCCTGAGTGATCATTAAGTTACATGTTTCTCATATGAAGATGAGAGATTAGAAGCATTCTTGCAATACTCCACTACATAATCTAATTCATCCCAAAGATAACACTAGTTTGTGAACCAATTTTTGAACTATTGTGCAAAATTTAATGATCAATGCCAAGCTATGTTTGACAAGATCAAACAATATATTCCAATCCATCTAGCCTCATACCACTAGTGCAACATCATTTGCTGATATTGAGGATCTCTGTCAGGAAATAATGAATGGGAGGATTCCTTATGCCTAAAGTCAATGGTGAAAATACAATGTATACTATATGTCCAAGAAGTTAACAAAAACTTACCATACATACACCCTTGTAGAGAAACATTGTCTCACTTTGGTTCAACCTACTATCAATCCATTGTGTTACATTTGCAACTGGCTGATGCTTATCAAACTATTCTACAAATTGAAATTTCCCCTCTTTGAATCTTACATTAATTGTCCCCGGGAAAGAAGTAAAATCCCAAGCACTAGTTAAAAACTGGAAGAACTGAACAACTATTGCATCTAGTCCTAACTACACATGGACCATGTTCTTTTATGACACCACATACCAATATGGCAACAATGTAAGGGTGGTTCTCGTTAAACTATTAGGATAATACATCCCTATTATGATTTCTTCAGTTTGATTCCACCACCAACATTACTAAGTACATATCATACATCTTGAACCTACAAGATGCCGAAAGATAGGCATTCAAAAACTCAATGTTATTAATGACTTTCTATTCATCATGTAATACGGAAATAATAAGTGTAAGAACAAGTAGGAGAATTTTATCATGTACTAGGAGTTCCTATTGAAGCTAGATGAGGGGTTTGATGAGGTCAAATTCACTTTCTACTCGAGAAATAAAATGTATACACTAATGTAGTGGTGACCCTGGATTCTGAGGTCAATATACATAATACAGACAATTTTATGGTCAAATCCAAAGCACTACCGTCAACATGTTAGATTCAAACAAAGTATCCCCTCATAAATATAGGAAGTGTGGCTCCATGACATCAAAAGGTTCCTTATAGAGCACCCCTTCCCAGTAGGCACATCTAGATGAAATTAGAAAACAATAAGTTGCTTGGTGTTCAACTAATATTAGGAGGTAGAACATTGTACTGAAATTATAATTAGATCCCAATGACTTCTCATATTTGTAATAGTTATATGGGTGGAAACACCCTTGCCAAGCATATCCAACTCATTGGTTACTATTAGAGTTTGTTGGAATCATAATATATGTAGTATCACTGTAAATTATTACATTTTGAGTTGCATGATGACCACATCCATATTCCTCTAACTCATCTATACAATGAAGGAAGTTGACATGATTGGAAAGATCCATCCAAAGACTCCAACAACCATTATTTCATATTAGCTACCATATACTACCTTGTCAAGTGGGTATGAGAAATCTTGGTCTCTGTCAGATCATCCTCACATGTCACCATGTTCTTTCATAACAATATCATTATTGGAGATGATATTCCCAACAAAGTTATATCTGACCATGAAACCAATTTCATCAAGACTTTGGTACAAGAGTATCTTAACTAATTTGTCATTGAACAACACATGACTTCTCCTTAATGACCCTAAATGAATGAAGGAGTCCAAGCAGGTGATAACATCACTTTTTTATTCTCATATCTATAAATATCTCCATTTTTGTCTTATAATAAAGAGAAACATATTCATAATTTTCATTGATCTTGTACTCTTTATTGTTATGAAGACTGTATGAGGAAAACACTTTTGGCCTAAATTTGACTACAATTTGGGATTCATTTAGCTACTCAACCAAATCCATCCGACGACCCTTCTCCAATACATGAAAAGCTCATGATGCCTAAGAATGAGGCCCCACCACTGTGGAGGTATCTACCATTGCTCATCAATTATATTTGACTAGTTGATGTTCTTCATAGTGGGATATCCTATGAGAGAAATTGACCATGCCAACACAAGTGAACCTCAAGTAATTCAAGACCAAGCCACAAGCTCTAAGTATTAAAGCCATTTCACTTAATCATAGTCCAAGAAACCAAATATAAGGAGTGATTTCCAAAGCCATCAATGATACGATCAAATAGATTTCCATTCATTCGGATCCACAGCTAAGCCATAAACAACTGACCAAATACATGACAAAGAACTCAAATACGAAAGATCATTACTCTTAGATATGATAACCTCTCAACTGAATTGCACTCAAACACTGATGGGAGGTCTCTTATACCCTTCATATGACCACAATTTCTATAAATAGAGCCCCTCCACCAACATTCTTGACATTAAAAAAACCATGCACATTGACTCCAATCCACCACACCAGACAGTCATAGTTTACCCTTCCATCCATGAAAATTTGATATTTCTACAAACACCTTCCATACAGTTATCTACAAGCTTCCTCTCCACTCTGCCACTACCATACGTCCCACCAGAGATAGAGGACTAGGTAGGCATGTTGTCACACTAAAATGTTATAGAATTATGTGTGCTTCTTATCAACTCTACAATTAGAAACCTATGATTACAATCTCCCGAATAACCTATAGCCAATGATGGAACTCAACTATATATTTGAGCATGGTTAAGTTGACTTAGACACGAGAAACTAATTTTTATATCAAGATCAGAGTTCTTGTTTCTCAATCTTTCTTTTTTCTCATCAATAACTATCATTTAATATAGATTTCAACTGCTTCTCCTTCCAATCATAATTACATATCTGAAGTCTCTCCAGACAGTTGTGATGCAATGTAGTGGTGAACTGAGGATTAGAGAAGGACCACCCTAAAAGAGGAGGGCCACATTGAGTTTTTGGGTTGTTGTGTCATAATGTGTAGGTCTTGATATTTAGACCTAAGAGAGGTGGTTTCCAAATCTATATGTGATACACCAATTTCATCAAAGACCAAGTAGAGCAATCTTGATAACTGACTCCAAAACACTTATTTTCTCATTAGGGTTTGCAAATTATTCCGAACTTAGGTGTAAGGAAAGCACATACCTTCTTAATGAGATTCAATTACTTCTCTTACACTACTTTAATCGATAACAAAACCCATGTTTCCTATTTTTCAATATATAACCATGTATTAGGGTTTTACATATGTATAAGGGTGAGGAAACCCTAGCTTTTGGACTTTGTGAACAAAACCTCAATTTTGACTCTAAAAACATCACCATTGATCTTATGAGATTCTCCTGACAAAGAAAACATATAATTTTGCATATTTTGGAGTTATAAAGGATACAGTGCACTTTTGGTGATTTTTATGCATGAAATCCATTTTCAAAAAATGTCTTGCGACAAAACTTAAAACCAAACTTCAAAAGTATTTTATTAAAAATCTTACATTTTTTTATTCCAAAACATAATTTAATTTAATTTTTGTACAAGCGAGTCAAAAGATGTGATTTTTAGAAGTTGGACCAATTAGAAAATCACAAATTGCCAAATAAGTAATAAATTGAGAGAGAGGGGACCCACCCGCTGACTTAGCTCAATTAGGATAGCCAAGTCGTGTGGTCAAAGGTCGGGTTTGAGTCCCACCAAGGCAAAGAAAAGTGGAGAAAAAGACCAGGATGGCCCTAAGCAAAAAATCAAAGAAAGAAGGGGGACAAGGGCAGAAACAAAAAGACACAAAGGAGAAGCATCTCCTTTGTATGGTCGTGGCCATGGCCTGCGAGGAATAGCATAGCAAAGCTGAGCGGAATTGGGGAAAACTAAACGAGGTGATCAAACAATAATGTGATCACACAAAAAACAAAGAATAGGTTGTCATGAACTCACCTCCAGGCCTAATTGATGATTGTAGATGCTCACAATTAGGGAGAGACACTGTAAGCCAAAAGTGAAGGTTGGCTTGATGGTGGTCCAAAACACGACGAACAGAGAAATTGACGACAGTGGAAGATCACATGTGATAAGACAAAGCCCTAGAATAGGTTATATATAGGGTGGGTCCTATTGTGTATGAAGTCAGAGCTCTGAGATAGCATTGGGAAAATGATTGGGAATTTTGCAAATATTCCATGAAAACATGAGATATTGTGCTAGTTGGATGTGAAATTGAATTTGTAATTCAATGCAACTTGTTTCACAAAGTTTCATTGAGAAACTGAGGGAGTTATGCCCGAAAAACCAAACCTCTTTGTCCACATTTACTGTTTGTATCAGTGTCTCGTACTCAAGATAAGAGACAACTCGCCAACCATCTGATCTACATTGTACGGTGGACACAAATTAGCAATGAAGGCATTTAATACAACCTTCCAACTTTTATCTTTTGATACATTAAATGTACAAAACTTTCTATAATTATTTGAGTGTGCAAACGAAGTCCAAATCAAGTGAAATTTGATAGATAAGCTAATTTGAGTACGTAGAATCCAAATTTGACATTATTTTATTTTTAAATACTTTATTATTTTATTTAATATATTTAAATCTTATCACTTATTTTATCCTTTTAATGAATTAAAGGCATCTAGAAACTTTCTAAAAATATGAAACTTGTCCTATAATAAATACTAAATGTGGGGAACATGATTTTGACATTAAATAATTTTTTTCTACATATAATATTTTTGGTCATTAAATCATTTTCTCTCTACTACATAAAATAAAATATTTAAAATTGTCCAAATTAGATGAAAATTCACACATAGATTGATTTTGACATGTATATTATGAATTTGATGTTTATTTCCATTTTTGAAGTCATTTATTAGTTTATTTAGTAATTTTGAGGAAACACATATTTTCTAATTCCAATTAATCTAAAGATAATTTTTTATTTTCCAAAACGGTGAAACTTGTCATTGAAGCAAACTTTAACTCAAGGAAAACGTATTTGGGCTTAGAATTATCTTTTAAGTTTCCTTTTTATGAATTTTAGGCAATTTACTCATATATCCACTATTTGTCAAATTAATTCATCTAATGCCACATTTTCATATTTAGGGATATTATTATCCACTTCTTTTTCTCTTTCTTGTTCTAAAAGGCCATAGAAAGTTCTAGTACAAATTATTTTATCAATATGTCACATAAGTGATCAATTTGCATGTTAGACCTTGGTTAAAGCATTCACTGAGGTATTTGTGTATAAACTCATTTGTTGGCATAAATAATGAACATATTCATCCAAAACTACTATTATTTCCACAAATTGACAATAAGAGCCAAAAAGGATAGAATAGAAAGGAAAAGCTTAGAAAAGGGCCAAAAAGAGAATATGTCCATGTTTTAGTATATTACAACACTCCACCTCTTAAACAGAATTTCATCCCTAAAATCACAAGAAAAGAGGGAAGGGTGAGTGTGCAACATCTCAACACTAACTTCAGGTTGTTCCTCCAACCATGAAACTCCCACCAAAGCTTTCACTAGCAACTCCTCATAGGTCGGGTTCTCAAGGATCACCTAGGGTTCCACTATTAAGATTTCTTTTTGACATTTAAGGCTTATTAACATTTACATTTATGAAGATATTACATTATCATTATTATTCTCTCAATTGTATCCAATTATATTCACTTAGTTGCCGAAAGTGTTACATTTTATTATTATGCAAAAATCATTTATTTATATTTCTTATTTATCGTCTCCTAGGGTTTCTGCTCAAGGCAATTTTTGATCCAGGGCCAACTCCCCTCGGTCACAGAGGCAGAATCCTTTCTTGCTCTTGCAGGTACCCTCCTATGCCATGGAGGACGATCTGGTGAAACGGTATGCAGCACTCAAGGTCAGGGAAGAGGAAGAAACTGATGTACTCAACTTCACAGCAACAACGATCAAGAGGGGCGATGATCATCTGGAGCTGGTCATCGTGGGTAGGCTAGCAACACAAAGACCGTACAACTTCCCAGCGCTCAAACAAACCCTAATCAATGACTGGGCACTGAGGAAGGAGGCGAGCTTCAGGCAAATCTTGAGCAACCTATTTGTTGTTGAATTCTTGCATTGGCAGGATAAGGAGAAGGTGCTACAGGAGGGGCTGTGGAACTTCGACAATCACCTCCTTGTCATGATGAGTATTCAAGCAGAGGACACATCGAAAGCCCTAGAACTGAATCTATGCACCTTCTGGATCAAGTTATACAACATGCCTCTTGGCTATCGGACAGAGGAGGCTATCAGGGCGGTAGCGGCAAAGATCGGCATGGTGGAGGCTGTCGATCGCAAAGACCTAGGATGGGACACATCTTGCAGAGTCTGGGTCACCTTGGACATCACACAACCCCTAAGATAGAAGCAGAAGATCAGGGATGCTAGAGGAAACATCGTATCAATCGAGATCTGTTACGAGCGGTTGCCAAACTTTTGCTATAGATGTGGCATCATTGGCCATCTAGAGAAGGACTGTGTGGACATAGTGGAGGAGGATGATGAAGATCAGCAACATCTCTGGGGGCCTTGGGTCAAGGCCTTGCTGGTGAAGAGGTGGGCGATCCCGATTAAGGAGGAGATGTTCGGACGAGGCAGTGAGAAGAGAACCCTAGACTTCACTAGGAAGCCAAGGGTGAAGGGGCAGAAGGCGGATGAGGGGGACCATCGTAGCTCCAGTAATGAGTTGAGAGGAACCATGTCCAATAAACAATCATACAGGGATATAGTGGAAGAGGAAGAGACGACTTCAAGGGTTCAAGTCTCGTGAATAGACCTGGACATGATCTTTCCAGTGGTGGAGAAGGAGAGGAGGGTTGGGATGGTGGGAACAGTAGATACTACTGGGACGGAGGGGCACACTCAACAGAAGGTAATCACCAAGGTAGTAAATCCGAGTCTGGCACAGATTGTTGAGGAACATGAGGAACAATAGCAGAGGGTGACCATGACATCAAGCACCAGAGGGGGGGATGACAGTAGGTTGTTGGACAGATTAGTGGAACCAATTGCACACTGTGATCAAGATGGCATCGGGAGTGAGAAGGGTGATGTCGTGGGAAGGGAAATAATTGAGCAATTTATAGGTGGAGGATGAGCATCGAGCATCTACATGGAGAAATCCCTTGACAGCGGGGTTCCTAATAATGAGCGACATGCTAACAAATCAACTGAGAAGGAAAAGTCTATGGCCAAGGCAGGTGGAAAAGGGAGAGTGTGGAGGTTTACTCGAAGGGGTGACAAGTTGAGTGGTCCTTGAGAGAAGATGCGGACAACTGAGGGACAATCAAGTCTGAAACAAGGGCGAGGAGGGGAGGATGAATGTGCACCAGAGTTAGAGGAGTTTGAGCAAAGCATAATAAAAAGATATCATACATCAAAAGACATGATAGATGCATCCGGCAAGCAAGTAGAGGGTTTGGGGATGGTCCAGACCCATGAACAACAATGAAAATCCTGGCATGGAACGTCCAAGGTTTGAGCCGCCCTGGAACGATGGACTCTCTCAAAAGGAGATGCTCGAGAGAGATTGCTGACATAGTTTTTGTGATGGAAACTATGTGCAAGAGTACAAAGCAAGATAGAGTCAGAAGATCATGTGGTATGACAGTGGTTTTGGGATGGATAGTAGGGGCAGATCTGGTGGTCTGGGGATGTGGTGGAGAGGTGATATGGTGACGATCAAAGCTTTCTCAGATCATCATATTTGTGCTGACATTGATGAGAACAATCTAGAGTACAATTATTGCTTTGTTGGGGTCTATGGCTGGGTGAAAGTACAAGACAAGACTCGGACTTGGGCTCTTATGGGAGATCTACGTAGGGCCTCTCATAGGCCTATGGTGTTTGGTGGGGATTTCAATGAGATCATTGCACTGCACGAGAAACAAGGGGGTCAGTCGTGGAATGAATGGCAGATGAGGGACTTTAGGGAGGCTATTGATAGTTGTCAACTCATTGATCTGGGGTACACGGGGTGCAAATTCACTTGGTGGAGAGGCTTACATGCTGACAATCTCATCATGGAAAGATTGGATAGGTTTTTGGTAGACAGGGAGTGGTGTGACATCTTTAACATGAGGAGGGTAAAGAATTTTCCTATTAGCAACTCAGACCACGGGCAGATATATCTATGGGTAGAGAAATCAAGACAGGTGGAGTGCAGGGGGAAGAGTTTCAGATTTGAAACTCTATGTCTATCTTCTCCAGAATGCAGGAGGGTGGTGGAACAGGCATGGGAGGAAAATACATATGGGGACCTGCTATCACAGAGAAGGGGGTGTGCAAAGAGACTGTGCTATTTGGCTAAGGATAAATTTGGGAATATTAAGAAGAGGATCTGAAGGATAGAAAAATATCTGGCACGGGCACAGAATGGGTTACCTTCTCATGATATGATTCAGGAGTGCACTCAGTTGGCAAAAGAACTGGAGGAATTATAGTGGTGGGAGGAGAGCTTCTGGTATGCTAGAGCATGTACAAATGAGATGAGGGATGGCGACAAAAATACAAAGTATTTTCACAATAAAGAAAGCCAAAGGAAAAGAAGGAATACCATCGACGACATCTTCAAGGAGGATGGTAGCTGGCAGATAGACCCTGAGGAGATTGAGGGGGTGATCACTTCTTTTTTCACCTCTCTCTTTTTGACATCACATATGGATGGCATGGAGGAGTTTCTGGAAGGCATGCATGGAGTTCTACAGGATGATGATGTCACACGGATGGAGAAGACCCCTTCAGAAAGTGAGATATGGCAAGCCCTTCAGCAAATGAACCCCAATAAAGCTCATGGACCCGATGGTATGAAGGTGATTTTCTACCAACAATTCTGGGGTACATTGAAGAAGAATGTGGTTGATTTTATAGGGGGATGGTGGAGAGGGGATCATAGCATGGCAGAGATTAATGAGATAGATATTGTGCTTATTACGAAGACTGAGGTGTCAATCCGCATTTCTGAGTATCGTCCTATTAGCCTATGTAATGTCTCTTATAAAATTATCACGAAGGTCCTGCTAATAGAGTGAAGCCACTGCTGAATAATATTATTTTTGAAAACCAAAGCGCTTTCATTAGAGGTAGGTTGAATACTGAAAATGCTTTGGTGGCATATGGGTTATTCCATACCATGAAGCATAGGAAGAGGGGAAAGGAGGGGTTGTTGGTGCTCAAACTTGACATGAGTAAAGCTTATGATAGGGTAGAGTGGTCTTTTCTGGGGAGGGTGATGGAGAGGATGGGTTTTCCTATGAGGTGGAGGACTAAGGTTCATGAGTGTATGGCTAGCGTTTCACACAGATTCATCATCAATGGAAAAAGGAGGGGATCTACAAGACCGACCCGAGGACTACGCCAAGGTGACCCTATCTCTTTAATTTTTGCACTGAAACTCTCTCTTTATCTCTCTTAAAAGTAGCTCAAGAAAAGAGGATTCATGGTATTATGGCATGTAGGACAGCGCCATGTGTGTCTCACCTATTCTTTAATGATGATAACATCGTGTTTACTAGAGCTACCTCCCAAGAATGCTCTACTTTAGCTGAGATTTTCAGCCAATACGAGAGGGAATCCAGGAAGAAAATTAATTATGAGAAGACTGAGGATTCTTTTAGTGGCAATGTGGAGGCGGAAAGGAGGGACACCATAAAGAATATGTTGGGGGAGAGAGAGGTGGATCGACATGAGAAATACTTGTTATTACCTACAGCTGTGGGGTAGTCCAAGAAGGTGGTATTTGCTGTGATAAATGATAGGGTATGGAAAACATTGCAGGGATGGAAGGAACAACTACTGTCTAAGCCAGGGAAGGAGGTTCTTATTAAAGTAGTGATCCAAGCTATTCCTACTTACTTGATGAGCATATTCAAACTCCCCGAAGGACTTATAGATGAGATACATTCCATGATAGCAGAATTTTGGTGGGGAGCTAAGGAGGGTGAGAGGAAAATTCATTAGCTCAGTTGGGCGAGACTGTGCAGACCAAAGGAGTATGGAGGGATGGGATTCCGGGACCTGTCATCATTCAACAGTGTGTTACTAGAAAAACAGGGATGGCGTCTTGCTAATAAGGAGGGATCGTTGGTCATCCGCATACTGAAGGAGAAATATTACTGGCATACTATGGTCATTCACTTGGTGAGGGGAGGTGCACCTAGCTACACGTGGAGGAGCATCTGGGGGGTGCTGTAGCTATCCAAGCTGGGCTTTCTTTGGTGGGTAGGATCGGGGAGGAGCATTGACATATATAGTGAGAGATGGATCCCACAACTAAGTGGGATAGTACACCGATATCTAATGGAGGGGGCGGTTACATACACTTCAGTTGTCAGGTTGATAGATGCGGAGATGGGCCAATGGGATGGGACTGCCTTGACAGATGTGTTCCCTCTTCACATACGTTCCATGATTCGTGCCATACCCTTGAGTGTATGGGAGGATGTCGATACTCTATGCTGGGATAGTGATAGTAGAGGAGAGTTTACAGTGTGCAGCACATACAGACTGATGCGCACGGGGGAAGATTTACTTGATGACCTAGATGAGGAGGACTGGAAAAGAGTGTGGAAGCAACACTGGCCTCCAAAGCTAAAACACTTCATATGGCGAGTGCTACAAGACATTTTATAGACTAAGGTAGCCCTGTGTAGGAGGCACGCAGCCCAAGACAATCTATGCCCATGTTGTCTTTTTCATGTCGAGGATTCCACTCACGCCCTATTGCTATGTACCTTAGCGGGTTCTGTTTGGGCAGCAAGACAGTTGGTTTGGCCGCTCCATATGGGCATGGATGTTAGGGAGTTTACTAGGGAGCTATTACGTGAGGATGATGATTTGAGGAGAAGGGAGGAAGGAGCGACACTGCTATCGACATCTTGGACAGCCAGAAATAAGCATATTTTTTACTCCAAGTAGTTGTATATTCTAGCACTTGCAGCCAGCTTTCTTTCACTAGTAGAAGAGTATGGGCGGCATTCGTCGGCGTCACACATAGAGGCCCATCGGGAGGATGGTATGGATTTTTCAGCTTGGAACCCTCCACCACAAGGGTGTTTCAAGATGAATGCAGATGATGGTGTCCGCAATGGTGGTAGTGCGGTGATTGGAGATGTCTTCAGGGACCACCTAGGGGTTATCAAGGCTACATACCAATCCCATCTAGACCATACATTCTCAGTGCTTAGTGCAGAGGGAATGGCAGTCCTACATGGGATTCGGTTAGCCTTGAACCTAGGCCTAAAGGATCTGACTGTCAAGACAGATAGCTCTATGTTGGTTCATGCAGTGAAGGCCAGCGGATGGGGATGGGGATATGAGGATAGCATCGTCGTAGAGATTTTTTATTTGCCTTTACGTCTATCTTCTTTTCACTGTTGTTTTATTCGCTGACAATGTAATGGGGTTTCACATGCCTTAGCCGATCATGCCTATTTCTTAGAAGTTCCTTGGATTGTTCTTGAGGACATCGATGAGAACATTGTATCTATTGCTCTTTCTGATATGAATAAATAAAAAAGCGACATGCTCCCTTTATCAAAAAAAAAGTTTTAACACAATCAGGGTTTACTTAATTATCTCAACATACTTGATCATTATCCTTAATAATTTGGATTTAAATTCCATTATCCTCATATTATCACCATATTTATTTATATCATATTATTTTGCACAAGGTAGGAAAATTTTTATTTAATTTGTTATGAAATCTACAATTAGCCCAATTAATGTCACATTAATTGCTTATATCTATATTAAACATTATCACATTACCTTTCTTGCTCACATTAATTTCATTGTTAATAACTCATATTTATTGAATTCTTATCATTGATTATGAACATATATGTGAATCCTATTACTTCTTATACATATTGAAGTCATCAGGTGGATATTAGTGAACAAGGTGAAACATATTACACATTAAATATTTGATTTTCATACCAAGGCATGATTAGGTTATTAATTAGGTGTGTATTAAAGAACAAGGTGATATGCATTTCATATTGATAACTTAATTAATATATGATTTGGTGATTATATAACATTAGTGTGTATCAAGGTATGTGATAACACCCAAATTTATGCATTTATGCTAAGCATTTATTTATGGTTTTGTGTCACTATAGCCTTAATATGCCCAAAATAACCCATGTTTCTTATCTTTTAGTAATTTATGTTTTTTCTTAGATAAAGTTGCTCAACTAGCCAATTTTGGGACTTGCAGGCACCAAACCTGAAAAGACATCTATTCTTCATGATTTCTCCCCAACACACGGTTTTTGCAGCAGCTAGACTCCCATCTGTCACGACCGCGGTGGACTAAGCATCACACTATGTGCACCATCTTAGGAGACTCCCATCCCAAGAAACTTTGGATATCTTGGACCCTATTTTCGATGGTCAGTCCTTTATTAGGATGCGTCCTTGCCAATCAAAAGGGCTCATCAACTTGGGTTCATTCCATGATGTTGTGACTGCGGCCAAGAAGAAGTAACCTAGATCGCGATCGAGGTACATCCTCCTGGACCATGACCATGGCCAAGAAGAAGTAACCTCGACTGCAACTGAGGTACATCTTCCTCGACCGTGACCGTGACCTCGACTATGACCGTGAAGTTAAGTCAGTGCAGACCTCGACCGCACCACTAAGTTGGTGATCTATGCCTATAAATACACACCCCCCGCGACCTGGGGAGGTGGCAAGCTGGGGAGTTTCCACCTTTTGGTTCCCACAGCCCCGTAGGACAGTTCAAAGGACCTGGAAAGGCCAGAAAACTCATCCTACACCCATCTCCTCAGTTAGATTTCATCCATCATCACTTCCACCTCTGTTCTCCCATCTTCTACCATTTCCAACCATCCTCCACCTCCACACATCCACTGAGTTGTTGTTTGGGGCGGATCTAGAGAGAAAGGAGGCCAAGGAGTCTAGAAGATCAAGGAGGATGACCCAAAAGATGAGATCTGGCCTATACGGAGGCTAGGGAGTGAGAGATACTTCTCCTCCATGGGATAAATCTCTTCTTCGTCTCCTTTCTTCTACTGTTCACCTTTGTTTCTGTACAAATGATGTTCTTCCATCTTTGTTCGGTGCCAACTATGCTTGTCCATAGCTAGTTGAGCTCCTTCTTGGATATGTAGCCCATTTTGGGCATGTTTATGCACTATTACCTTAAGCAAGTAGTTTTATTTTAGATCTAGCATGTTTTATGTTCTATCTCCTCTTTCTGGTTATGATTGCTAGTTTGGTTGATCTCTTTCTTGCTTGAACTGCTATTTCTTCCTAGATCAAGAGATTCGTTGTATATATGGACAAGAGAAGATAGTTTGGTTCAAAGTCTGAAAGGAGGACGATTCAAGGTTGTATGTTCCTAACAACCCAGAATATTCTAGACCTGAGAGGGTATCTAGAATATTCTAGGATGTTGGTTTGTCATCCTCGAGAGAGGTTTTATACCATCAATGTGTTTTAGTCATTCTACGTGAGAGCGAGTGGGATGACCCCACAGGAATAGAAAGTACGGTGTGTACTATATTTGGATGTAGGTTTCTTACTGAGGCATTCAAGGGTTGTCTACGCCTGAGAACGGGTGCATAGACTACCCAATTTTTGGTTACATATCCAGGAACTCCTCCTCTCTGATTAGTGGAATCTCACAGACTCTGTTTTGTTTTCTTTTCTTTGTTTTGTTTTATTTTGTGACAATATGCTAGACTAGTTCTAGCTCCATACTTTCCTCAACTATCGACTTGGCGTATCTGACTTAAGAACAAAATCTCAAGCATCTTAAACATCACCACATCCATGTGTTCGACCTCGTATATCTACTTCGAACCTGTAATAAAGTTGTGGGGGTCCTTGAAGGTTTTGGGATATAAATCTAAAAGTTTTATTCCTTCTGAGTCTTCCTCCCTTCCGGGCGTGCAATTCAGGTCGATCAACTTTTGATATTGATAACTTGATTAATATATGATTAGGTGATTACATAACATTAGTGTGTATCAAGGTATGTTATCTGGTTATGACACTTACTGTCATTAATGTATCATGAAAGGCATTAAGGATGTATTAGTTAAGGTTAAATGATTATAACTTAGGTTTTATATCAAGATGATCATTTTTCTTCACGTATATATCTTCTTAGCATGTATTAAGTCCAAGATTTAGGTTACAATTATCTTTCTCATCATAACATTTGGGTTTATTGGTTCATGACATGGATAGCATCATGTGTATTCATGATTAGGATTAATATGTGAGTCACTCTTATTATGTGCATTTAATATTCATTAGGGTGAAAACATGTGAACTATTCATTAAATGACCATTATATGATCATTAATAAATAAACAAGCATGTGGGGTTAAAACTATAATTTGTATGGTCAAAACTAAGGATCCAAGCACATTATCCTCCTATATATGGAGTTAGGGTTTCTAAACTCACATAGCTAGATCTCGGTATGGCACAAAGCTCCATCCCCCATAAAAGGATTTTTCCCTCGAAATCTAACTACCCAACAACAACTAACCAACCACTATCCACACCTAAAAAGGTTTTACCTACCAAGACAAACTAAACTATAGGTAAAAGGGTGAGTTAACTAAACCATGTAAAAGATCCATCAAGCTTCCACTATGCACTCTGATGGCTTACCAAACTTCAAAGTCTTGGTTTTAGGGTTAGGATAACCAAACATGTGGTCCTAAGGGACATAAGGGAACTATATTGGGCATCCATCCTCAAAACAAGTCACAACACTTAAAAGACTAGGTCATCAACTAAGGTTCCCAAAGATATCCAACAAATATGTATAAGGTTACTATTGCCTAAAAGCATGCTATTTCAGACAATCAGTATCAGCTCAGACCAGGAAGGTATCATATGGATTTGAGAGTCCTTGTAAAACAAGCTAGTGGTGCGAAAGAAAATCTTGCTAGACCCTGAATCTTGATCCTTTCTAGACACCTTTTCTTTCAACTTCATATCCTAGTAGTTTCCTAAAGGCAAATCTAAACAACCTCAAGATACTATGGTTATTTATGCATCTTTTAATTGTAAATAATTTTGGGGGTTTAAACAACATGATTCTAATGTGGAATTCAAAGGATCCTACATCAAATTTTCCTCATCTCAAGGGTTGCATAGATCAATTCTAGGGCAACATGTCACCTAAAAGGGAACTATGCAAGGCAATGTCTCTAATTAGGGAGACAAAATTTAAATAGTCAGATTCTAACTACCATGGGCTCTGATACCATATTGTAAAGAGTTAAATCACCCATTTACTAAATATTTGAAACATAAAACATCCATCCCAAACATACTCAAAAGGTATTCTGAAACGGGTGTAAAATTTACACATCTTTATATATATGGTATACAAAGGACCAAAGAGTATTGTAGCGGAATACAATTTCATGACTATAATCAGCTTTATAAAAGTGTTCATCATCATTCTCCCATATAGGGTTTACAACAACAAAAAGATTTAAATAGAGGGAAATCTAAACTACACCAACTTTGTCTCCAAGAAACAACTTCATGACATAAGTCCATGCTTAAAGCCATGTACTCCTTATCCTATTCCTAGGATGGTCCTCCACACTCATGTTGCACTACTCTGATCCTAGACCTTGCTCAACTCCTTGATCTAATGATGTGTGGTTGGGAAAGCACCTAACAAAATGTAAAGAAAACAAGGTATGTGTGAGAGAAAATGAACAAGGACAAAAGATAAGAAACAACATAGAAATAAAGGATAAGATTTCATCATAAGATGAATATGGTCAAAAGTATGAGGCACAAATAAATAGATGCTTGCCATAACAAAAATAGTAGAAAAGGTTGCATGAATAATAAATATTTACTACCTAAACTATGTAGGGTTGAGGCACCTAAATAAGCTCAATCAATAGGTGAGGGAGAGTAACACATTCCAATCACCTATAAATATTCTATATTAGGGAGAGTAACACATTCCACTAGGCGAATTTACACATGCCCTATCTATGGGTGGTTGTACAAAAGTACCACTATACTAGTTAAATAGTCTAATAAAATACAAAAGATAAGAACTATGGAAAATATAATCATCAAGTAAATAAAGATATGGCATTGGGCTACAAGCCTGAGGAAATAAATATTAAAAATGATTTGAGGCAAATATAACAAAGGAAATATCAAAAGGGAAATTAGGGTTTCATATATGCCTCATTAAGGAAACTAGGTTAGGGTTTGCAAATTATTCTCAACTTAGGTGTAAGGAAAGAACATACCTTTCTTAATGAGATCCAATTACTTCTCTTTCACTACTTCAATCGATTCCAAAGCCCACTTTTCCTATTTTTCAATATATAACCATGTGTTAGGGTTTTACATGTGTATAAGGGTAAGGAAACTCTAACTTTTGGAATTTGAGAACAAAACCTTGACTTTGACTGTGAAAGCATCACCATTGATCTTATTAGGTTCTCCTAATTGAGAAAACATATAATTTTGCATATTTTGGAGTTATGAAGGTTTAAGTGCATTTTTAGTGATTTTTATGTATTAAATTCATTTTTAGAAAACACCTTATTACAGTAGTTAGACCCCCGGTGTGAAGTATATGGGGTTTTTGGTTGTTCCCTTATAGTTTTGGTTTTAATAGTAATATTTTACCTGATCCATAAAAACACCTTATGACAAAACTCCAAACCAAACTTTAAAAGTATTTTTATTATAAAGTTTACATTTTTCTAATTCCAAAACATTTTTTACTTTAATTTTTAGACAAGCATGTCAAAAGATATAATTTTTAGAAGTGGACCAATTAGAAAATCACAAATTGTCAAATATGATATAAACTGTGTGAGAGAGAGAGGACCCACACATTGACTTGGCCCAATCAGGGCTGGCCATGTCGCATGGTCAAAGGTTGGGTTTGTCTCGCACTAAGGAAAAAAAAGTGGAGCAAAAAGACCAGGATGCCCCTAAGTGAAAAATCAAAGAAAGAAGGGGGACATTGGTAGAAATGAAAAGCCACAAAGGATAATCATCTCCTTTGCATTCCCATGGCCAGCCTGTGAGGAGTATCATAGTAAAGCTCAACGAAATCAGGGAAAACTTAATGAGGTGATCAAACAACAATGCGATCGCACAAAAATGGAGAATAGGTTGCCACAAACTCACCTCTAGGCCTAATCAATGATTGGAGATGCCCACGGTTAGCGAGAGGCCCCGCAAGCCAAAAGTGAAGGTTGGCTTGACGGTGGTCCAAAACACAATGAATAGAGAAATTGACAGTGGTGGAAGATCGCATGTGATGAGGTGAAGCCCTAGAATAGGTTATATATATATATGTGTGTGTGTATACATACATATATATATAAATATATATATATATATATATATATATATATATATATATATATATATATATACAGAGAGAAAGAGAGAAAGAGAGAGAGAGAGAGGTTAGGAAGTGTGTACCGATCGGTACATGTAACTTATGTGTACGAGCCATTAAAATAGCACACGTGGAGTATGTTTATAAAATCCAACCATATGGATTGATTCAATACTATATAGATTACATGTATTTAAAAAATCATAACCATATCTCATATAGATCATGAGATATAACAATACATCATTCAATGGTTTCTACAATTTTTGCAACTTATTGTTGATTAGAAAATACACATTTTCTTTTTGTAAATGATCTATTAATGTCAGATTGTGGTGATTTTTTGTACACATCTTATCTAAGGGGTATACATTACATCCATAAGGTTGGATTATTTAGTTGAATTTTACAATCACCATAAATGAAGGTGGGTACATGTAAGCTACATGTACTCAGGTACACAATTCTTTTATCCATATATATATATATATATATATATATGGTTGGCTCCTATGGTGTATGGAGTCAGAGCTCTAGGATTGGATTAGAAAAAAGAATAGGCATTTTGCAAATATTCCATGAAAACATGAGATATTGTGTTGGTTGGATGCAAAATTGAATTTGCAATCCAATGCAACTTGTTTTGCAAAAGTTTTGTTAGGAAACGAGGGGTTATGCCCAAAAAACCAAACCCTTTTGTCCATGTTTACTGTTCATGTGGGTGTCTCCTACTCAAGCTCAGAGACAACTCGACGACCATCATATATGCATCATATGGTCAGTGTAGATCCGCAATGAAGGCATTTAATACAACCTTCCAACTTTAGTCTTTTGATGCATTAAATGTATAAAACTTTCTATAATTATTTAAGTGTGCAAACGAAGTCCAAATAAAATAAAATTTAATACCTAAGCAAATTTTAGTATATACAATTCGAATATGGCATTATTTTTTTGAAGACTTTTATTATTTTATTTAATACATTTAAATCATATCACTTATTTTATCCTTTTAATGAATTAGAGGCATCTAAAAACTTTCTAAAATTTTGAAACTTGGCCTATAAGCAATCCTAAACGTGAATAACATGATTTTTACATTACTTAATTTTTTCTACATTTTAGTATTTTTGGTCTTTAAATCATTTTCTCTCTCTTGGATAAAATAAAATATTTAAGATTGTCCAAATTAGATGAAAATTCACACATAGACTCATTTTGACATGTATATTATGAATTTGATGTTTATTTACATTTTTGGAATCATTTATTAATTTATTTAATAATTTGGAGAAAACTCATATTTTCCAATTCCAATTAATGCAAAGATAATTATTAATTTTTCAAAATTGTGAAACGTGTCATTCAAGCATACTTTAACTCAAGGAAAACGAATTTGGGCTTAGAATTATCTTTTCAGTTTCCCTTTTATGTATTTTAGGCAATTTACTCATATATATACTATTTGTCAAATTAATTCATTTAATGCCACATTTTCATATTTAGGGATATTATTATCCATTTCTTTTTCTCTTCCTTTTTTCAAGAGACCATAGAAAGTTGTAGTACGAATTATTTTATCAATATGTCACATAAGTGATAAATTGCATGTTAGACCCTGATTAAAGCATTCACCGAGGTATTTGTGCATAAACTCATTTGTTAGCATAATTAATGAACAAATTCACCCCAAACTACTATTATTTCCACAAATTGAACATAAGAGCCAAAAAGGATAGAAAAGAAAGGAAAAGCTTATAAAAGGGCCAAAAAGAGAATATGTCCAAGTTTCGATATGTTACAAGGCCAATCATATAGGAAACCAATCATTCCCTTTTGTTTTCCAATAGGAAAATCGATATATCTTCATCAACCTTAACTATACTTTTAGGAAGAATAATGTGAACCTTCAAAAATTGATATTATCGGTAGGATATAAGTTTTTGAAAGTAAAAGGAGAACATTCAAAATAAGCTAGCTTTGTTTGTTGGAAGAATACAATACATATCACATGCAAAGGGATTCTCAATCCTCAAAGGCAAAACTCATCCAATATAAGCCCCTAATGCTCAAACAAGGGTCAAACTGGACCAGATGTTACAACCCCAATTTTTGGGTTCCTTTGGTGAGAAATGTAATTTCTCATATTAAAAATATTAGAAAAAATAATGATATAATTTGTTTTGAATAAATGAATTTCGTTTACAATAGCCTTGATGATTGTGTTGTGGGATTTATTGGCTATTGGGCCCAATAAAAAGGAAATTCAATTAGTAAATGAATAATTGAGTTTTTGAGAAAAGAAAGGTGTGGAAACTTCTAGAAAAAAAGAGCTTAATCCAAAGGTGGATTTCGTGCCACCTGGGTTCCTTGGGTTCCAAGGAGTCCAAAGTTGCAAAAAGAAAGCAATAAGAAAAGAAAAGATCAATTAAGTATTTCTTTATTAAGAAAGAAATTGAAAATAATGGTAAAATGTGGAAAATAAGTGAAAAGAGGTATAATTGAGTAATCCTTAGTGGAATTTCGTATCCCAAGGATTCCTAATGATAAAAGAAATACCAATGAGGAAATAAAAGAAGAGTAAAGAGAAATCCTCAAAAAAGAGATATTTTTATAAGAATAAAACAAGATAATGAAGAATAATGAATTTAGATGCATCTAGAAGGATAATTAGCATCTGATAAAAAGGATTTCGAAATAATAGAATTTCTTGGGATCCAAGGAGTCTCAATGAAGAAACAGGAAACAGAAAATACCTATAAAATAAAACAAGAATATAATATGATGTATAATGAATGATTATGAGGTATTGTTAAAAAGAAGTATTGTTTCCACAAAAGGAAATATAATTTCATGGTTAATGGATTAAAATGCAAGAACAATGATAATAAGAGAAAGGATTTTCATTTTTCAATTATCCATGAAATAAATCTTAACAAAAGGTTAATGAGGAGAGAGAAGAATACTTCTCCTAGAATGAATATGAATCCTTTTGGAAAGGGACTCTTTGAGTGGTGTATAAGCCTACTTAGGGCTTCGTTTCTCACCCCTATATAAGGGGTAGAGCCCTGGTTTGGAGGGAAGAGAACCCCACATGTATTTATACTCTTCTCCTTCTTCCTTCTGTGCTAACCCTAACCTAGGTGTAGCTCTATCCCTAGAGCAATGAGGGGGTCTGCTTGTAGTCTTGATGGAAGTGGGACGCACCCACGACAACCAAGGAGTGATCGGACATCCTCCCCTTGCTTCCGTCCTCGCACAGCACCGACTGGAGGGCTGCAAACCCACAAGAGATTGTGGGCTTTCTGTGAATGGAACTAGCCATCTCGGCCATGTGTTGCAGCATGGTTGGCTACGGCAGGGAAGTTCGGAGGTAGGGCGGCCACATCTGGCAGGCTACAGGTTGTGGCATGAGGTAGAAAGCCACGTGGATCGCAGCTAGGGCTACAGGTTGACGCGCCCAGCAGCGTCGCGCGGAGGAAGATGAAGGCCCAGGGCCTTGGACCGTTTTGCCCTTCGTGGGCTGAAGCAACGGCCGAATTATAGGAGGGAAATCTCACCTTTTGGTTATGTTTCCAAAATTGACAGCATTGCATGAGAATCGGATGACATGGCAGCTTCTGATTGGTCCAAAGTAAGTGAACTTTACAAAATTCATAGTTAATTATTCGTAGCTCAGATTAGCATGCATAAAATATGAACGTTGCTCAGAAAAATGAGGGGAATCCATTAAAAATATAATTGAAGCCTGATTCCTCTTGAAATTCGAAAATTAATGGAAGATGTCAACTTTAATGTATTAATGTTTAAATAACCCTTTTATTGAGATGAATAATATATTTATAAGGGTTTAATGGATGAGTAGAGTTGATATTAACCTGTTAATCATAAAGAGATACGTTAAGATCGAAAAAGATGAATTTGGCACATCATTAGTTAATTTAGAGTTTCATGTGCGTGAATATACTTTAATGGGCCTTGAAACCCTAATGTTGGTAAATGCGACTCTTAATGGCTTTAATTATTCAAAGTAGTGAATAAAGATAAGATATAATGATTCTAAGCTATTTTGAACATTGAAGTTCCTAATTTTGGTTAAATATCCTTAATGTGGAAATTAGGGTTTCCTAGTGGATAAAAGGTAGAATTAATGATAAATAATGTTCGTACGAGTATTAGAGCATTATGAACTACGAATTGATGATAAACGAGCATAATGACTTTGTCATGGGTTAAAGAGGATAAAAATGGTAGCTTTAATGAAAGAGGCTTAATGAACTTCTATAATGATTAATTATGCCTTAAATCCGAAACTGAGGATTAGATGTTGAGATAATTAGGGTTTGTGATCAATTGAGTTAAATTAGGGTTTTAAATAGTAAAAGATGAAGGGAAACCCTAATTGCAATGGAAATTCAAAAAGTGGATTAGAAACCCTAGGAAGCGAGCTAGATTTAATAGATCTTATTGACATGAGTAGTAAAAGGAAATTGTATAATTGTTTCGGGATCTTATTGAATGCTTGATTACCTATTGGTTGATTGAATTATTTCTATCTCACATCAACTTGACAGGTATGTGGTTACACTTATGATTATCCCACATTAGTTTTCTGAAGATTTTATCGATGTTTGCATCGTGGCTTGAATTAATTGTTGGATGATTTAATTCATGCAAATTATAATGTGGATATGACTATCACATAAGATATGTGCCTACTAGCTCAGATCCTGGTCCCCTCTATGGATTAATAGTTGACCTAGTACATGGATAGCTATGGGGTAGGTCCATCAGGTCATTGGATGACTTAGTACATGGCTACCAATGGGTAGGTCCATCAAGTCACATTGAGTTAGATATTAGGCTACCTTTGGGTAGTGCCATGCGACTCTATTACCCTAGGTATTGGCCACCTGTAAGGTAGGACGATGGGGGTAAGAATCTACCTAAAAGAGAGGTAGCATACAAGTCCACTGCAGGGATAGCACAGAGTTAGGGGATAGGTAAGGATTGAGTAGTATGATTTAAAATGTAATTATGGTTGTTAAATGATAATTGGCTGATTACATTGTTATTATAGTTACATGATTATTGTTTCCTCCACATACCAGCTTCTTGCTGACTGACGTTTTATTTGTCGGTGTTTTAGGTACAATGAAAAGAACAAACAGTAAAGTGGCATATGTGGAATTAAATGAGAGTTAACATGCACGGGAGGATTAGTTAGATCAGTATCTTCATGGTTAGAAGTTTAGAAGTCCCAATTTTTAAAAGGTAAGCAAAGTTTTATTTTATACCAGTTTTTAGTTTAGTTGGTAAAGTTTATTAATTATTATTGATTATTTGCCGAACCTTTGATCCTATTTATTGGATAATGGCTCTGACCTTCTGGTCTGCCTTAATTGGGGGTTACCGGGAGGCGGGGTCGTTATAATTGGCATCAGAGTGAAGGTTCCTCACTTAATCTTTAATAATTATTAAATTTTACAAATTCTATAGAACCCAAGGGAGTTATTAGAGGATTATCCGAAAGACAGAGGTGTCTAGAAAAGGATCACGACCGGGGGCTGGCAATATTTTCCTCTGCACCGCTAGTCAGAATACGAGGACTCCCAGATCTATGTGACTACCTGGACAAAGTCTTAGGGTATGAATCGAAATAGGATACCTTTAGGACTCTCTCATCTTGTTTATCCCTCCTCAACTCAAATTTTATTAAGGACCTTAAGGATTAGGGTTTTCTCTCTTTTCCTCACCCTCTTGAGGTATGGGTAAGGCTGATAAGGATTAAGGAATCCTCCACCAAATTAATAAAAAGCATGTAAATAAGATGTCATGGACATAAGCTTAATAGAGTAACCGTAAAGGAATAGATACATGCTTAGGTCGTATGACACGAGTTGTCATTGCCCTCAGGAGAGACCTGAGGATAGACTTCCTTAGTAGGAGGATAAGTAGAGAGAGTTAGTCTTGGAGGTAGAGGCCTCCATTAAAAGTAGAGACCTAGCACATCCTTTGAGGATGATGGTAACCCTAACCCTAAGTGAAGGTTAAAGGGAGAGATGACATGATGAGTTAGTTGTCTTGGTAGACCAGATGTTTGGATAGACATGCCTTGGATGTCATATGAGCCATGAGGGGTTAGATGGCCTAATATCTTTGGTAACCCAACCCTAGAGAGGGTCATGCATGTTTGAGCGAAGGATAGCTCCTTCATGGAGGAGGTTAGAGAAGATCATATAGAAACCTTATGGGTTGTTTCAAGTAGGATATAGCTTGCACCCAGAGTATATCAGTAGTGCTGACAGTAGGATGAAACCCTGGACAAGGGATCAGGAAGGATGGCTTATGGGATAAGCATAAGAGGATATGAATAATCATGAGCAAACATAAGTTGAGAATAGGCTTCACCCATGTAGAGGTATGCCTGTGAGCTCGATCCTTCATGGAGAGAGAACCTCTAATAGTGAGGATGGTGGTAAGGTTATCTATAGAGAGAGAGAGAGAGAGCAGGACCCTGGCAACAAGGTTGGAAGCCTAACACCCAAGTATGAGGAACAATGGGGAGTCGAGGATGATGTGACCTAAGTGGATGATAGTGGTTGCCTCATGCATGATCCCTGGAGGCTGATGATATCTTAGTTTCCTTTAGAGGAACCAAACCCTAGAAGAAGGATGATTCTTCTAGTACCTAGATACCTATGGTATAAGTGATTACCTGCTGGATGAGATAAAGAGTGCTTTAGACCCTGAGGAGGTTTGAGTAACCTGTTGTGAGGCTTTATACCTAGTTGGTTGTCCTGGAAGTGGACTCAACTCCGAAGTGTTTCTCAAGTAGAAGGATCATGGAAGTACATGACATATCTTGGACATGTTTGATTCTTGGTTAATAGATTGAGCATGCAGTTAGACACCCGAAGGTGAACCTAGGGTTCCTAGGCCTAAGAGGGTAAGAAGTGTATCTGATGCTCATGATGAGATTTGAGTCTTTATGGTTTCAAGCATGATACTCCTCATGTGTAGAAGTAAAGGAAAGTGTATGTTTGATGAAACCCTCACAACTAAGTTGATCTAATGTTGAGGAAAGAGAGCATGTATGACCTAGCATGGTTTAATAGGTGGTCTGCTTGTTCCTTAGTAGCTACTGGGTTAGGCATGCCCATGAGAATGTAAACCCGAAGGATGATTGTGACCTTGTTGTCAAGAGTTGTAGTTTCCTCCCATCCTGGGAGAGGGACCCTTTGGTTGGGTGTTTACCAGTTTTATGGGTTTTGAGGTAACCTAATGAGGTCTCATAGGATCTTGAGAGACTAAGTGAAAAGTACATGGCCTAAGAATGAACCTGTAGACCCATAGATAACCATCTCTATGTGCATGTGGATGTGTTACCATAGAGGTAACTGGTATGGGGCCTGACCAAGGTAGGAAGGTCACCATGACCCCTGTGAAAGGATGAAAGACAACCCAAGAATGCAAAGTGAGATGATGAAGGATTGGGTAAGGTTCTAGGTTGGACATGTACTATGATATAATCCTAAGTCTTTCTTAGGCTCAGGTAGGGATAAGACCGATGGAAGATGGAGTTGCCTAATTCCCTAGTTGCACATGACCATAGGGTTGGGATGTAACAACTATCATTGTCTGAGGGCCAGGGGTTAGGAGATTGATCTCCTTCATGAACTCATGGGACCTAAAGGACAGATGAGTAGGGAACTCTCGGGATGCATAAGGGAAAAGGGATGACCCCTAAAGTGTCGGCACCCTATAGACTTAGAGGAGATGACCAAGGATTGTGTTTGGACCAAGTAGGTTCGAGACCAGTTTTCCATGGAAGCAACTTTGATATCAAGATGATAGTGATGTGGAGACATAAGCTCCACGTTTCAACTTAGAATTGAAGGTGTACTGGCAATGTGGGATGTATCATCTCTACTCTTAGAACAAGAAGAACTTTGTGTTTGGACGGCCGCCAAATGCTTATTTCCTCTCGTTATGGGAGGTAGAGATGGGACAGTATGCATGCCATACACCAAGGATAAAAGATGATGCGATTTGGAACGTTGCTACAAGGTATGAGGATAGAGATGATAACATACCTTGGTGGAGTGAATGATACATGGATGGTTTACAAACACTAAGAGAAGTAGTGTAGTCATCTTATGAGGATGTTTTATCAGGAGCTATGTGGAATTTGCAAGTTAACCAAGGTTGAGTTTGATCACAATGAGGATGAGCTCAGAGCTTCTTGATGAAGACCAACTTAGAGTTTGAGATGAGATGATAAGTATAATACATGGAGGTGTATGTTACCTAACACCTAAGGATAAGAAGTGGTAATGAATGCTCTGGTTGAGATATAGTGCCTAGTTTAGCTGGAAGCTAGAAGAAGTTGAGGTTGTTAGGCTAACCTTAAGCTGAGAAAAAGAGATAAGTTTGGCTAACACTCAGATATAATGAGATCTGTTGAACAAGATTAGTGGTTGTTTGGATAGCCAGCCTAGTCCTTGACGTCGTAGAAGGATGGTTGTAGAACCCTGGATACACTTCTTTGGATAGGAAGGTAATAAAACCCTGATGAGAGTGGTTTAGGGCTTTCGAGGAATCGATTTTGAGGAATCATGACAGACAAGAAATCATGATCACCATACACCTTGAAACTACAAAGATAATAAGTGATGGTAGAGCTTTGGATGCCTGATACATGTAGCATGTGTCCATGCAAGCTAGGAGGTGAAGGACGAACACCAGTAACCCAGTGCATGGATATAAAGTATAAAGAGTTCTTGAGAGGGAATGGGAGTTCATCACTATGGATGTTGTGAGTCTCCCCTAGACTAAGGAAGGTCGAGATGCAATAGGGGTTATGGTAGATCGCCTTATCTAGATGACATGAGGAAGAGAGAGTACTATCACATGACAGATTCGGTTGAACTACTTAAGAGAGAAAGATGGTTCAACCACATCATGATGTGAGTTCAAAAGTTCTTGGGTATGACCAAGGTTCACTTCCATGAGGTGGAAGTGGATACATGAATAACTCAATGATAGTATAGTTTATCACCCCATACTAATGGACAATATGATCTAGACTAGAGGGTCTGATGAGAGCATGTGTGCTCATTCAGGGTGATACATAGAGACAGTTCTTAAAGATGTGATGTTAGCCACCATAGCCTTTATCAGGAACCAAGAAGTCTTATAGAGAGGTTGTGTCAGTCACCACTTCATTAAGATGATGTTGGTGAAGGAGGCCTCACAAAGGTCAGAAAAGAACCACAGTGTGTGCAGATGAAGTCACTTTGATCGTGCAAAGGCTGAGAGAGAGAGCCCAGTGGTGACATGAGTCATGAGCTGATGCAAAGCAGACTGACATGCAGTTCACTATGGGAGAATATGTGATGTGAAAATCTGACCCCTCTAAGCTACAGCTGAGAAAATTGAGTCCCCGATATATGGGTCCATTTGAGATGGATTGGTGGAGATGGTTGGGTTTAGCCTTACCCCTTAGGATAACATGATGCATAATGTGTTCCATGAGTCTGATCTAGAGCACTATGTGAGGTACCCAAGCCATGTGTTGAGCCCTGAACCTATTCAGTGTTTGAGAGGCTGAAATGTCCTGAGTCACCTATGAGGGTATGATATACCAAGGTAAGAAAGAACTCAGATGGAAGAATATGAGATGATGAAGGTTCTTGGGAAGCACCATGGAAAGCGTGATGCCACATGGGAGCCCTAATGGACGTATGAAAGGCTTATCCTGAACTGTTTGTTTGCTTGATGGAATTTTGAGGACAAAATTCTTATAAGGGGGGAAGGATGTTACAACCCCAACTTTTGGGTTCCTTTGGTGAGAAATGTCATTTCTCTTATTAAAGATATTAGAACAAATAATGATATAATTTGTTTTGAATAAATGAATTTCGTTTACAATAGCCTTGATGATTGTGTTGTGGGCTTTATTGGCTATTGGGCCCAATAAAAAGGAAATTCAATTAGTAAATGAATAATTGAGTTTTTGAGAAAAGAAAGGTGTGGAAACCTCTAGAAGGAAAAACAGCTTAATCCAAAGGTGGATTTCGGGCCACCTGGGTTCCTTCGGTTCTAAGGAGTCCAAAGTTGCAAAAAGAAAGCAATAAGAAAAGAAAAGATAATTAAGTATTTCTTTATTAAGAAAGAAATTGAAAACAATGGTAAAATGTGGAAAATAAGTGAAAAGAGGTATAATTGAGTAATCCTTAGTGGAATTTCGTATCCCAAGGATTCCTAATGATAAAAGGAATACCAATGAGGAAATAAAAGAAGAATAAAGAGAAATCCTCAAAAAATAGATATTTTAATATGAATAAAACAAGATAATGAAGAATAATGCATTTAGATGCATCTAGAAGGATAATGAGTATCCGATAAAAGGATTTCGAAATAATAGAGTTTCTTGGGATCCAAGGAGTCTCAATGAAGAAAGAAGAAAGAGAGAATACCTATAAAAGAAAATAAGAAGATAATATGATGCATAATGAATGATTATGAGGTATTGTTAAAAAGAAGTATTGTTTCCAAAAAAGGAAATATAATTTCATGGTTAATGGATTAAAATGCAAGAACAATGATAATAAGAGAAAGGATTTTCGTTTTTCCAATTATCCATGAAATAAAGCTTAACAAAAGGTTAATGAGGAGAGAGAAGAATATTTCTCCTAGAAGGAATATGAATCCTTTTGGAAAGGGACTCTTTGAGTCGTGTATAAGCCTACCCAGGGCTTCGTTTCTCACCCCTATATAAGGGGTAGAGCCGTGGTTTGGAGGGAAGAGAACCCCACATGTCTTTAACCTCTTCTCCTTCTTCCTTCCATGCTAACCCTAACCTAGGTGTACCTCTATCCCTGGAGCAATGAGGGGGTCCGCTTGTAGTCTTGATGGAAGTAGGACGCACACACGACAACCGAGGAGTGATCAGACATCCTCCCCTTACTTCCATCCTTCCACAACACCGATAGGAGGGTTGCAAACCCGCAAGAGATCGCGGGCTTGCCGTGCATGGAACTGTCCATCTCAGCTATCTGTTGCGACATGGTTGGCTGCGGCGGGGAAGGTCGGAGGTAGGGCGGCCACTTCCAGCAGGCTGTAGGTCGTGGCATGAGGTAGAAAGCCACGTGGATCGCGGTTAGGGATACAGGTCGATGTGCCCAACAGCGCCACGTGGAGGAAGATGAAGGCCTAGGGCCTTGGACCATTTTTCCCTTCACGGGCTGAAGCAACATCCGATTTAAAGGAGGGCAATCTCGTCTTTTGGTTATGTTTCCAAAATTGATCGCATTGCATGAGAATCAGACGATGTGGCAGCTTCTGGTTGGTCCAAAGTAAGTGAACTTTACAAAATTCATAGTTAATTATTCGTAGCTCGGATTAGCACACATAAAATATGAAAGTTGCTCAGAAAAATGAGGGGAATCAAATAATAATATAATTGAAGCCTGATTCCTCTTGCAATTCCGAAATTAATGGAAGATGTCAACTTTAATGTATTAATGTTTAAAGAACCCTTTTATTGAGATGAATAATAAATTTATAAGGGTTTAATGGATGAGTAGAGTTGATATTAACCTGTTAATCATAAAGAGATACATTAAGATCGAAAAAGATAAATTTGGCATGTAATTAGTTAATTTATAGTTTCATGTGCGTGAATATACTTTAATGGGCCTTGAAACCCTAATGTTGGTAAATGTGACTCTTTATGCCTTTAATTATTCAAAGTAGTGAATAAAGATAAGATATAATGATTCTAAGCTATTTCGAGGATTGAAGTTCCTAATTGTGGTTAAATACCCTTAATGTGGAAATTAGGGCTTCCTAGTGGATAAAAGGTAGAATTAATGATAAATAATATTCATACGAGTATTAGAGCATAATGAACTATGAATTAATGATAAATGGGCATAATGACTTTGTCATGGGATAAAGAGGATAAAAATGGTAGCTTTAATGAAAGAGGCTTAATGGACTTATATAATGGTTAGTTATGCCTTAAATCTGAAACTGAGGATTAGATGTTGAGATAATTAGGGTTTGTGATCAATTGCGTTAAATTAGGGTTGTAAATAGTAAAAGACGAAGGGAAACCCTAATTGCAATGGAAACCCCAAAAGTGGATTAGAAACCCTAGGAAGCGAGCTAGATTTAATAGATCTTAATGACATGAGTAATAAAAGGAAATTGTATAATTGTTTCAGGATCTTATTGAATGCTTGATTGCCTATTGGTTGATTGGATTATTTCTATCTCACATCAACTTGACAGGTATGTGGTTACGCTTATGATTATCCTGCATTAGTTTTCCGAGGATTTTATCGATGTTTACATCATGGCTTGAATTAATTGTTGGATGAATTTAATTCATGCAAATTATAATGTGGATATGACTATCACATTAGATATGTGCCTACTAGCTCAGATCTCGGTCCCCTCTATGGCTTAATAGTTGACCTAGTACATGGCTACCTATGGGGTAGGTCCATCATGTCATTGGATGACTTAGTACATGGCTACCAATGGGGTAGGTCCATCAAGACACATTGAGTTAGATATTGGGCTACCTTCGGGTAGTGCCATGCGACTCTATTACCCTAGGTATTGGCTACCTGTAAGGTAGGACCATGGGGGTAAGAATCTACCTAAAAGAGAGGTACCATACAAGTCCACTGTAGGGATAGCACAAAGTTAGGGGATAGGTAAGGATTGAGTAGTATGGTTTAAAATGTAATTCTGGCTGTTAAATGATAATTGGTTGATTACATTGTTATTATAGTTGCATGATTATTGTTTCCCTCACATACCAGCTTCTTGCTGACCGACGTTTTGTTTGTCGGTGTTTTAGGTACAATGAAAAGAACAAACAATAAAGTGGCATATGTGGAAATAAGTGAGAATTAACGTGCATGAGCGGATTAGTTAGATCAGTATCTTCATGGTTAGAAGTTTAGAAGTCCCAGATTTTAAAAGGTAAGCAAAGTTTTATTTTATACTAGTTTTCAGTTTAGTTAGTAAAGGTTATTAATTATTATTGATTATTTGTCGAACCTTTGATCCTATTTATTGGATAATGGCTCTGACCTTCTGGTCTCCCTTAATTGGGGGTTACTGGGAGGCGGGGTCATTACAAACACTTTTAGGAGGCAAATCATGTTATTAATTTCCATTTCTTTTTTTTGTATTTTTACTTTTCAATTCTTATTCATGTCTGGAGGTAAATCTTGTTTTTAAAATCCCATTTCACTATTTTTATTTCCCCCCCTTTTCAATTCTTATTCATGACTATTACAATATTTTAAATTCATATTTTATCTCTCTCTCTTTCTTTTATAACATAATTTTATACACTGAAAAAAGAGAAGGCTCATTTATTTATTATAGATTTGTAGAAAGACTTTACAAAATAAAATAAAATCATACACTATAGAAACTAATAAAAATATTCCTCTTTTGCTGCATCTATCAGGTCTAAAGATGATCACTAGACTACTCCATGTCAACTTCTTCAGAATTATCACTTCCTAAATCATCTTTAAATGGGTTAATACATTTTATGGACCTCTTGTCATGTTTGAGATCTATAAGGAAGGGGAGAGGAATGAGAACTCCATTATAGTATATGTGGATAATGTATTAATCGACATGGCCCCAGTGGATGTACAACTTGAATCCACTCTTGGTCTTCTGATATTCCATCAGCCTCCATCCCTAAGAAGAAATCAAGCATCAATGCCCATAGTTGAATCACACTCTAATTATGACAAAGATGTGGGCATAATGGACAACAACTACACCAATGTCATGTAGAGACAAACTCCTTTCCCACTTGGTTAGGGACACCAGTCATTGAGAAATTAGTAGATCTGTGTAGAAAACATGCTAGCACGAGAGGGGACAACAAATCATATGAGACGTGATTTCCATAAGTAAAAAAGATAAAAGAATTAGTGGAAAAGGTTTATATGAGGATTTAAGTACATTACTCGGACTTCCACTCTCACGTTAAAAAAATCAACCACCCAAAAAGAATTTTATAAGATGTAGGTGTGCATCCAAACTGACTTAGAAGGAAGAATCATGTTGGAATCTTTGAGAACTTATTTAATGTAAAGACGATAGATTACTGTGCAACTAGATTTTATATGACCAATGTGGTGAAATTTGTTGTTACCAAACAATATTTATACAGAAATTAAATCCATCACTTTGTATATTCAAAACAATCGATATCTCTCATCCATTAAATAAGATAGATATTTTACAGGTATATGAGCTCTATTCAGCCGGGTTGAATTCATGTGTAGAGTGATAACTATCACTTCTTTGTATTCATTTTTTCTCTATCATCAATTCTTTCTACTATGCAAATCTTTTGCTTTTAAATTTTTTAGAAAATTTACTCAACTTCCATTCAAGTTAGCCACTTGAACAAACTCTTTTCTTCTAAATTGATTTCCATTCTTATTTATTTTATGATAAGGAACACCAAAGAGAGAGGTGTGATAGACATTTGAGTTTAACCCTAAAAAACAACCATATTCCTTCCCACTAGTGTGTTTAACATTTTTTTATCAGCATGCATATTTGCAATTGTTGAACCAGACTAGATATCTTCTCCCCAATCACTGATGAGAGGAGAATCATAGACATTACAAGATTATATGTGACTCCATAAATCATTCTTGAGGCCTCAATACTTGAATTATAATATATGCACTGATAGATCACTCATGTATGCAACCTATAACAACAATAACTCCTCTCAATCCTATTTTTTCCTTTCTCTTTGAGTGAGGACAAGCAAGCTTCTAATTCTGGAGTTGAGAGCAAGCAAATCAACACAAAAAGACAAATATATCCCTTAACTTGTTTTCTTAATTTGTTTCATTGCAAGTTTCATAACTTCTAGACATGTAATTCCTTTTTTCTTAATTTTTTGTTTCATTCTAATAAGAAAACCACTACAAATTACTAGGAGAAAAGCAACAAAATTTTATCTACCAATTTTATCCATCTTTAGTTCTTATTTCCTAATAGTAAGTAATTAAACTATTTTTTGAAAAAAAATTACGAATCAAATCATCAAAATTATCACATCATATTTTATTGATAGAGGATATTATAATTTTCTACTCAATAATTTTATTTGGAAGTAAAACTTCATATTTTTATGGGAAGCAACTAATAAAAAATCATAATAGTTCAAAAAAACTTATTCATGGTTTCCTTTTCCAACTATTTCTCTTTATTGATTGATGAGATTTTGATCTTGGGAAAACTAACATTAGATAAGTCCAAACTAATCCAGAGCATCTTGAAATAAATTAAATTATAGGCCTAAAAGAAGAATAGAAAAATAAATGAAAAGAGGACAATGACCCAAGGTGAAAGTCTAGCGTAATATATCATTTGGTTTCACCAAGTCAACTACCAACACCTTAGCCACTATTGCCAAAATATGGAAAACTTCTTGGAAAGTAATAGTTCACGGTATGTGTTTTGTGTATCACCACACATATCAATTAAATAGAGGAGCAATAGTTATATATTCCTAAATGGGGAAGATTCACTGTCTACCTAATAGAGGGTATACCTGATGTATCAAAATCATTTTACTTGCAATCAAAGAAAGAATCAACCTTTGACTAAAGAGATTCGATCCTTGTAGATCAAATTTGAGACCTGATGACCTTTGATATGATAAATCAAGTTTAAGTATCTTGAGTGCAAGAAGAACTGACTTAAATATATATGAGAAATCTATTAAGAATGAGGAGGACCAAATGATATTAGATAATAGGGAAAGCAAATGTTGATTTCCTTGTGTTTAACATCAGTAGGAAACTACTTATATTCTCTTATACAAAGCACAATACTCATGTATTGTAAAAAATTTATTTTCTTCAACTTTTTTCCATGATTCAAGTCGACTACCATGCTTGAAGACTAGAAAGTTTTAAGTGTGTATTGGTTGATAACATCCATTGTTGCCTATTTTCATGGCTTGAAATAGCTCCATTTTGTCTAAGAATAAATAAAAATATATTTTATTCTCTTGGATCTTGTTATTCTCTAGTATTAAGAAAATTGTATGAGGAAACCACTTTTGGCCTAAATTCAATTATAATATGGAAACCATTCCACTATTTAGTTGAATTCATCCTTCGGCCCTGCTCCATCATGTGAAAAGTTGATGGTGCTAATGAATGAGGACCCACCACTGTCAAATAATTTTCCTTCACTCATCAATGCCATTCTACTAGTGGGGTTATCTACATTCGAATATCCTCCAAACAAACTTGAACATGCCAAGACAAGTGTATCTCAAGTATTTGAAGATCATGCCACAAGATCTAAGTCTTGAAAGTCATTTCAACTACTCCAAGTCCATCTTGTTGAATATGACGAGTAACTTTTAAAGACATCATCAATTCAATCTAATATCTTTCAATTTGATTGGATCTAAAATCTAACCCATCAACATTGACAAATATGTAGTCACGAACACAAATACAAAAGATTGTCACTCTTAGATTTGGCATCCCTTTGACCAAATCCCACTTAAATGCTAGTGAAATATCTCTTATACCCTTGTTCCAAGCTCCATAAGTATAAATAAGGCCCATCCACCAACATTCTTAACATTAAAAACTCTATCACTATTCACTCTAGTCCCCCATGCCAGACGATAATCATCTAAACTTTCAGTGAAGACAGTGTGACATTTACACAAATATCTTCCATATAATAAGCCAAAAACTACTATTCCATTATGTTGTCACCATAAAACACACCAGAGGTAGACAATTAGATAAGCTAGTGGTCACAATGAAGTGTCACTGAATTGTGCATGCTTTCCATTAGCCTCACCCTTAGAAATATATGATTCTAGTTGTGTTAATATGTGTAACTATTGGCTTTTTTATATGCTACACTCATATTTCAGTGATACAAAAACTTCCCAAATTGTATAACTAACATGTGTATCAAGTATTTTAGGTAATCAACGGAACTAATTTAAGATCCAACTACAAAGACATTGCAAATGTTCTATGTTTTCATGCTTGCAAATCAAGTTGTACAATCTTTTTTATTGTACATGTATCTTTTTGTATGATTTGATAGATATGATGTACGGACAAGTGATGATCTTCCTAAACCTAGCCAAAACCATACCCCATACTCATATGAAACCTTTAAGGTTGATAGGCTTTTTAGTAAAGTTATAAGATAGGTTTTCACAAGTTTGCACATTCCTTCACAGAGTCTATTTTGGTCAAAATTTCATCAAAAGCCATTTAGTTGGACTTTTTGTCAAGCTGGAAGTAGCCATTTCATAGTTTATGTTCTGGATCAATCTATGTTGAAGAAAATCTCGATCGAGATGGTCCAATGAAGAAAAGTTTGACCGACAAAGAGTTTTTATGCTATGTTGGACCAAGAAGTTAGACTGATACTTATCAATTAGAGCAAATCGAGCCAAGAGAACTGTTTGGTCAAAATATATCTCAACCGAGATAGTTCCCGGTCCAAATAATTTATCAACCAAAAAAATTTTAGGAACCAAAAAAATATTAACGATCAAATTAGCCATTACAACTTAGTAAATTTTTTCCTAATGGCTAATTGACCTATAAGAACACTATATACTCTCCCTAAATGTATCCTAACCATTTGTAAACATTTCCTATAAATAGGAGTGGTCTTTGGACACCTAGACATCAACTGTGTACACAACCTTGCACATACAATTGCATATTCATTGATTCACATACTTGAGCACTACTTGCCATCTAAGTCAAAGAGCTTAGGCAGACCCTACACTTATAGTTGCTATCTAGATAACCTAAGCCTCATTATAACTCTAGTATCCTCTCTACCAAATACAACCCTTACCCAAACCATTTCTAGAGTGGACCATTATCACTTGTCCATAGAGCTTGATTGTACATATTGTGACTTGAATTGTATTTTCCATTTCTCCAACCTCTTTTTACCTTGGTATACTACGCTAGGGCTACTTCTTGGAGTGAAGGTTGTCTAAGATCATGTGATAAGAATGAGTCTTCTCAAGTTGGTGCTCTTCTTAGGATTTCAAAGAAGAGGTAAAGAGGGTAACCTTCTGTGACCCATCAAATAAGGAATTCTCATTGAGCTTAAAAGGAGGGTTAGTCTTGCACCACAAAAGAAACTGGTAAATTCAATGTATTGTGTATTGGTATATAAAAGGAATAAAATATATGATTTAGAAATCATGGTTGGAAACAACTAGGTAGTGGACTAACGTCATTTGACGGAACCACTCTAAATTTGTGTTTTCTGTAGTTGCCTCTTTTGCTTTATATTTCCATTGTACTTTAAGTAAAGTAATTTTATTTGGTTAAATTTATCATAAAGATCTATTCACCCCCTATATATTTTTTCAAAAACCAATGATTGAACTCATCTACATCTTAGAGAACTACTCGGCTGACTTAGAAATAAACAACTAGTTTATGTCTCTAGATTAGAGTTCATGTTCTTGGTATTTCTTCTTGTTCATATGTAACTACCATTTAATATGGATTTCAGATTCTTCTCCATCGAATCATGTTTTTATATTAAAAAAATTTATAGGTTTGTTCGCAATGGCTACAGACTATTGGTGAACCTTGGTTGAGATAAGACCCATCTTGACCCCAAAGGGGAGGTCCATGTTTAATCTCTTATTTATCACACCATAATGTGTAGGTATTCATATTTTAGCCCTAAGAGAGATAGTGTTCGTTAAATATACATATTATGCTCAAATGTCATAGAAGGCTGGATAGAGAGATCTTGATAGTTGACTCAACATGACTTGTTTTCTTTGTGTGATAGTTGTGGATGAGGAGGTCAAATCGGGAAACAAAAGGCTCCAATCTGGATATTTATTTCCAAATCACCATCATCATGTTTGGTGTATAACACACTTATCTAGTTTAGTTTCCACTTCTATCCTCATCTTACATTTTTTTTATAGTTATTTGAAAGAATTGATTATACTCAAATAAGAATATGCAAAGTTGGTAGCATTTTATGGTTCTTACTGAGATCCTATGAACAATCCCAACTCCCCTACAACTAAACCTCTTTTACTTATGAGTATAAAATTTTGTGTGGTTAGCTTATGGATTTAAAACTTTATGCCTAAAAGTGAGAGCAATATCTTATCAAAGAGAGTGTAAGCTCATATTGGGTCAGATATAAAGTTTGTTCATGGAGCCATTTCACACATTAGTTAGCAACCATTATGAATCTCATCAAGTTACTGAAAGGGACTATTGAGTTCACTCTAGATTGGAACAAATAACTACATGTCGTCCTATGGGTATACATAACATCCATGGTTGTATAGTATGCCCATCCACATATTGACATACACAATGTCATACTCCCTCATTTATGGGATAGAAGGCATTTTCCAATAGATATTGAAGTCACTTCATTGTGAATACTTCAAGAGGTAGAGTCCCTTCATTGTGAATACCTCAAGAGGTAGACATAGTTGAGGCAAATTGAGCTCAAGACCACATATGCATGCCCAATGACATCGAAGAACATAGCCATGTGCCCTACACCACACACAATGCTACCAAGAATGGATGGCCTAGTCCTGTTCCAAGAAGGAACACCCTCATCAATTCTAGAAAGGTGACCTCATTATACACATGAATCTTAACCAAAAAAACTTATGGTAAGTTCAACAAAAAATATGAAAGGGACATACATCATCCATAGAGTCTAAAGCAACACTATTATGCAGCTAAAAGACATGGACAATGACATCCATACACTACCAATGAGTTCCAGCCATGTCAATAGCTTGACTTCATTAGTACATGTTACATGTAGATGTGGCCACCTTAAATCGTGCAACTTGTACTCGTCAAAAATGCCATAACCTTGTGGATAGGCTTCCACCATCAACATCACACAACACCCTAACAGCACTAAAGATCATTTAGCATAGTAACCTAATTGTTGGGAAGGTCTTCTTGATAGAATCTCATCCTATATGGTGTAATCCATCTAGATCCTCCCTATCTGTTGAAGGAATACCACTAGGTAATATATCATGCAACTCCTTAACATTGGAAGCACCATGATGTTTGATACCCATCCATCACCAATGCATGGGATCTCAACACTCCCTCCTACTATCACCCAATGCCAGTAGAAGTAGTGATCAATCAAACTTGCTAGACACCATGCCAATTGACCTTGAACTTGAGGAAGACTAGTATAGATGACATTCAAAGAATCATGGTATAGATTTACCATATTCATGTATCTCCTTAAGATGGAGTGAACCTTGCACGAATGAGATGCATCACCAACCAAATTTACAATGCAATAGACAACTCCCCTGTCCATGTTCCGACTACGTTTGGCATCCAGTAGGTGTTAAAGTGACTCTATAGGGCTAAAGGTAGGATGTAATCTCCTCTAGTGACAAACTACATGACTGGAAGCACTTGAACCGGCCTACTCTTTGGGCTTGTAAATATTTTACCAAACAACATAACCATGTATTCCACCAAAGGACCTCACAGAATGCAGTAGTGAAGTAGACACTTGTTTGACTTAAAGGAGTGCAATAACTTTCTTAGTTGCACCATGGCACCTTGTTGACTGAGGAAGAACATTGATACAACTTTCTTCATGCCAAACATCTTGGCTAAAAGATGCACTCGAGAATCCCAAGAACACTATAGTAACCACTGATCAGGTAATGAAAATTATGTTAGATATGCCATTTCCTCCAATATTTGCATCCTATAGGTATGACTAAACCTAAAGCCATTGACTATAGGTCCTAGAGATGCACTGCTACACTCAAAAGCTAGTGTCCACTAGGAAATAGGGTAGATTGAATAGTCCCTACACATGGAGACCAACCAGACATTGTCTATCCTCCTCCATCAGATCCTACTTATGATACAACCATATCCCTACCCCAAACACATAGTTATGAAGGCATCCAAGTATGGAAATGTAGTGGATGTTTCCCCGATATTGATAGACAAACTATAGGTGAAAGAATAGGCCATCTCGTCAATTGGAAGAGAGATCAAAGATAAAAGGCTGGCACAAGCTCCAAGATCCAAACAGAAGGGTCAAAGACAAGATTTCCTCATTTGCATCATGAGATAGTGGCTATGAAAAACATTGATGTGCTCCTTGAGATGTGAGACATCTACTATTCCCAGAGGCATACTTATAAATAAAACCAAGGTGGAGCACACACTTGTCAAGCGCTTCCTTTTTGAAAGCATTGGGTGGTGTTGTGATCCCCTGTCCTGAACCCTATTGCTTTTGTACATGAGCATATGTACAAGTAAGCTTTCTACCCTAGTTTGGATCCCTAGATGTGTCAACAAGCCAACCATGTCTTATGTACATGCCCTAAATGACTTGGCTAGTTTTTCAATCCCATAATTAGGTCTGTAAATGGGTACAGGTAGACCCGCGGACCCGCAAATCCGGACCCTTAAAAAACATGTCACGGGTCTAATTTTTTATACCCGCATACCCTTGGACCCGTATATCCTTGGACCTACATATAAGCGGGTCCAATAATGGGTATGCTTGGACCCAGACCCGCTAGACCCGTGTACCCGCTATACATAAGTAACTATTAAAATAATATGTTATATATCATACTTTACTAGTCTAATTAATATAATTATTGAGATTATATCCTACTCTAAGGTTGAGACTAGTCATATAACTAAGAATTAACTATTCTAGTTACAATAACGATCATCATATGTAAACTTAAAATTAAAATGTCTACTAATCTACATTACTTTCTACATAAATTAAATGTTATGATGATGACTACAAATATGTAAACAATTACTCAATTAATTTTATTGTATAGAATATAGCATTGTCTAATATAGCTATTACATGTTAATATACTATATGATAACAATATCTTGTTGTGTTAAATATATATAACATAGTCATTTCTCTTACATAAACAATATGATGTTTTATAGAACCGCTTACCCGCATACCCGCACTGCATACCCGCTATTATTGCGGGTACGTGTATGGTGCGGGTACAGGTTTTGTATTATGCGGGTCTAGAACTGGAACCGGACCCGCTAAATTACATGGGCATGGGTATGGGTATGGGTATGGATATGGCCAGACCTGCACCGTACCCACACCATTTACACCCCTACCCATAATGCTCATTTTCAACATATTAAGCCCTCTCTAAAAGATATTTCATGTCCATTTGGTCTTGTTTAAGCCAAGATATGCCCAAATATACTAATTTAGACACTTTTCTTAGATTTTCACCTCAAATAAGCCTCGTAGAATTCAAAAACTCAATTCAAAACCTTATATCATTAGAAACTCATTTCAAGCCTTACTTAGGCAAGCAATTCTAACAGTTCACTAAAACCTTGTTATGAGAAAGCACAATTTCTGAGCCTTATCTGATAAGAACATATAATAATTCCTTACTAACATAAGAAATATATTGTTGTCTGGATGAATGTTACTTACCTAATGATTACATGTGTACACTAAGCATAAGACTAAATCTAGTGTCATCAAACTAACTCACATGGTCAAAAATGACTATATAATAGTCTCAAGAGTTCATTGCTCATCATGGATGGGTTCACCAACCATGCTCTAGATCTTGTATTTAGAGGGGAATACTATTGACACTCCAAACTTTCTCATCGCTCGATTTCAATATGGCTGAAAAATCATGATAATGTATCAATAAGAATGATATGAATCAAACAAAGATATGTGACCAAACTTTGAATTCAAAATAGATTTGGTGATAATTATGGTTAACAATTAGGGGTTTACCATAGTCCCCAAAATCTGACCAAGAAGTGATAAAGTTCAACCTAGAGTGAGAGGATGCAATATGAATATCTTAGGTCTGTGAGAAATGTCTTGAAGGATGACATGATATGATACAAATGATTCAATGCAACACTCAACATATATAATTAACCATGAGAATTCTAACTAAATCCATGTTCAATTAATGAAATTTAATCTTAGGATCTAATGCCCATTCCAGACACACACAATTGGGCATACAAAATCTATAAGCCCTAATTGACACATTGAAATGCACAAAACACTTTTCCCCTAAACGCATGAGTTTGGAGTACAGTACAAAGTAGGCAAGTTAAGGGTCAATCTGCAAGGATATATGGGGGAAATAGAGATAGGTTTACTTTTCTAGGTTCCTATTGTGGTTTTTTTAGGGTTTGAATTTGGAGTTTGGATTACACTGAGTGAACGAGCAATGAAAAGTGTAGGAATCAAACATCAGTTAACCCTACACAAATAATTCCACTTAATTGAGAAAGAAAGGCCACTAAACTAAGTTAGACAACTAAAGAAAAAAAATCAACAATATGCTTACAAAATCAATCCTAATTATCAATCAATTTAACAACTAACTGAATAAGGCAATAAGATGCAACTAGTAACACTAAGATAACCATTGCATTAAGAAGACAATTAGAGGGATAAACTAGTAATCAACTAACAAAATCTAATAGCAGAGCTAAAGATAAGAATTAAATAATCTAGATGAGCCAGCTAACATGGGCAAGGCAAATAGCTAAGTTAACAAGCAAGAAAGCTAACTAGGTCGACACTAATTAAGCAAATGAAAAATTTGTGTACTAAGAAATTAATTGTGGAAGTGGGTCATTTGGGGGTAAATGTGACTATCAAACTAGATAGGGTCATATCATGCAACACATTGTATCAAACCATGTTATATAACCAAACAACATAGTGGGATGATGGTGAATTATCATATACTAATAGTTGACCATGGGTGGTATAGGGTGTACATAGAGGAACTTACCTTTATTACCCCCTATCCAACCTTACGAGGTTCAATTAACTAGGGTATAGGTATAATTCAATCACATTCACACTATTCTAGGTCTCTTGGAGTGATTCTCCTAGTGGACGTAGTGGTAAAGTGTGGCATGGAGTGTAGAAGAAGGATATTTCACCTCCTTTTACACTCCATCCAAACCTATAGACATGCTCTCTACTAAGCACATTAAGTGAAGTAATATTAGCTACTTAAATCTCGCACCTAGGGATAGAAGAGTAGATTGATATGTAGGATAAGGGGTAGCTGGCTAAGGATCTACTAATTGGACTTAGGAACTTTTCCCCAAAAGATGTATATACACTATTCTCCTAGGCATAGGTGGTTTCAAGCATCAATCATCATATCAAGAGTGGGGAAATGAGATAGAAGAAATAAGATAACATTTTCAGACAAAATGTAGTGTTTGCAATAATGATTTCACAACATGGTATCAAAGTTAGATTAATTTCCTCAAATAGCCCACCAAGGGGGCTTAGCTACTCATGACAAAAATACAAAAATGGAGAAGAAAGAGATAGAAGAAGCCATTGATCTTGAAGTCATGGTAGAATTCTCCTTCTCTAGTAGTTGCAAGCTTGATCACTTCGCTCCTCCAAGGTGGAATGACATGGAAATGGAATGGATAGTGACCAAATCCCCTAAGGGTCAAGGCTTTGGGGTGGAAGGTGATGAAATGGGAGTGAAGAATGATAGGTGCATGGTTGGTGGAAAAAATGAATACCCAAGGGAATAACCCTCAAACTTAGTTTCCAATGAAGCTTATATATGGGTCCAAGGTCAAGTGGTGGGTAGTATGGGGATATCAATGGATAAAATAGATAGGATTAGGGGTGCTATGGCTGTGGTGGCCTTCACTTGCCACGACCATTTTACATAGAACAATCGTGGTGGACAACTTGGTTATTTCTTGAAAAATCATTGAATAGTCTATGGTTAGGGCATGTGCACCGTAGACATAGTGAAGTACCAAAGACATTTTGGGGGTCCTTCCCTTGCACTTGAGCTTTGAACTTGGTCATCCGTGGAGTTTTTTGCTTTAATGCATTCGGTGATCCTTTGGGTAGGTTGGGGTGGTTTTGGCCTCTTTTGGACTCCTCCATGCATGGGGAAACCCTAGATTCAACATTATTTTCTCCCTCCCATTTAGTGGTGGTCAAATTGACTATAAAACATGCAAAAAAATCCATAAGTGCATTTGATAATAATATAGTTTATTAGACAAATATCAAGCATTATGAAACATCTAGATGAAAATAATTAGCAAAAAGACTCAAGATGGAGACCCAATCTAGGGCTCCATCACCACCCCAAGATTAAAACATGCTTGCCCTTAAGTATGATCCAACTAAATATCTCTTTTTCAATTCAACTGTAATCAAATGACAAGTGCACTCAAGTACATGGTTATTGACCAAAAAATCAAGAATAAATTCATATGTATGGTCCACTTATTTTTTCTCTCTAACATAAACCAAATGTAATCAAGGAAAAAAGAACAAAAATTTACATATAGGGTACTAAGACAGATGAAAGTGATGTAGTATTTCAAAATATCCAAGTAAACTATTTCATATTTGAAATTTTTTACAAAATTAGGGATATTTCATTTATATGCATTCAACGTTATATGTTTGTCCACTCTGCTTGACCTAATTGGCTATGCATGGGGGCAAGGTGGGTCAGGTTTGAGGTTCCCTATCTCAAAGGGGATCCAATTAGAACAAGGGTTTGTAGAAGGGGACTGGAGTGCTATTACATAAGAGGACTCGTCTTTTATTTATTTATATAATCATTATTACATATGAGTATGTTTTCTTTTCTTTTTGCATTTTTCTTTTTTTTATTTTCCCCTTGTGTGGTTCAAAAATATAGTGCTAGGAATAAGCATACAGGAGGAAGGGTTCGACACCCAAAGATTTTGGATATTGGACAAGAATTACTAATTTTTTATCATCTTTTCATGAGGCGGAGGGTATGAAATGATAGAAGAAGGTGGATGATGAGAGGGGTCACATGGTGTGGATCTCCACATAACATTTTCTACATGCAAGCTATTCCAATCATTCTTGCCATGAAATTAACAAAACAACATGAATGAGAAATTATGGTAAACCACATTCATTTTGCAAAACTAAATTTCCCTAAACATCTATGGGTTTCCTCATTTGCCTTTCAACTAATCAATCCAACATTTCACAAGAGAAGTGGAAAACATGTTTCACCTAGAAATTTGAGATCATTTAGTCATAATCAATATATAATGGGAGTGCATTTATCATAGGTCATTTATTCCTTAAACAATTTAGATATTAGGTTACAACATCTTTTAGGGTAAGGTATTTCAAACTTGGGCTAATTTTTAAAAAATGGTGCCAAATCACCCCTATTCACATCAACATCTAACTAGTACACTAAAAGAGCAAGAAAACAAATCCTAGTTAATCAGATACAAAGAATTTCACAAAAACTACATGTAATTCAATATAAGAGGATGGTGTGGAAAAAATGTAAAAACATTGAAAAATTGTGCAAAAATGATATGAAATAAACTATATGGCTTGCAAGGATGCAATGATGCAAAATAAAACACTAAAGTAGACAAGTACCAGGTTCAATCAAGAAATACATCATCTTGGGAAAATTGTAAAACAAAGGAACAAAGCAACTAGGGCTTACCTCCCTACCACCCCAAGTTTTTAAACCATGTTGTCCTCAACATGAAATGAAGGCTTACGAAGGTAGGATAAAGTCATGGGTTGTGTTGGTCAATAATATAGTGAAGAACATCCATTTTGGTCAGCTCTCACCACATTGTAGTGGAGAGAATGGCCACGGTAGGTGATTTCATGTAGAGATTCAGTTCAATTCACCTTTCTTCATCTTCTCATCATAGATCTTCTCATGAGTTTGCCACTCCATGGATCATACTTCAAGCTTCGTTCATGTTCTAATATGAATAAATAACAACCAAACTATAAAGTGTGGTATGTGTGTATGTGTTTCTTGTGAGTATAAAATAATAAAAGTGTAACAAAAAATAAAGTACTAAGGAAAAAGGATCTCAAACCAATGTGGGTTGCCACTCTCAAGTGATAAGTCTTTTTCCTTCGTCTAGGTGTGAAGTTCCTTCAATCAATTATCTATTTAGAAAATTCATGGATAGTATCTTGAAGTAAAGGGTTTTATCATTTGGTTTTGGAGTTCTTCATCCCATTGATCATTCAAGTCCTAATGATGTTCACCTTCAACATTTCCATCTTCCAACTAATCAAATGTTTCTTCAAATTGACAACCCTCAACATTCTCATCTTGGTTTTACTAGGTGGAGGTCTTGAACATATTGTTCATTATCTTCATGTTCATGAAAGAGTCTATCATGTTTCCACCACACACTTGTATTTTAGAATCAATTATAGAGAAGAATGGCCATCCTATGATAATAGGAATCCTCGTGTCTTGCGGCTCCATATCATGAAAAATATAGTATGCTAGGAACACCACTGTAGTTTCTTGTCTATCATCACTGATAAATCATCCACCTTTTCTCTAGGTTCTTTGATAGTATGATTCCAATCGAAGAGTGCAATTGGATGACTTTATCTTGCCTAGCCCAACTCAACATTGATACTATATGGCACTCAAATTCACACTAGATCCCAAATCAAGTCGGCTTTGGTCTACTAAATGTCCCCGTATATAGGAAGGTATGAATTGGGCTCATGGGTTTTTCTTCTTGAAGTGAAGTTTATGTTGTAGAACAAAGCTCACTTGTTATGTCAACTTGATTTTCATAGGCATCCTCCATGTTTACATTCTCATGAAAGTGCACATGTATCCTGGAGAAATTTGGCATAACCTAGAATTTTCAAAACCATAAACCCTAATATCTAAACCCTAAAGAATAAACCATAATCTTTAAACCCTAACCATAAATGCTAAACCTTGTTCCAATGCAAACATATTTTATTTTATAATTGATGTAGCTAACCCTTGATTCAATATTCATTTTCCCTGTGATCATAGGCAGATCGATCATGGATGTCCATTACAAAGTGCTACACTACAAATTTCAATATCGGTCTTGGTCTATCTATAAGATTGTAGATGAACAGTGGACATTACATGGAGATAAGTTCTATTGTTCATGTTGGAATTATAGTAACAACTTGAAAATCGAAATTATTGGCAAAATAAAAAAGTCATCTCATGTGCAACGGAATTGTACAAGGCTATACATAATGGAACTGGCATGGAGATATTACTACTATGAGATTAATAGATGTTGATATTAGTACTTGTGTTGAAGAAGAAATTGTTTATGATTTTGATGTGAATGAATCAATTCTGATAAACATGGTTGATGTGATGCTAGATAGTTGTGGGGTAAATTTTACAGATCCACCTTCCTTATTTAGAAACATTGTGCATGATGTTGAGAGACCCTTATACCTAGGTTTAGTTACTAAGTTTATGAAGTTGAGCATTGTGTTGAGATTTTATACCCTTAAGGGTAACAATAGGTGGAACCACAAAAGATTCATGTCTCTGTTGTCTTTTTTGAAAGAAATTCTTCATGAAGGCAATGAGCTATTTATCTCAACACACAAAACAAAGAAAATGATGTGACCAATGGGAATGGAGGATAAGAATATACATGTATACTTGATTGATTGTGCATTATTCCAAATGACTATATCAATTTGAAAGATTGTCTAAAATGTGGCATTAGGGTACAAAATGATGACTTCCGGTAAGGTCAAAATTGGCTCTCCTGCCAAGGTGATGTGGTATCTTCCTATAATAGCACAGTTGCAATGCTTTTTTCCAATACCATAAATGTATAAAGTTTATATTTCATGCAGAGGTAAAGAAAAAAAATGATGGGATCCTACAACATGCGTATGATTCCCCACAATGGAAGAAAATTGATTTATTGTTCCCCGAATTCGGTGAAAAAGTTAGAAATTTAATATTTGTGTTTTGTATTGAAAGGTATGAATCCATATGGATCATTACACAACCAACATAGCACTTGTCTTGTTATGATTGTTATGTACAATCTTCCTCCCTTGTTGTGTATGAAAAATAAATATATAATGTTCATCTTGTTGATATCATGACCCAAACAACCTAGTAATGATATTGATGTTTTCTTGAACCTCATATTGATGACTTAAAACAACTATGAGGAGAAGGTGTGATGTCCTATGATGATTCACGTAGATAGACATTTCATTTTCATGCTATGTTGTTTTGCACTATTGACTTTCCAACATATGGGAATTTGTGTGGATACAATGTAAAAGGATCACAAGCATGCTCTATATGCGAGTAAAATGCTAATTTGATATGACTAAAATATGGAGGCAAGACAATATGTCTTGCCAAAGTATTCAATGGCTTAACTAAGGAATGGAGTACCCCTAAACTTATATCAAGAGAGGTTGTTTACGAAAGAGTAAAAGACATTGTCAATGCAATTGGTAAGAGGTCACAATGCTTTATATCCACATGAGACAAATTTATTCAAGAAGAGGCCAATATTTTGGGTTCTTACTTATTGAAGTTTTTTAACAGTTAGGCATTATACAAATGTCATGCATGTTCATAAAAATGTCAGCGACCTCATCATTGATACTATGTTGTATATACAATGTAAGACTAAAGATGGCATCAAATCCAAAATGGACCTATGTGAAATGGGTATAATGAATGAATTAATAAGTGAAGCTAGCAATGATCACCACAAATATTTACCTCCTTCTTGTTACACCTTATTTAGATAGGAGAAGAGAACTTTTTATGAATGCTTACTTAATTTAAGGTAACACAAGGATACTATTGCAATATATGTAGATTAGTCTCAATGATAGATCTGAAGCCAATAGGTCTTAAATCTCATGATTGTCACACTATAGAGTAGTAATTATTTACTGTGGCTATTTGATCTATATTGTCCAAGCATGTGAGGTTTTCAATCACTAGGTTCTGATTCTTCTTCAACACTTTATGCTAGAAAGTTATTGATCATGATAATCTTAATAGTTGCAAAGTGAAGTGGTATTGTTCCTATTCTCGCTTGAGATATATTTCCCTCCTTCATTCTTTGATATCACAGAACATCTTGTTGTTTTACTAGATAAGTGAAAATGTTGGGTCTGGTTATCTTGCATTGGATGTATCCTTTTGAATGATACACAATTGTTTTTAAAGGTGGTGTTTGAAACTGTAATCAGGTTGAATGTGTATTATTGAGAGTTATGTGGCTAGGAGTTTATGAACTTTTTCAATGAATTTTTGAGTTATAACGAATCTTCTATTAATGCAAAGAATATTGACATTTATTCTAGCAAAGGGAGTTTAGGAGCACGAGTGAAAGTAATTGGTCATAAGTCATAGGAAAAAACACACTTGAATGTTTTACACAACATCGATGAAGTGAGTATTTATAGCACCAAACACACTAACTTTATCAAGACAATATATCCTCAACCAATTCAATGTGGCTTGCTATAGAGCATGATTGAACATTTATTAGGTGGCTTGAAGATAAAGTCTTCCATCAAATTTCTCAAACACGAAATAGTGTTGTTGGCCCACCTTATAACCATAAATGAATGTTATATCTTATGAAATGTTTGACATAAATGGATTTCATAGTAAAACAATTGTCAAAAAAAACAAGAGCGTCGTCAAAATAGTGGGGTCACCCTTCAAGCGTCTTCGTTGTATTTTTCTAGTGCAAAGGATAAGAGTCCACATAAATCTAAAATGTATTATTATAGTGTCATTAAGTACATATAGGAATTTGACTATATAGATTGTAGAGTTCCCATCTTTAGGTGTAATCAGGTTGATAACAAAAAAGGAGTTGTAGTGGATGAATTGGGTTTCACATTATGAATTATTAAAAGATTTACAAAAAGGATGAACCATTCATGATAGCACTATACGTTAAGCACGTATTCTATTTCGATGATCTTGCAAATAAAAAGGCTATGCCATTCTTCATGTGAAAAGGTAGTTCATTGCAGATCCTTTAGATGCATAAGAGTACTATGAAAGTAAGATGACTCTGATCCATTCTCAATTGTCTTTCCAATGTAAATGTTGAAGCTAACACTAATAAATATACACATTAAGTTCATATAGAACTAAATATAAATTGATCAACTATCCAACCAATACTAGAGGCGTTATATATAACTTAAATGTTTTATACTTTTTTTAGGTCAAATGTTTTATACTTTAGATGTGCATTTTACATTCTCTATCGTGATTATGTACTATTTTATTATGCATATGTGCATTTTATATTCTCTATCACATTTATGTATTGTTTTATTATGTAGATGTGTATTTTACATTCTCTATCAATTAACGTGTTTCTTGACTACTTTTTATGAAACATTTTATAGATGACATCTGACCTTGAGTATGACCATTGTTATGTTGAGCTTGTAAGTTATATATTGTTTTATTGTGTATGTGTACATTTTACATTCTGTATCACTTATATGTGTTTCTTGACTATTTTTAATATGACATTTTTAGATGGCATCTGACCATGAGGATGAGATTTGTTAGGATGAGCCTTGTGTAAGTTGTGTATTATTTTATATGCTAGATGTACATTTTACATTCTCCATCACAGTTATATATATTTCATATGCTAGATGTGCATTTTATACTATTTATCACTGATATGTGTTTCTTGACTATTTTACGATGAGCTTTATGAGGATGAGTCACAGTGCTACTAATGAGTAGTGTGATCATGCACATAAAAGAGGAATCACTTTGATGAATAAAATGATAGCGTAAAGGGGAAAAGGTTCAAAGTCGACCGTTGAAATTTATGCAGCAAGAAATCCTATTGGGATCAATCACAGTTCTTTCAAGCTGTATTTAGGGGTTATTGTGCATACCAAAGTGGAAACAACAATATAATCTTGACATAAAGGTGATCCTTCCATGAAAAACCTCATAAGAAAGGAAATAGTTTTGAGATGTATGCACAATTTGTTTTTAAACTGTTTCATATCATGTTTCACATTTCTAAAAGTAGTATATAAACTCTTGCTTGGCATGTTTGATCTTGACAAAAAATTGCATTGTAAAAATGTGATGCAACACCGTGGGGGGATATTGAGGAATTTTAGGACAATCCGACAAGATATTACATAATGAGCGACAAGAGAAAAAAAGTCGCCACTAAGAAATGGTCCTATCTTGATAAGAGTGCCTAGGATACATTTCTCACTTCAAGGTAAACTGATGAATTCTAGGTATTAAGCCCCTTTTAAAATATATTCTTACAATTAATAAGATGAATTCAATGTACTACATACCCAACATATGTTTTGGATAAAACAGGCTATACACAATGCTCAACAAAAATGGCATGTAAAAAATGTGCACAACCACATGTTGGGTGTAGGTGGTTACGCATGGCATTGACAATAGAGAGAAAGCATATTCATCAAAGTATCCTACTCTTGGATCTGCTGAGTCATCTACTTATCATACACCTCTAGCTCACCATGAGGAGTAGATATATATAAGGACAAGTCATTCTAGAGAAATACCCAATCTTGCGCCCGATGAAGTGAATGCAAATATGGTAAAATTCAACTCTCACAATGCATATTCATTTTTTATCTTCATTTTCATATTTTAACAACCAAGTGTTATTGATGATTATTAGTGGATGCTCTATGATCAAAGAAAACAAGGCAAGTTCGTCCTCTAGGGCCAAAGGGATGAATTGATGGTTGCTCTGGGTACCCAGGAGCATCCTAGTTGTGTTAGGGGCGTTTGAGATGGTATTGGGATAAGATGCTTTTTGTCACATTTAGCAAAAGCACAAATCAGTCAAGAAAGATAGATTGTTAGAAGAGGTAGAGACATAATAGCAAAGAGAATAGAAGAAGCAATGAGATATTTTTAGGATTTTTAGTCTCAACCTCCTTAGACAGTACCTCATCTACATCGCTCTCTTACAAGGTGGTTTAGATTACTCCCATGGACCCTCCTCATATAGCTAATGAGGTGATTGGGAGTAATCCCATAGACCCTCTAGGCACGTTTGATGTAAGTTCTTTTAATAATATAATAGTATTTAAAGTCAATTTATGTGTTGTGTTTGAGTACATATAACATCATATATAAATTGTTGGTGTTAAGAAAATGTTGTCTTTCAATACTAGAACCTACCTTCAATATTGTGGCACTAAGAAAGGTTTTACCACATTTTGCAGGTGATAGGGTTCATTGCACTCCGGTGCCTGATAATGTGTTTTGTATTACTATCAATTTGCTTGTCAACAATATAAAAACACACCATTGTCATTTGGCCACCCCGAGACCAACACGGTGGGAGATGTAGAATGCCACATGTTTGTATGAACCAAAACCAAATTTCTCAATGAGAATGTATGATGAATTTAAATTGCATTTGTATTTATGAATCTTTTTTATTTGTGTATATGATTGGTAACTGATATGAGAATACATGAAGACCATAGTAACTAAGAACCCCTACTATAGTTCCTCCTCTAAAGCCTCCAACACCTATTTGTGTTTGCAGGATCTATTTGACTCACTAGGTCCTAAGTGCAAGTGGTTGGCACTATAGTTAGACACTATAGAAGAGTGGGTCAATTGTGATGGTTTGTATTTAGTAGAAAACTATAGGCAATATCATGATACCAATGTATTGTTGTCGGAGCTATTTAGTTATGACTGGCAAAATATAATTGTAATAGAAATTTAGATATGGTGAAGTTTTTTGGATAAATAGTTTTTACATATATGTGAAAATATATGTTAATTTTTTTTCAAAAATATTAATCCATATTATATATATATATATATATATATATATATATATATATATATATATATATATATATTGTAGCAACTTACATACAAGGAGTGCCATATTTTGCAAGAACCAATGTGGCATTTTTAATTCCATCATTTATTAGTTGTGTATATAGGAGACCAATTTCTTATAGTTGATAACTTATATACCTCATTTAAGTATTTTTTTCTACTACAGGAAAGAATGTGGTTATATCTCCTTTCAATAATGGGTAAGTTTTGGGATCTTTCCTTACAATTTCAGCATATGAATTACAATTCTTGTGGAATTTGAGTTTTCTTTTGTTTGCATTATTTTCACTTAGTAAGAGGAATCAAAAGTTGTTTGTATTGTCCCTGAGACACTAATTATGTATTATCTTGATCCTTTGGGTAGCAACCTGTCGACTGGGGGATATTCACTAAAAGTGTCAATTATAGAGTAAGTAAACTTTTTTATCTGTCAACATATATTAATGTTTACATTATTGCATGGTTGTTACAAATGCAATTATATGTATTAATTTAACTTATAGGGGTATGAAAGCATTCAAACAGACTGAAGGAGATGTAGATTAAAAAAGAAAACAATATTTTGGAAGAATGTTAGGGTAGTTTAATGATTCCAATGCATACATATGTCGACTATTCTTATTTTTTATTTGTTAATGTATCACATAACTATATCTTTATAGTGTCGTATGCAAATAATAATTGGGAGTACAGATTTTACATGATGTGGTATAGGGACAATATTGGCTAACATGTGTCACAATACATCCATTGTATACTAAAGGTAATATATATAGTTTTGAATTATAAGTAATTTGTCTCATTTGACGATAAAAAAAAAATCAAATTGAACTTGAATTATTTCATTCCCTTTGCAACTGTTTAACATGATAAATCCCTATAAATAAGAAGTCAGGTATGAGATACAAGAAGAGTGGGTAGAGTCTTTCATTAAGAAGGTCAACTTTATAAATGATTGGGATAAAATATGATGTATTTAAACTTTTATGTCATAATTTCTATACACATGTGATGGTAATGACTTTTTACAACTTCAAATTTGATATAACTAAACTGTAGATGCATATGTGAATGATGGGTGTATATATGCATATGTGGGTGAAATGCAAGAAGAAATGAACACGATGAGAATTGCAATTTTACATGTGGAAGAGAATGGAAATTGTATGTGTTTATGAATTGTGTATATGCATATGTGCATGAAAATGGAACAAAGTGTGGATGAGAATGGAATTGCATGTGTGTGAATGAATTGTATGGATGTGAACTCTTGTATGTGTTTGTTATTGCAGGTTTTGTAGGTACTGCGTGTCTGCTTTATAAGTTGAACACTTGCAGAGCCTGTAGTTCTAATGAACTACATGTTCCATCTTGCTGAATAAGCAGACTGTAGGTCTACAGACCAACCATAAAAAACCTACGATGTTGATTGTTCTAAAAAATCTAATGACATAGATTTATGTGGTCACTTTACTCAATGAAACTGATAACAAAACTATCCTTATCATTTGAAACTGATAAGGAAGTACAACATCGGATTATCATAATAGGATCGATGACATAGATAGTTCATCAATGTCAGTTTCTTCCTACTACCCTATGGTGCATATGTATGTCGTTAGTTATGCTAAGTAAAACTAATGATTCTAATCACATAGCAATCATATAATTGTCACTAATATTAGATTATTTCATCGATCTATTTAAGATAAACTGACAATGCATAGCCATTATTATGTTAGTTTCACCTTTCATATCAACCGACATTGCATTTGTGTTGTTGGTTGTCTCTTACCCTAGAAACTAATGCACAAGGTCCTTACTTGTTGTGACATCCCCAGATTTTCTAAAACTTAATCTGATGTGTGATGTCTAAATTGAAACCTCACCTCAGCAAGAATCCCAATTTAAACACCCCACACTAGGCTAAGAAGAATAAAATCAAAGGAAGTCGTAAGGAAACGATCAGTAGCACATGCACATGAACAATAATAAAACCACAAAACGTGTTCACCATTCAACATATAATTACAACATGAATTGTTACAACATTTGATATTACATATTGAAAAGTAAACTTATACATATACATGTACTACCACTAAACTACAAGATCTTAAGACAATAGGTCCACCTGTACATCAGCTCGCCACACAACTCACAACTATCCTGGATCTTTAAGAGAATATTTCCACAACCTAAACAAAATATTACATGTGGTACACATCAGCACAATATTGAAGAATATTGTACTGAGTACGCCTACATGTTTTTTATATACCTATCATCATATCTTGGCAATAACAATAAAAGTAAACCTGGCAGTAATAAGCAATATAGAAAAATTATGCTTGAACAAAAGAAAGTTTATTAACAACAGAGAACACATGTCTTTTAGGCATATTTTCCATTATATCATCCATGCATTACTACCAAGGAGTTGAATGCATTAAGGCCTTTATGATCACTACCAAAGAGTTGGATCATATGTACAATGTGACCACTACCAAAGAGTTGGGTCCAAGAACACTACCAAAGAGTTAGTGCTTCCATATGTACAATGTGACCACTACCAAAGAGTTAGGTCACTTCCAAGCACACTACCAAAGAGTTGGTACTTTCATATAATGGGCATATATATTATGTTTGATGTGTTCATAGAAGTAATTATGGAAATTCAAGCAACATATCATACAAGAACAATCATTTCAACCAATACCATATGCCAAGTATTTACTACCATATAACACAAGCATATTGTATAATAAGCCAAGTAAGAGGTAATGGCGTACCTTGATCAAGAACAAACCTAATCATCAAATATCCCTCATGTCAACTATATCTTAGTCAAACCCCTGTTAAGACAAGATCACATATGCCATGCATTAGATTCTCATCATCTTAACCCTAGTTATATCCAACATGGTTTTATTATTGTTCATGTACATGTGCTACTGTTGTTTCCTTCTTACTTCCTCTGATTTTCTTCTTCTTAGACTAGTGTGGGGTATTCAAATTGGGATTCTCATTGAGGTTAGGGTTTCAATTTGGATGTCACACATGAGATTAAGTTTTAGAAAATCCATGGACGTCACACTTGTGGTGTCATCCACTTAGATGTCGGTATGTAAATGATGTCGTAGGCCTAAAAAATTGACGCTACCAATGATATTTTTATTAGTGAGAAGATCTAGAGAGATGGAGAAATATTGATTGGGCATATCCGCCATCCTTGTAGCAAGGGAGAAGTGTGATCTCCTAGAAGAATATTATTTTGGAAAGGCGTTAGAGAAAGTAATCCTTGTAGGAATATGAGGTGGTCATCTCCCATTATGATTAGCCATCTCTTCTTTCTCTAATGTATTTTGTTAATGTATGTTTCACAATCAAGAAAAGTTAGTAATATCAAATGCAAGAACAAGACAAAGAATAAATAGAAGTAATGAAAAGAACAATAGGAAAAGTCAAAATAAAATAAACTAGCTAGGCCGAGAGCCACTCTACCTATAACGGTGCCAAAAAGATTTGGGTTAATAAAATTTGTAGACCCTAATGTACAAGATCATATATATACAAAACACTTTTCCCACATGAGCATGGGTTTAGAGTATATTATAGAGCAGGCAAGTCAGGGGTCAATTTGGACGGAGACATGGAGGGTGCTAGATCTAGCTTTTCTTTACTAGGGTCATACTGCGGAGTGTAGGGTTATTATGGTTTGACTTTGGATTTTAAATTACAGTTAGTGAGAAAATAAAGAAAAATGGGAAGAATCAAACTTGAGTTAACTCTTAATAAATAATGCTATCTATTTAATAAAGAAAATCCATTACACTAAGTTAGACAACTAAAGAGTAACATTCAAATTATTCTAGTAAAATCAATCCTAATTAGGAATCAAGAGAAAAACTGACCAAATAAGGCAAGAAGAGGCAACTAGGTATACTAAGCTAGAAACTACAGTAAGAAGACAATTATAGGGCCAAATTAGCAATTGACTAGCAAAATATAACACCACTGACTAAAGATGATAATTAACTACTCTAGTAAGAAACAACTAATATGGGAAAGGCAATTATCTAAGTAAATAAGCAAGGAAGCTAACTAGGTTGATACTAAATAAGGAAATGAACAATCAGTGCGTTAAGTAATTAATTGTAGCAGTCAGCCATTTTGGGGTAAACATGACTATCAACCTAGATAGGGATATTTCAACACATTCAATCGAACTATGTTATCTAACCAAACAACATAGTTACTGATGGTGAATCCTATCCTACTAGTTGAAAATCGATGGTATGGGGCATACATAGAGGAACTAGTCTATATTACCCCCTATCTAGCCTTACGAGGTTCAATTGACTAGGATATATGTACGATTCAATTACATTCACACTAATATAGGTCCCTAGGAGTGGCTATCCTAATGGACTTAGTGGAAAAGGGTGGCATGGAGTGTGGGAGAAGGGTATTTTGCCTCTTTTTACACTATCCAACCTATAGACATGATCTCTGTTGCGTGCATCAAGTGATGCACTACTTGATACTTAGATATCACACCTAGGGATAGATGAGTAAATGGATATATACAAAGAGGGGTATCCAGCTACAGATCCAGTATTTGGACTTGGAAGTTTTTCCCCAAAAAAGCAACATATACACCATTCTCCTAGACTTTGGTGGTTTAAAGCATCAATCACCATAGAAAGAGATGAGAAAATGAGATATAAGTAATAAGATAACACTTCCAAACAAAAATGTTGTGTTTACAATAATAATTCTCCTACATGGTATAAAAGTCACATTTCTTCCCCCAAACAACCCACTAAGGGGGATTAACTACTCATGACAACAGAATATGCAAAAGCAGAGAAGAAAGAGATAGAAGAAACCATGGAGGTTGAAGTAATGGTAGAATCTGCCTTCTCTAACAACTCTAGTCTTGAGCACTTCCCTCCTATAAGTCGAACGGCATGGAAATGGAATGGATAATGGACAAAACCCTAAATGTTAGGATTTTGGGGGTGGAAGGTGATGAAATGGGAGTAGAGTATGGAAAGAGGATGATAGGTGGAAAAATTGATTGCACAAGGGATCTAACCCTCAACCCTAACCACAAATAAGGCTTATATATGGGTCTTGGGTGTCTAGGGTTATGTTGGAAGGGGGAAATGGGTACTAAAATAGATAATATAGGTAAGTTTGAGGGTATTATGATTGTGCTGGCCACCATTCACCACATACATTCTACACAAAATGCCCATGGTAGCCAACATGGCCAATTCTTGAAAATATGTGAACATTGTATGATTAGGGGATGTGTAACATGACTATGGTGAAGTATCACAACTGTTTAGGGATCCTTACCTTATACTTGATCCTTAAACTTGGTCATCCATGTAGCTTTTTGCTTCAATACATTTTTTCTTATCATTTTGGGTAGTTTGGGAGTGATTTTGGCCTCTGACGTGGAGTTTATTGCACTGGCAAATTCATTAGGGGTGAAATCCATAGAGTTTTCATAAACAAGTACAATAATCACCACCCATAAGCAGATAGATCTTATTATAGTATAGTTTAATATTGAACCTAAAGGACAACATATTTAAGAATTGACTGATCAAGTTAACTGCACACGAACTAGTATGTAAAACAAGATTTGGACTTGGTTTTTAAACTAAGGCTTCTAACAATAAAGGCTGAATTGAAGGATTGATAAATCAATGGATGGGAACACTAGGGTAGAATGGGTTTCACCATTCCCACCTATTATTCTCTATTTCACCTAGTCATGATCATATATATGTTGAGGTTAGGAAAATCCCCCTTTTGGCATTAGTATTAAAACTCTGATAGATATCACTCTAAGCTCACTATCACATTACCTAAAGATCTTACATCAATCTCCTCAGACAAAACCTATCCAAAATTCTCATCAAAGGTTTAACTAGAATCTAATCTATATCCTAGATCTTGGGTTCAAAGTTATATACATGCAACATCATGACAAACATGTAGACCTATTGATCAAACAAGCATACAAGAATAAAATGATTGATTCTAAACATGCAAAAATACATACAAAAATAGATGCAGATACAAGACTAAAATCGAGTAGCAGGGCTACTCCCCACGCCCTAGAGAGAGGACTACTCGCTCATGGTAGCAGTAACAATAAAAACATTAGAAGAGGGGAATAAAGCCATGATCATAGAAGAAGATAAGAGAAAATATGTGGAGTTTGGAAGCTTTTCTTTGTGCTGGAGATCAATGGTGGATGGTGCAACAATAGATCCACTATTATATGTTCATCAAAGGTGGATCTAGGGTGTCATTCTCCTTCTTTGAAGTTGGATCTTATCACTATGAGGAGAGAGAAATGGGTTGATAATGGTGGAAGTCGTCAACCAATGTACAAGGGTGTTGCGAGACATGTATCTTTTGAGGCTAGACCTTGGAACCTTAACAGTGTTGGAGGAAGATTCACCTTCTGTTGATGTTCATCAACCAATGGGGATGGTTGAAAGCTGTTGGAAGTCAAAGGTGAGTGTATGTAGCAGTATCCTAGCGACATCAAATGGTGGTCCTCTTTCTATAGGTTCCCCTCTTCTATTTATAAGCATAGGGTAGGGTTTGGAACCCTCACAGCCTCCATGGAGTGAAGTATCAGTCGCCACAGATGTTAAGAGTTAGTGGTAGTGCGAGGAAGACAATGGGTCTTTGATCTTTAGTAACTCCATCAATATATGAAGCATTTTGCGATGTTTAGTAAACCATTGATAGGCAAATGGACACAAAATGACAATCAGAAGGTGATGCAGACCTACCTTCGAAAGGCATGTCAGAACAACCATCATATGTCTAGAGCAGAGATGCCATCTGAAGGCAGATGTAGGGTAGACATCAGAAGGCGTATATAGTGTGGCCATCAGAGGGCGCATAGGGTTTCCTTAAGAAGGTGTTGTAGGTGTGCCATCGATTGTCATGTTCCAAACTACCTTCAGAAGGCAGTGCAGATCATCCACCAGAAGGAAAGTCATAAGTTCCCTTCAATCTTCAATCATAGACATCCCATTAGAAGGAATGGTGCAAGTCATCCATAAGTAGGTGAAGTTGGGATGACAAACAAAGTAATGACAGAATGGTGCAAACCAATGGCTAGGTAGAAGTAAGCCCATTAGGGGGTTCTATTGGCGTGAGGTTAAATGCATGCATCGATGGAGCATCAACCGAAGGATCTACAACTGATGGCAAGGGAGATCTATGAAATCTTATGGTTTGACATATTTACTACAAACTAGTAGAACTTCATCAATTGATGGAGGACCATATCATAAAAAATGGTCCATTTTTTATCAAAAATTTCTGATCTATCTATTCTGATAGTAGGACCACCGCCTCCTACACTCCTCTCAGGTAATGAAGTTCAAGCCTACCACTAAAAATAGGAATTTTATTCAAAACCTTATAAATTATCATAAAATAAAGAAAACCTAAATGAAAACTAGTTCTAAGCTAAAATGTTGAAAATGAGTGCAAAACTATGATTATAATGAACTAAATATAGGATGAATATGCATTCATCATCCTCATTTTGGACTCCTTAAATCTTGGGGAAATTCTATATTCGACCTTCTTATCCCCTCCCATCAAGTAATGGTCAAATTACCTGTAAAACATGAAAAACAAACATATGTGCATTTTATAATTATGGGGTTTATTGCTGAAATAACATGCACTATGAAACATCTAGATGTAAATATTGGGCAAAAAAACACTAGATGGAGATTCAATCTAGGGCTACATCATGATCAATATGGACCACTCCTTCCTCCTCCCATGGCATTCAAACAAAGTATAAACTGGTTTAGAAACAATATATGCCACTCCTTCCTCCTAATTTTTGACCCCCACTGGTGTGATGATATGAGAATCATATATGGATGATCTCTCATATCATATTATTGTGTTAATTGTTTCTTTTCTAGGTTGTTTTCTATCACTTTGGAATATATAGTCCTACCTTATTAAAAAAACCTAGTTCATGTTATTGCAATTTTTGATATTGAAAGGGCATTATGGAGTGCCTAAGATAATTCCCACATGTAACGTAATGGCTTACCCACATCTTTAGTTGATATACTACCTTAGCCTCCCACTTTTTGAAGAACTAAGTTTTTTTCATTTTCCTTATAAACATGGTGGCGAATCATGTGATAGAGTGGATTTTGCTTTGATTTTGAGGACAAAATTTCTTTTAAGGTGTGTAGGATGTGATGGACTAAACTTTTGGGATCCCTAAATAGTTAATGACATAAGTGGGATAATGAATTCGAGAGTACAAATGACTTTTTAGTATATATACACTAATGTTTATGTTGACATGATGGATGCAATCCCTAAGTTTATGCCCTTTTTGAGGTGTTTTATTGAAAGACTAGAAGTTTCTCTTTGGCACCATATTTGAATAGAATGTAGGTATGATTGTAATAAGGTAACACCCCAAATTTGATGATGAAATGAGCTTCCTAGAAAAAATTATTTATGATTCAAGTTTGCAAATGTTTAATAATTTGATGTGTCAATTTAAATGATAGAACATCGTTACTATGTTTGTTAACCTATGCCCAGACCTTTGATGGGTCACACAGCTGTAATCTAGGTTTTGTTATGGATTGGTGACGTGGATAAACCCCAACCTTAGGACTTTGCAGAGTGGGTGGAACAGAACTCATCCCCGCCTCTTCCTCCAACTGATTTGGAGACGTGGGGAGTTCTGCGAGGTTGCACCCCCATGTCACCACGATCCATAATCGTGGGTGGGAGATAGAATGTTAATAGGGTGGTTTCCATGCCAAGTGGAGGTTGAACACTTTGACCTTTGAGATAGGATAAGTGGAGTGGAGGATGAGGAGTCCTTCATCCTAGAAGAGTTGCATCGAGGGGACAATTTGACACACGTCGGAGAGGAGCATCCGCGGTCGCTCATTAGAGTCTCCCAGTATAAGCAGCAACATGTCTGAGGAGAACCGCGACAGTGGTGAGAAGGATTTCACCTACAAGGATGATTTCTAGACAGAAGCCTGCATCTGAGGCAATCATAATGCAGACTCTGGTGAAGGCGAGTTCCTCCAACCATGAAGAGGTACAACCAACATCAGGCCCAAGATCGACAATGCACAATCGGAGCAACTGATGCCCTTGGTCATGGTGGAAGACCTACTTTCATGTCTCACTGGTGAGAAGTAAGCGTGTAGAGACTCTCGTCGGGCTTGTACTGCACAACGACACCCATAACTACGGCCACACTTAGGTAGTGTCATGCGGAGAATGGAGATCCAACAGTTAAAGGAGACCAAAGTTGTGACGCCCCGATCCCTGTACCATCTCTAATGACCCCGGAGACTGGGGAGTCACCCTCGGTAAACCACCCTTAACCTTTTCTTTACTTAGTTACTTAGAATTAACTTAAAGGAAAACCCTAATAGCTTGAATAACATCGGATCATAATAAAACTATGGAAGCAAATTATCATTAACCTTACTTGGAAGAAAAACAAACTTACATGACATAATACATTGTTCATGCTGAAAGTAAAACACAAAAAAAACTAAAATCTAAACTACATATTACATTACATTCTCTCACTACCACACCACATGCCCAAGGACCGAAGGGAAAGGACTAATGGGCCTCTATCTAACTACGAACTACCTTCTAAGAGCTTGGGTGGTACAATTCTTCATCTTCCTCGTGATGACGCTGACCTGAAAAATGTTTTAGTAGGTTGGTGAGCTACTGGCTCAGTGAATAGAATTTCACCCAACCATTGCAGATAACTCATTTTATGATTATTAATTGGAATACAATACAATATAATACTTACTGAGCATATCTAAGCAATATAATTTAAATGACAGGAGATGTCAACATTTCATTAAGATAACAATTGCTGCAAATCTGTAGATACGACTAAATAACAGAGAATACTAAAATTTCATTTAAAGGACAACTGTTGTGAAACTAACTCAAATCTTTCTCAACTCTTAAACTTATAAGAAACTTTGTGAACCTATATGAACATATTTTATATTATACCCTGATCATATGCAATGTACTCCACATATGAAGACTTGTAGTGAACTACGATCCCACCGTACAAGACTTAGCTGATACCCTGGGATAGCTAAGTCTGACTACTCTCCTAGTCTGCAATAGTGAAACTAGCTCTCTAGCCTCGAGACTCCTATTGTGCTGTAAACTGGTCTCCTCCTCTAACCTGAGCACACAGACAGAGAGTCAAGCCACCTATTGGATTTTCTATACTCTTGTGCCATCAGGACTTCTGGTTGATGTTGGACATGCTTTTATGTACTCTAGTGCCACCAAGACTTCTGGTTGATGTTGGACATGCTTTTCTGTACTCTAGTGCCACTAGGACTTCTGGTTGATGTTGGACACTACAAATTATAATTTAAGGAGACTTCCACTAGGGCTTCATCCCCCATGCCACCTGATAGCACATTCTAACCCCCGTATATTGGGCGCTGCCAGGGTTAGGTCGTTTCACCCCTAAGGCGCAGACCTAACATAGGGGTTCTACGGTGTTCAGGTCCCTTAAGTCTATTATTTTATTATTCTTGGAAAGCTCTTACTATATTGTACCTTTATCTTACTTATACTTGACTCTGGTATCTCTAGGGTACTACGTCTATTTAATTAAAGTTTATAATGCAACAATTACATCATTCTAAACTTGGGAGAGCAGTATATTTTAAACATTGTAATTTACTGATAAATCAACATTATTATACTTGCAGGTAGACTAACATTCTTAAATAAATAGATTACATGTCCACTTGACATTTATACACTAAATTCATGCAATTGAACCTATTAATACACTGATAGAAGTTAATTGCTTGACATATGAGCAATCATCATTAACATATGTAAATTAATTGTACTTTCTTGGAAAATGTGCACATCAACCCAAATCCTGAGTTGTGCATCACATAACTCAATTAAGAGTTAATTAATAGTCATGGAACGAATTATTAATAATAATTGAGAATTCCTAATGAATTCCTTAAGAAATGTGCCAATCTGTATTAATACTAAATCACACACATTAACTGTAATAGGAAGCATGCAGTAGGTTTCCATAGAAACATAGCAGGTCATTGTACTTTTCTTTGAAATCATGCAACTAGTAAATTACTATTATTGTACATCTTGGGCTTATTCCCAAACAGTACAGCTACAGTAATACCCTAGATTCATGTGCTACTGTATTCCACTTTTAAACTGAGCAATTTAGGTTTTGATCAACCATATAGTTCAATAGTAGAAATTATACAAATCAGTTAATAAATTGAATCACAAAAAATGTAAAGAAGTGAAACGTAAAGTAGAAGTCAGGTGACGATGTCACTACTTGGCACCTGGGTAAGCACTAGTACCCATGTAAAACATAGTTCTAAATGAAAATACCCAATTATTATAGTTAGATCTTGCTTGGGGAGTGAGATTCTACTCACAGTGGTTCGAGATGACTAAAATAGACTTGAAATGCGTCCAGAGTCATGTTTCTGGGCATCAGCGGGTCTTCTTCTACCTTGGAATTGCTCTAGAACAAACCTTCTTCACATACAGGTTGACGATGAGCTCGATTAGGATGCTAAAATGTGGCTAGGGCTGTGGATTTGTACCCTAGACTCTTAGTCGAGGTTGATGCTACCTTTCCTTGGTGCTTCTTACGCCCAAGAGGGCCCCTGGTCGGTGCCCTACTACTGGCTGGCCACTGTTGTTGGGTGTCCTACTACTGCTCCTGGTTGGGGCCACAAGTTAGGGTGAGGATGAGGAAGGAAGAGGAAGAAGAAGGTGGGAGAGGGTCGTGTTGCTGGCCGAAGCTATGGAAGCCTAAAATCGCCCCTACCCTTCTTCTTCGTAGGTCGATCGACCTGCTGTGCGCACCGCTTCAAGCGGTGGTAAGCACCGATCGAGGGAAATAAAGGGGATAAGGGAAAAAGAAATAAGGAAGAAAAGGGGAAATGGGTTATAAGCCAATTAATAGAAAAATTGCAGATTAAACCCAAGAAATTGAAAACATCATATCTTTTGCCTCGTAGGTCTGAATTGCATGATTTCTTTTGCAAATTTTCAAGCAAGGAATCCACTACAACCTCAAGGCATAAAAGCACATCAAATAAACCATCTTAACTAAGTTAATCATCTTAGGTAATTAACTTAATGATTAACACTACAGTTAACATTAATTACATCAAATGAATCAATCTCGACTAATGATTCAAATATTAGCTTATCTTGATTAAACATGATGTTTAACAAGGTACTTAGCACTAATCAAGGTACTTACTGACTAACCTCGATGTGGGTTGTAACAATCTCCCTCCCTTATAAGAATTTCGTCTTGAAATTCCTAAAAGAGAAAAGGAAACTTGTTGCGCATCTCGGACTCAAGCTCCCACGTGGCTTCCTCTAGGATGTGGTTCCTCCATAGAACTTTCACTAATGGTATCTCATGATTCTTGAGCTTCTTTATCCTCCAATCAACTATCTGAATAGTTCCTTCAACATAGGACACATCTGATCTATGTTGTGCAGGTTCTAGGTCCAATATCTTCTCTATACCAGGGTAACACTTCTTCAACATCGATACATGAAACACATCATGTAGATTAGCCAACTCGGATGGCAAATACAACCTATAGGCTACATGTCTAATCCTCTCAATGATCGGATATGGGCCCATAAACCTAGGAGTCAGTTTGCCTCTCTTGCCAAACCTCAACACTCCTTTCCATGGTGAAACTTTCAAATACACTTCACCACCAACCTCAAACTCAAGAGGTCTATGTCTCTTCTCAACGTATCTCTTTTGCCTATCCTATGCAACTTTCAACTGTTCTCTTATCACTATAATCTTTCCTATAGTCAAATCCACTATCTCTAGTCCAAGAAACTCTTTTTCACCCACCTCGTACCAACATATGGGTGATCTACACTTTTTGCCATAGAGAGCTTCATACGGGGGCCATACTAAGACTGGAATGGTGACTATTGTTGTATGCAAACTCTATAAGTCTCAAGTTTTCTTCCCAACTTCCTCTAAAATGCAAGACACATGCTCTCAGCATGTCCTCAAGAGTCAAAATGGTCCTCTCTGACTGACCATCTGTCTGCGGGTGAAAAGTTGTACTGAACCTCAACTTTGTGCCCAAAGCACGATGCAACTAATTCCAAAACCTGGAGGTGAACTTAGGATCTCTTTCTGATATAATTGAAATTGGGATACCATGTAGCCTGACTATCTCATCCACGTATATCTTATCCAACTTTGGGACATCAAAGGTTGACTTAACATGAAGAAAGTGAGCAGACTTAGTCAGTCTATCCAGAATCACCCATATCAAGTCACAACCTCTAGGTGTCCTAGGCAACCCTACCACAAAATCCATTGTGATATGTTCCCACTTCCACTCTGATATAGGAAGAGATTGCAAGGTACATGTAGGTTTTTGATGCTCAGCTTTAACCTGCTAGCACACACTACATCTAGCCACGTACTTAGCTACATCCTTCTTCATACCTGACCACCAGTACAACTCCTTAATATTCCTATACATCTTAGTGTTACCTGGATGCATAGAGTACATCGATGAATGTGCTTCATCAAGAATATGTTCTTTCAAATCACTATCTCCAGGTACACACAACCTATCATGCTGATACAACAAACCACCATCTGAAAACATGAACTATGGTTTATTTCCCTCTATCATATCCTACATGATCTGTTGTAACTCACTGTCACTCTACTAAAGTTCCTTGATCTGATCATAAAAAGTAGGCTTGACTTGCACCTGTGCAATCAAACCACTCTGCTTTGTCACCCCTAAGTCTAAGTTCAACTTCCACATCTCTGCTAGTAGGTCTCTCTTGAAGCATGCCATAGAGAATACATCTACTATTGAACTTGACTTCTTGTTGAGGGCATCTGCTACCACATTCACCTTATCAGGATGATAATCTATCGTCACATCATAATCCTTGATTAATTCTAACCATCTCCATTGCCTAAGATTCACATCCTTCTGGGTGAAATTATATTTCAAACTCCTATGATCTGTAAACACCTGGAATGCCTCACCATAAAGATAGTGACGCCATGTTTTAAGAGAATGAACTACAGCAGCTAACTCCAAATCATGTATTGTGTAATTCTCCTCATTCTTCTTAAGTTGTCTAGATGCATAAGCTACTACTTTTCCTTCCTACATCAACACACAACCTAAGCCTCTCTTGGACACATCACAAAACACTATGTAGCCTCTATCTTCCTTGGGTAGGATAACACTAGTGTTGTACTCAACCTCTTCTTCAAGATTTGAAAACTCTTCTCACAGTTGTCTGACCAGACAAACGGTGCATTCTTTCTCATTAAGCATGTCAGAGGTGACGCTAAAACACTGAAGTTTTGGATGAACCTCCTGTAGTAACCTACCAATCCTAAGAAGCTTCTAATCTCCGTAGGAGTCTTAGGCTACTCCCATTCTAGAACAAACTCGAATTTCTTAGGGTCAACACTTACTCCATCTCCTAAGATGACAAGTCCAAGAAAAGACACCTCAGCTAACCAGAACTCACACTTATTGAACTTAGCATAAAATTGGTTTTGTTTCAATAACTATAATGCTATCCTCAGATTCTACTCATGCTTCTCATCATCTCTGGAATAGATCAGAATGTCATCTATGAAAACCACTATGAACTAATCCAAGAACGGCTTGAAAATCAGATGCATCATATCCATGAAAGTTGTTGGGGCATTAGTCAGTCCAAACGACATGACCAGAAACTCATAATGCTCGTATCTTGTTTTGAAAGCCGACTTAGGAATATCTGAAGCCTTTATCCTCAACGGATGATACCCATATCACAAATATATCTTAGAAAAGATTGTCTCTCCATGCAACTGATCAAACAAATCATCTATCCTTGGAAATGGGTACTTATTCTTGATGGTGATCTTATTCAACTATATGTAGTCTATACATAACCTCATAGTACCATCTTTCTTTTTCACAAACAAGACTGGAGCTCCCCATGGTGAATAAATAGGTCGAATAAACCCTTATCTAGTAATTCTTATAACTGAATCTTGAGTTCCTTCAACTCTGCAGGTGCCATTCTATAGGCTGGTAGTGCTATAGGTTGACTACCTGTCAACACCTATATCTCAAAGTCTATCTCTCTTTCAGGAGGTAGACCTAGAAACTCATCTTGAAAACATATGGGAACTCACAGACCACTGGCACATCCCATAGGCTGACTATGATCTTCTCTACTCTAGTATCTACTACATGTGCCAAGAACACCTCACAACCTTTCTGCAACATCTTATCAGCTACAACAGCTGATACGATACACGTAGGCAAAACTTTCATGTCTCTAGTAAAGAAACAAGAAAATCCACCCTGTTGAAAGACCACCTCCTTCTTCCAACAGTCGAGTTGAACTCGATACGTCTCTAGGCAATCCATACCCAAGATAATTTGAAAAGATTTAACATCTAGGGGTATAAGGTTAACCGCAATGGTGTAACCACCAAAGGTCAACAAACATCTGGGACAAAACTCTGTCAACACCGTCGGCTCACCTAATGGAACCCTCAAGAACAACTCAATCGGTAACTCCTGGGTTAACAGGTTAAGCTCACAAGCTAAAGAACTTTGTATAAACGAGTGAGTAGCACCCGGATCTATCAAAACTATAACTGAAATGTTGTTAAAGAAAATCATTTCTCCTGTAATCACTCGGGAAGAAATAATACCTTCTTGTGGTGTCCAAGAGAAGAAGCATCCTGAAGCTCTTCCTCTCCCATGATGTCCTCGTTGTCCTTCCCTAGCAGTGAGTGATGCACTACCTCGAGAACCTAAAGTTATAGAGGAACTGGGTCCTCCAACTAGAGCCTGTCTCGGGACATTCTGGTACTGTGACTGGGAACCCTATTTTGTCGCTTGTTGTAACTGGGGACATTGCCTTCTAAAGTGTCCAACCTGTCCACATTTGTGACAACCCTGAACATCTGCACCACAACATTGACCATCGTGTGGTTTCCCACAGATTTCACACCTCAGTACCTCTCTCCTTGGTGGACCTCTCACTAAAATTGATGATCCAGAAGACCTAGTTGGTGGTGTCCATGTAGACTGTGTACTCCATCTTCAAAAATTGTGCAACATCCCTGACCTGGGTTATGTCTTAACCTTGGGCGTTTTGCTTAAGAAAGCTAATTAGATCCTTAATTTTATCTTGTGAAAAGTAATTAAGGCTCAAGAGGAACTTATATTTCAATTTTGGTCCTGTCTGAATAATGTTGAAGCAATGTTTGCTTATTTTGGAGTAAAGTGCAAATTACCCAAGTTAAAGGGTTAACTTGCAAATGTTACATGATAATATGTTCCTCGTGTGTTGAAGCATCATGAGAATGGAAATGATGCAGTGGTATGGCTTGAGAAAGCCTGAGTACAAAGAAAGAGTTGATAAAGAAATGTTTATGCATTAAAACCTAGTTTTGGAGTAAAGTGCAATTTTCCCAAAACCTAGGGTTCAATATGAAAATTACCACTTCAATGAGTTACCTTATACTTAATGACATCCTGTAGTGAAAATAAAATGAGAGGGGTGCCTCATTTGAATTAATTTGGAGGAGAGATAATCTTGATATTAAAATAATCAAGAATTATGCATAATTGAAACCCTAATTCAATTTAATGCAAAAAGAAATATATTAATTAAAGAACCCTTCAAAAGTTGAGGGATGAATTTGAAAAGAGGTTGGGAGATCTTATGACTTGCAAAGGCACGAAAATATCCAAAGGAAGTGGATAACTCACTCACATTGTTATAAGAAAAAGAAATATCCACTCACTTATGGATATTATTATAAAATGATTTAATGTGCTTAAATTGCTTTTCTTTAAATCATGGATAATTGAGAGGAATAAGAGGAAAATAGGATATCCTCGTCTCTAAGGAAGAGAAGGGGGCAAGTGGCAAGGATAAGGGGGAGATAATTCCTACTTTCTCTCTCCTAATTGAATTTTTAATAAAAATTGCATATAAGCTCATTTATCCATAGAGTAAAAGGGGAATTTCGAATTCACTTCCACCCCTTGCTTGAAAAACGACCATGGGAGCTTGGGATCAAGAGGAGAACGAGCTCCAACCTGTTGGTAAGTTTATTGACCCTCTTTCACCTTGAATCCATGGTGGAAATCACAAATGAATGCATGATTTCTTCCTATCTCGATTCCCTCTTCAATTCTAATCATTCCTTTTCAGTCAAAGCTTGAGGACGACCCTTGGGATAGTGAAAGGAGTTCCATCCACGATTTTTGACATGATATTGAAGCTTTGGAGCTCAATTGGAGGCGGGTTATATAACTCAAACCCCTCTACATTGTTATTCAACTATTAATTTTGCAATTTCATTGATTCCTTCATCTTCTTGATTAATTGCTTGTTGAACATGGTATTTCCATGAAATCAGATGTGCTTGGAGTTACATGAACGAAGGTAGATGATGATGACATCATCTTGGACAATTTTCCCAAAGAATTGTATCTCATTCGGTTTCAACATGTTGCTCATTTGATTTCAACCAAAATCATTTGAAAGCAAACGACTTTATCAAACTGTTTGAAGTTAAATGATTTAAAACCGTGTGGGAGAGTTGACCATTTGGGAATTCTGATGTTAATGGTGATGGTTGATGACTTATCAAATTTGATTAATGAATTCCAAAGGGATCATCAGTTGAAGGTTAATTAATTAGTAAACCCTAATCGGGTTAAGTGCTTATTTTCAATTTGGTTAATTGGGGTTTTGGGTTGACTTAGCCCAAACGGTCTCAAGACCGTTTGAAGGTCTCCCAAACGGTCTCAAGACCGTTTTGAGGTTAACCAAGACCATTTGGAGGTCATCCAAATGACCTCAAGACTGTTTGGGGTCTGGTCATATCAAAAATTTGATAATGATTCATTAGTTGCAATGGAATCAATTCCACAATGTTGATCATCGATGGCTATTCAATTCCAATCCCTAATTGAAGGTTCCTTGAGTTGAAATCCTAGATCAATTGGGTTCAAAAACCTAATTGATGGTCTAATTGAAGGTTGATTCAATAGTTCAAGTTGTAAATAAATCAAGGACTCAAATGATAATTGGTTCATCCATTGAAATCATGAATCGTGTATGTGTTCAAAGGACTTTTTGGTCCATTCAGTTTTGAGATGGTTTAGACCAAATGGTCTCAAGACCATTTGGAGACCCAAGCCCATTCGGTTTCAAAGGAAATTTTCTTAAACGGTTTCAAACCGTTTAGAGATCAAAGGGTCAAGATCGTTTGGTAATATAAAGTGATCAAATCAATTGATAACTTAATGAGATGAAGGATCAATTGACCCTATATTTGTTACTAATTTATCTTAAAGAAAATCACTAGGGATGTACCTTTAGGGTACCAAGTGATTGGTAATATCAGATGAGTTAATCCTTGGAGCTTATATAAGCAATACTTCAATATGATATGTCAACCCTAATTGAATAAACTTAATTGAAGGGTTGAATGACCTAATTTAACCAAGTCGGACATAGTCAATATTCTATAGAGGATGAGAGAGAGAAATCTATACATGTAGAATAATCATGTAATGGATAAGCCTCAATGCTTTCAATATAAATAAACTATGAATTTTAGGGAATGATCCATGATAAAGAGATCATGAAACCCTAATCAAGAATATTGATGAACCTTAACCCTAATTAGAGCAATGCTAGGTATAATACTGATCTATCGTAAAGATGTAACCCTAAAGAAAGGTGATGACATGTGATACCCTAATTCAAGGTAATATAATTCAAAACCCTAATTGGGATGAATAGTAAACCCTTATTGTGGGTATTTGAATGTGAAACCCTAATCTAGGGTAATGCATATGAAACCCTAGTGATAGTATATTGGTCAATACACTAAAGAAGGGTGTGGCTAATATAATCAAGTAAGATGAGAATGTTACACCCATGATGGGTAAAATTGATAAACCATATGAATGGTAATATGGATACTCTAATGAGTAAGGGTATAAGGGATAAGATAATTCCTAGATCATTATATATCCAACTATATACATGTGTAACAACCCTATACACCTTACAAAGATGAGGACATGAAACTCTTAGGAATGATGTATGTAATATTAAATTATGATGTGGATAACATCCTAAGAGTTGAAATACCTAAAGTGGTTGATAATGGATTATTCTATATCAACTATGCTTAACCATTAGATAAGTCCATATAATTAAAGATAGTTGGACAATACTAATGTGTAACCTATGCACTATATGATGAAAGTGATAGGTGAATGGTTAAAAGTATTAAGAGGGAAATACCTTAATACAAGGTCAGTTGATTATCTTAAGTAAAATGGAATGAGGAGAAAAGTAATACATCAAGACATGATAGATATCACATTTAGCATTTCAGGGTTGTTATATCTATACCTTGATGCATCTCAATCCAACATACTTGGATAAGAAACACAAGAAGAGTGTGTTATGTAAATTATTACAATGAATATGTAATGAATTCAATGCACTTTGATAAGTATTGGCTAAATACTATAAGAAAGGGGTTAAGCCAAGATAATGGGTATGATATAAACATACCATGGTAAGGTTGAGAGATGAACTCATACCTTGAATATATATTCATAAATGATATATGATGAAAGTAATGATGATGAGTAAATACTTATGGTAGTATTGAATGCTCCTAGAGGGGTGGAACAATATATTAGGGTTGAACTAATGATGTAAACATGAAACCCTAACTAATGAGAAAGGGGAGATCCTAACCCTAAATTGGGTAATGGAATATAAAATCCTATTTGATAGTAAACCCTAATCCTGATAAAGGAATGGTGGTGTTACTATTGTATCACATGATGTGATAAGTGACTTTTATGACTGTTATCATGTCTATTAATCATGCAGACATCATGAGATGATGATCATAGCCAGATTTGAGCTATCACTTTTATATAATGACAATGTTGATTGTCCTTGTGTGCCTTAATGGTGTTGTTGCTTAGTAAAAGTAACAAAATGTACATGGGATTTATGAGTCATATGAGTAAGTTGTTGCCTAGTGAAAGGTGATAAGACACTTAATGGGCCTTGTGAGCCATGTGTGATGCTTGTGTAACAAGTATCATGTATACCTCAGTCTAAGGACCGAGAGGTGATAGCTACCTAACAAATGGTAACAGTGATTAGTGATGAATTGAGGGTATGAATACCCAGTTTTGATAAGTAAGATAATGATGTTGTTGTGAGATGTGAACCTTCAAGTAATGAGATAAGGGACTGAGATCCCAATGCCTCATAATGAATGAGAAGTGAATGATGCAAATAGTACATGTTTCTTTATTGCATTTGTTATTATAATTCCTATTTTAGAACTTGACTGATGCTAAAAGAATATGCTAATGTACTTAATTAATCAAGTGAAATCCTATCATGTAGAGCCCTAACCATAGATCCATCAGCGTCAGAATTGTTGAATGGTGAAACGGGTACTCCGTGGCAAAACCCGGAACGTATATTTTGAATATGCGGGGGTAAATGGGTGAAAATATCCTTACGTCCTGGTGAAGAGATTGATGGAAGGTAAACATTAAACCTATCAATCCTTCATGTGTCGGGATGGATGTATCACAAATCTCCCTATGATTGGGATAGATGTCGTACACATCTCCCAATGATATTAATGTCAGGTCGATGGAGATAAACATTAATTCTCTCAATTGCCGATGAGAGTGCAGTTGACGTTGTAACTCTATAGCGAAGTTGCCAGTATACCCTAGAAAGCTATCTAGCAGAGACACAAGATGTCCTACATGTTGTCTCGTACTGACAGAGATGTGAGAGGTCTTGGAAGCCAGCTCTTCCATTGACCTTGTATGGTACTGATTTTGACTTCGCAATGGTCGGTTGGAGTATGAGCGGTATACATCATCTCCTCAGGGCATAAGTGTGATTGTAAAATGTAATCATCCATATAGCATGTTTGCTTAAGGATTGAATACGGAAATTCATTGGTTGGTGTTACATTTCTTTTATGCATCTCTAGTTGATAGATGTTATTCATATCTCTTTATACTCATTGCAAGTAGATGGATGAATTATGATTCCACCATGGATAGATGCAATGCTCTCCTTAGGAAAGGAGACTACTTTACTCTGTTCATTCAATGATTAATACTGTTATTAATATATAAGAGTTCTGCTCAGTTTTATTATAATAACTGCTATAACAATGTTTTGGCGGAGAGTTATATCTCTCGCTGGGGCAATTTATAATTGTCTCACCCATGTGGGATCTAATGTGTTTAGGTGGACATTGTGATAACCCGGATTTTAGGGTTTAGATACCCCATATAGAAATTGAAGACAATGAATGATTATTAGATCTAATTGACTTCAATTACAATGAATAACTTTTATTCACCGACTTGGGAACTTATGAGTGCAAGACGTCCATTTGGTAGTTGTAATAAAATCATGTAGCCAATTGATGAGCCTTGAGGTATATAGGAATCAAAATGGTTCAATACTAAAATGCATGATGATCAAGATCACTAGATTATTATAATTTCATTAAGGTTGGTGAATATATGATTCATAGTTGAGGTTTACACACTTATTTATGAGACTAATCTAGGAATTTAGTTAAATGACCTATTGTTGCAATTTACATCTCAAACTTAGTAGTATGAGGCCTTGGGTTATGAAGGACCTATGGTTCAAGTTTCATGTGAGTAAGAGGTTTCTACTAGAAGATATACGAGTTTGAATTTATTGATATTTGATTTAAATGTCTTGCCAAAACTTAGTCATATGGTTATTATTTAAGAAATATTAAAGGCTAAAACATTGATATGTCACGCATACATGCTCTGGGTTGCGCAAGCTATAGGCATAGATCCACTTAAGGGCGAGATAATCATGGCCCTAGACAACTGATCCAAAGGTTCACACCTTATCTTCAACCCCCGACGATTTAAGAACAGGTGGAGGATGACTAAGTCCTGCTCCTCTTGAACGGCCAAACCTATATTGTGACCTCCACATGATGATGGTTGGGAAGTAGATCAGCAGTACTCGGGGCTTCTGAACAACCCCTCGCACAACCACTGTGGTAAAGAAATTAGGGAGAACCAGACTTCTTTCCCTTCATCATTCTCCACCCATAGAACCGGTAGAAACCCCAAACCACAACAGCAAGAAGAAGGAGACTTGTAGGCATCAAGGAGTACAATAAAGTGGAGGAGGACTGTCTCCACAACATCTCAGAGTTTTGAAATGCTACTGGGAAGAGTTCCCAGTGCACCCGAGCTCGCCACCACCATTATTCAACGCTGGAAGGGGTGTTGTTCATCAACAGACCCAGAACAAGAGAATGACTAGGTTCTGTGGAGTCACCAACCATGATTTGCTTCCAAGAGGACGTTCGCTGCAGAGGCATTAGGATGAAGAAACACAAGAAGAGGAAGGGAGTGGTCTGACACAGCAAGAAGAAACCCTTCTTCCAGAATCCCCCCTTTCTCCTCTGTTTGCATAGCCATCCTTTGTTGTTGCTCCAAACAAGACACTACCTTGGAGCTTTGAAGATCCCTTTGATCCTGATAGTCATTGTCGTTGTGTCTAAGACCTCCAAGGGTGGTAGTGCTCCATCAATCTCTTGTCGGGGATTGGCTGCGGTGACGACGCTCCCACACATAGAAGGAGAGACCAGGCATGGGAACCCTCGCGTGGGTGATGGATGAGATGAGTTGAGGATAGACTGGATTCATCAGTCACTTCCCAAGACCGATCAATGGTCACCAAGTGGCGAGGAGCTATTTTAAACCTACTGGATGTCCACCCTACAGTCGTGTTCTGTGTCTCACGCACGAGAAAGACCAGAGGCGGCGTTGCGGTGATGAACATGAGCAAGAGGGAGATCGAGTGGGGAAATAAGGTAGACCGACCAGTACTTCATAGACCGGCTAGTTCAACCTTTCCCAGTCGAGCATTGCATCCCCTGAGGGGCCATGTGGCAGAACGGGATTGGCCTAGAAGGTAAATTGATACATATTTTCCAATAAATAGCTATGATCTTAGAAAATGCATTAAAAATAGCTCTCTTAGCCAGTAAATGCCTGACAAATACCCCCAGACTCAGAAAAATATCCTCTACATTACTAGACCCTTAGATTGGGCTTTTAAAGAACAAATAATGATTATAATAATTTAGAGAATAGTACTCCTTTTTACAATTCGTTAAATGAAATAAATTATATCCAGTTGATATTAATTCTCCTAAAAATTATCCTAGAACCCTAATGATGATATACATCCATATTTAGACTCTAACTTGAGTAATATATCTAAATAATAGGTCTTTTTCTATTAAAGACTATTTAGATGCTTTCAATCCCATTTTAATTTTAGAAAATAGACTAATTGTTGGAAAATTGTGAAAATTGAACCAGACCTAAATAATGACCTCTAGATCAGTAGAAAAATATCAAACACAAGTTTAGATCAGTTTGATCCTAGGTTTGGCCTAAATCCTAATTTGGACCTAAAATACCAAGAATATGGTGTACCTATATTAATGATGATTAATTTCTTTAATCAGGTGAGTACTAGAGATGTAGATGATCCAGAATATAAGTATGAATCTCTGAACTCAGGTACGTGGATATAATTATATGACTATATTTGTTGGATGTTAAATATATGTACTTGCTTGCTTATATTTGAAATACATTGTTGAATGTAGATCTATGTATATTGCCAATTTTCCGCAAAAAGAAAATAAATGAGGATAAATGAAATGTAGTTACTAGTGGTTCTCATTAAACTCCCTATTAGAGAGGGAAATCTTTAATGTTGACTAGCACCTCCCTAGAGTACACGGTATACGGGGAGATCCCTAGAGTACAAGGTATACGAGGAAGGGCCCACCATTTATGTTTGTTGTAAGTCCACCATAGTAATGCATATTCATTCTAAATGCGGCTAATAACTTGGGATTACCTAATTTTCTACCTTTAAATAATGTTTCCTTTCTCTTCCTTCAATTTCCAGTATTTTATATACCAGCATAGTATAGCTCTTTAATTCCACTTACCAACTTTTATTGATGATTTTTTTTCTCATATTTTCTAGGTCCAGGGCTAGAATGAGATAAAAGAATAGGATGTGAGCAAGTTTTATAGGTTGTACCTATTATCTAAGATCCTGTTAGCATACATGTTCATAGATTGTAGAATCTTCATTCAATATGTAATTATAAATCATTGTGTAATAATTCATGTTGTATAAATATACATGTTGAATGTTGATAAATGTTATGGTTGTATGTTCATGTATGCGTATATGCTTCCGCAACACACTCTGATACAATTGGTTAACATTTTCGCAGTTTGTCTTCTCATCCCATGGGGTTTGAGAAGGTGAAAATCCGAGGACGTTACAGTTGGTATGAGAGCATGAACAATAGCTATACCAGACAATTGCTCACCATGAAACATAAAACATAATTTTACCTTTCACTGTAACCCTAGAAACTTAGTAAGTTGTTCTATAGGAATAAGGTTTGGCTTAGCCTATAGGCTAGAACCTAGATGTTGGAGAACTAGGTTTAGACAAGTGTGTAAAACCCTATCCATATAGAGCTCCTATGTATAAGGTTTTTGCACTGGTATACACCTTGTTCTCACAATTTCACTAGGCGACATGACACTAACTATCTACTATGTGTGGGACACTCGGTTTTTCTGATTTGGTTTTGTTTTCCAATCGGCTTGAGCCTCGAGTGTTTTCTCTAACGTCTTCTTTCTCGGAGAAAAACTATATAATATTTTCCTATATATATGTAAATATAAAATGTGTCCCTCAGACAGGAAAGTAGGAGGTGTTCATGCAACCTAAGTGAAAGGGTGTGACATCAGTCTAGAAGAGAGAGAGAGTAATCTAGATTAGATGTCTAGAGCCATATCAGATATTGATAGTCGGAATAGATGGTAGCTAAATAGATGGATGATGTAAGCAAGGATGATCTAATATAAATTCGATCTATCAGGTCTAAGTTCTCTATAAAGATCTAAGTTGTATATGAGGTCTAAATCTAGTTTTGGATAATCTAAGACAAGTCTAGTTGATGAAAGTACATACTCTTTTCTTACTTAAGATAAGCTAAATTAAGATAAAGTTGAAAATGCATGAGCCTCAAGCTCTTTTTACAAAGGAGGTCCTCTAATGTAGGACGAGTTATGTGGTGAACTCTAGAGAGAGTGAGACCCACAAGGAGAAGATCATAGGACCTAGTCTCCAATATATGAGAAATATGAAATATGTTTAAAATGATGTGTCCTACACGAGATTATTCTTGAGTAGATGAGTTGAGTGCTTTTGTATGATTCAATCCTATATGTGAGAGTTGGGTTAAAGAAACAAAATGATGGGTAGGTGACTCATAATGAAAAAGTCTATCCTTTCGATTGATTTAGGTCCTAGCATGAGTGGCATATGCTTATGAAGCTCATCCTTTGTTGCAAGTGAGGTGATATATTAAACTCTGGTTGTTAGAGAAAAAAATGCCTTGTGCATAAGATATTCATAAATGTCCTTCCTTCCACTTCTCTTTCTTGGTATATGATGTTAGAAACCTCACTTGCACTATATTGACGATTATGTATGAATAGTCACTCAGATAAGCTTGACTTAGTAATTTACCCTTCACTCTACTACACTTGTGGTATGCATAAGGAAATCATGAGGTTGCCTTAGTATATTTTCCTTCCCTTAAAATCATACATGAAAGATACAAGTTTATAATATTGAGCTTGAAATAAAGATATCGTTGGATCATATGTTACATGATAACAAAATATACTCTTTAACCTCAAATGTTATAACTTTAAGCTTCTAGTTTGAAAACAACTCACACATGAGGGTGAAACTCTAATATTCAAGCATCATGATAGACCAACCCTTCTCAAGTAATGAAATTCTAGTATGATGTTGATCATAAAGCAGGGTAATGATGTTAATTGTAAAAATTTTGCTAATAAATGGCACAAGATCTTGATATCACCTTACACAGGTATTAGGGTGAATGATGAAAACCTAGAGTAATTCCTTCTCAACATCAAAAGCATGAAAAAAAATCATTAAGTGATACTCCAGTTCCTTACAAAGAGATAAGAATTATGCTTTGACCTATATAAAGTGGGGTGGGTACCCCAATATGCTACAAGTCGTAAGACTCACAACTTAAGGTTCATGTGAAACTATCATGGTCCTAGCACCTAGAAGTGTTAATTTATATAAACCTAGCAATATCATGATAAGTATGATAATGGTTGAATTTTGAGGATGAAATATCTTTCAAGGTGGGGTGAATGTGATAACCCAGATTTTAGGGTTTAGATACCCCATATAGAAATTGAAGACAATGAATGATTATTAGATCTAATTGACTTCGATTACAATGAATAACTTTTATTCACCCACTTGGGAACTTATGATTGCAAGAGGTCCATTTGGTAGTTTTAATAAAATCACGTAGCCAATTGATGAGCCTTGAGGTATATAGGAATCCAAATGGTTCAATACTAAAATGCATGATGATCAAGATCACAAGATTAATATTATTTCATCAAGGTTGGTGAATATATGATTCATAGTTGATGTTTACACTCTTATTTATGAGACTAATCTAGGAATTTAGTTAAATTACCTATTGTTGCAATTTACATCTCAAACTTAGTAGTATGAGGCCTTGGGTTATGAGGGACCTATGGTTCAAGTTTCATGTGAATAAGAGGTTTCTACTAGAAGATATGAGAGTTTTAATTTATTGATATTTGATTTAAATGTCCTGCCAAACCTTAGTCATCTGGTTATTATTTAAGAAATATGAAAGGTTGAAACATTGATATTTCACGCATACATGCTCTGGGTTGCGTAAGTTGTAGGCATAGATCCACATAAGGGTGAGATAATCATGGCCCTAGACAACTGATCCAAAGGTTCACACCTTATCTTCAACCCCCGACGATTTAGGAACAGGTGGAGGATGACAAAGTCATGCTCCTCTTGAACGGCCACACCTATATTGCGATCACCACGTGATGATGGTTGGGAAGTAGATCCGTACTACTCGGGGCTTCTGAACAACCCCTCACACGACCACTGTGGTAAAGAAATTAGGGACAACCAGACTTCTTTCCCTTCATCGTTCTCCACCCATAGAACCTGTAGAAACCCCAAACCACAACAGAAAGAAGAAGGAGACCTGTAGGCATCAAGGAGTACAATAAAGTGGAGGAGTACTATCACCACAACATCTCGGAATTTTGAAATGCTACTGGGAAGAGTTCCCTGTGCACCCGAGCTAGCCACCACCATTATTCAATGCTGGAAGGGGCGTCGTTCATCAACAGACCCAGAACAAGAGAATGCCTAGGTTCTGTGGAGTCACCAACCATGATTTGGTTCCAAGAGGATGTTCGCTGCAGAGGCATTACGATGAAGAAACACAAGAAGAGGAAGGGAGTGGTCCGACATAGTAGGAAGAAAGCCTTCTTCCAGAACCCCCCCCCCCTTTCTCCTCCGTTTGCATCGCCATCCTTTGTTGTGGCTCCAAACAAAACACTGCCTTGGAGCTTTGAAGATCCCTTTGATCCTGATAGTCATCGTCGTTGTGTCTAAGACCTCCAAGGGTGGTAGTGCTCTGTCAATCTCTTGTCGGGGATTGGTTGTGACGATGACGCTCCCACACACAGAGGGAGAGATCAGGCATGGGAACCTTCATGTGGGTAATGGACGAGATGAGTTGAGGACAGACTGGATTCATCATCCACTTCCCAAGATGGATCAGTGGTCACCAAGTGGTGAGGAGCTATTTTAAACCTACCGGATGTCCACCCTGCAGTCGTGTTCTGTGTCTCACGCGCAAGGAAGACCGGAGGCGGCGTTGCGGCGATGAACATGAGCAAGAGGGAGATCGAGTGGGGAAATAAGGTAGACCGACTAGTACTTGCTAGACCGGGTGGTTCAACCTTTCCCAGTCGAGCATTGCATCCCCTGAGGGGCCATGTGGCAGAACGGGATTGTCCTAGAAGGTAAATTGATACATATTTTTCCAATAAATAGCTATGATCTTAGAAAATGCATTAAAAATATCTCCCTTAGCCAGTAAATGCCTAACAAATACCCCCAGACTTAGAAAAATATCCTCTACATTGCTAGACCCTTAGATCATGATTTTAAAGAACAAATAATGATGATAATAATTTAGAATATAGTGCTCCTTTTTATAATTCATTAAATGAAATAAATTATATCCAGTTGATAGTAATTCTCCTAAAAATTGTCCTAGAACCCTAATGATGATATACATCCATATTTAGACTCTAACCTGAGTAATATATCTAAATAATACATCTTTTTTTATTAAATACTATTTAGATGCTTTAAATCCCATTTTAATTTTAGAAAATAGACTAATTGTCGGAAAACTATGAAAATTGAACCAGACCTAAATAATGACCTCTAGATCAGTAGAAAAATATCAAACACAAGTTTAGATCAGTTTGAACCTAGGGTTGGCCTAAATCCTACTTTGGACCTAAAATACCAAGAATATGGTGTACCTATATTAATGATGATTAATTTCTTTAATCAGGTGATGACCAGAGATGTAGATGATCCAGAATATAAGTATGAATCTTTGAACTCAGGTACGTGGATATAATTATATGACTAGATTTGCTGGATGTTAAATATATGTACTTGCTTGCTTGTATTTGAAACACATTGTTGGATGTAGATCTATGTATATTTCCAATTTTCCGCCTTGAACATAAAAGAACATAAATGAGGATAAATGAAATGTAGTTACTAGTGGTTCTCATTAAACTCCCTATTAGAGAGGGAAAGCTTTAATGTTGACTAGCACCTCCCTAGAGTACACGGTATACAGGGAGATCCCTAGAGTACAAGGTACACGGGGAAGGGCCCACCATTTATGTTTGTGCTAAGTCCACCATAGTAATGCATATTCATTCTAAATGTTGCTAATAACTTGGGATTACCTGATTTTCTACCTTTAAATAATGTTTCCTTTCTCTTCCTTCAATTTTGAGTATTTTATATGCCAACATAGTATAGCTCTTTAATTCAATGTAGCAACTTTTGTTGATGATTTTGTTTCTCATATTTTCTAGGTCCAGAGCTAGAATGAGATAAAAGAATAGGATGTGAGCAAGTTGTACAGGTTGTACCTATTGTCTAAGATCATGTTAGCATACATGTTCATAGACTGTAGAATATTCATTCAATATGTAATTATAAATCATTGTGTAATAATTCATGTTGTATAAATATACATGTTGAATGTTGAGAAATGTTATGGTTGTATGTTCATGTATGCGCATATGCTTCCGCAACGCACTCTGATACAATTAGTTAACATTTTCAGATTTTGTCTTCTCATCCCATGGGGTTTGAGAATGTGAAAATTGAGGACGTTATAGTTGGTATGAGAGCATGAACAATAGCTACACCAGACAATTCCTCACAATGAAACATAAAACATAATTTTACCTTTCACTGTAAACCCTAGAAACTTAGTAAGTTGTTCTATAGGAATAAGGTTTGGCTTAGCCTATAAGTTAGAACCTAGATGTTGGAGAACTAGGTTTAGACAAGTGTGTGAAATCCTATCCATATAGATCTCGTATGTATAAGGTTTCTGTACTGGTATACACCTTGTTCTCACCATTTCACTAGGTGACATGACACTAACTATCTACTATGTGTGGGACACTCAGTTTTTCTGATTTGGTTTTGTTTTCCAATCGGCTCGAGCCTCGAGTGTTTTCTCTGATGTCTTCTTTCTCAGAGAAAAACTATATAATATTTTCCTATATATATGTAAATATAAAATGTGTCCCTCACACAGGAGAGTAGGAGGTGTTCATGAAACCTAAGTGAAAGGGTGTGACATCAGTCTAGAAGAGAGAGAGAGTAATCTAGATTAGATGTTTAGAGCCATATCAGATATTGATAGTCAGAATAGATGGTAGCTAAATAGATGGATAATGTAAGCAAGGATGATCTAATATAAATTTGATCTATGAGGTCTAAGTTCTCTATAAAGATCTAAGCTGTATATGAGGTCTGAATCTAGTTTTGGATAATCTAAGACAAGTCTAGCTGATGAATGTGCATACTCTTTTCTTACTTAAGATGAGCTATTTTAAGATAAAGTTTAAAATGCATGAGCCTCAAGCTCTTTATACAAAGGAGGTCCTCTAGTGTAGGATGATTTATGTGGTGAACTCTAGAGAGAGTGAGACCCACAAGGAGAAGGTCATAGGACCTAGTCTCCAATATATGAGAAATATGAAATATGTTTAAAATGATGTGTCCTACACTAGATTATTCTTGAGTACATGAATTGAGTGCTTTTGTATGATTCAATCCTATATGTGAGAGTTGGGTTAAAGAAAAAAAAATGATGGGTAGGTGACTCATAATGAAAAAGTCTATCCTTTCGATTGATTTAGGTCCTAGCTTGACTGACATATGCTTATGAAGCTCATCCTTAGTTGCAACTGAGGTGATATATCAAACTCTGGTTGTTAGAGAAAAAAATGCCTTGTGCATAAGATACGCATAAATGTCCTTCCTTCCACTTCTCTTTCTTAGTATATGATGCTAGAAACCTCACTTGAACTATATTGACAATTATGTATGAATAGTCACTCAGATAAGCTTGACTTAGTAATTTACCCTTCACTCTACTACACCCGTGGTATGCATAAGGAAATCATGAGGTTGCCTTAGTATATTTTCCTTCCCTTAATATCATACATGAAAGATACCAGTTTATAATATTGAGCTTGAAATAAAGATATCGCTGGATCATATGTTACATGATAACAAAATATATTCCTTAACCTCAAATGTTATAACTTTAAGCTTCTAGTTTGAAAACAACTCACACATTAGGGTGAAACTCTAATATTCAAGCATCATGATAGACCAACCCTTCTCAAGTAATGAAATTCATGTATGATGTTGATCATAAAGCAGGGTAATGATGTTAATTGTAAAAATTTTGCTAATAAATGACACAAGATCTTGATATCACCTTACACAGGTATTTGGGTGAATGATGAAAACCTAGAGTAATTCCTTCTCAACATCAAAAGCATTAAAAACAAAAATCATTAAGTGATACTCCAATTTCTTACAAAGAGATAAGAATTATGCTTCAACCTATATAAAGTGGGGTGGGTACCCCAATATGCTACAAGTCCTAAGACTCACAACTTAAGGTTCATGTGAAACTATCATGGTCCTAACACCTAGAAGTGTTAATATATATAAACCTAGTGATATCAGGATAAGTATGATAATAGTTGAATTTCGAGGATGAAATAACTTTCAAGGTGGGGTGAATGTGATAACCCAAATTTTAGGGTTTAGATACCCCATATAGAAATTGAATACAATGAATGATTATTAGATCTAATTGACTTCGATTACAATGAATAACTTTATTCACCGACTTGGGAACTTATGAGTGCAAGAGATCCATTTGGTAGTTGTAATAAAATCACGTAGCCATTTGATGAGCCTTGAGGTATATAGGAATCCAAATGGTTCAATACTAAAATGCATGATGATCAAGATCAAGAGATTAATATTATTTCATCAAGGTTGGTGAATATATGATTCATATTTGAGGTTTACACACTTATTTATGAAACTAATCTAGGAATTTAGTTAAATGACCTATTGTTGCAATTTACATCTCAAACATAGTAGTATGAGGCCTTGGGTTATGAGGGACCTATGGTTCAAGTTTCATGTGAATAAGAGGTTTCTACTAGAAGATATAAGAGTTTGAATTTATTAATATTTGATTTAAATGTCCTGCCAAACCTTAGTCATCTGGTTATTATTTAAGAAATATGAAAGGTTGAAACATTGATATGTCATGCATACATGCTCTGGGTTGCACAAGTTGTAGGCATAGATCCACTTAAGGGTGAGATAATCATGGCCCTAGACAACTGATCCAAAGGTTCACACCTTATCTTCAACCCCCGACGATTTAGGAACAGGTGGAGGATGACTAAGTCCTGCTCCTCTTGAACGGCCACTCCTATATTGCGACCTCCACGCGATGAGGGTTGGGAAGTAGATCCGCAGTACTCGGGGCTTCTGAACAACCCCTCGCACAACAACTATGGTAAACAAATTAGGGAGAACCATACTTCTTTTCCTTCATCATTCTCCACCCATAGAATCGGTAGAAACCCCAAACGACAACAGCAAGATGAAGGAGACATGTAGGCATCAAGGAGTACAATAAAGTGGAGGAGGATTGTCGCCACAACATCTCAGAGTTTTAAAATGCTAATGGGAAGAGTTCCCAGTGCACCCGAGCTCGCCACCACCATTATTCAACGCTGGAAGGGGCGTCGTTCATCAACAGACCCAGAACAAGAGAATGCCTAGGTTCTGTGGAGTCACCAACCATGATTTTCTTCCAAGAGGACATTTGTTGCAGAGGAATTAGGATGAAGAAACAAAAGAAGAGGAAGGGAGTGGTCTGACACAGTAGGAAGAAACCCTTCTTCCAGAATCCCCCCTTTCTCCTCTGTTTGCATCGCCATCCTTTGTTGTGGCTCCAAATAAGACACCGCCTTGGAGCTTTGAAGATCCCTTTAATCCTGATAGTCATCTTCGTTGTGTATAAGACCTCCAAGGGTGGTATTGCTCCATCAATCTCTTGTTGGGGATTGGTTGCGGCAACGACGCTCCCACACACAGAGGGAGAGATCAGGCATGGCAACCCTCGTGTGGGTGATGGACGAGATGAGTTGAGGACAGACTGGATTCATCAGCCACTTCCCAAGATGGATCAGTGGTCACCAAGCGGTGAGGAGCTATTTTAAACCTACCGGATGTCCACCCTGCAGTCGCGTTCTGTATCTCACGTGCAAGGAAGACCGGAGGCGGCGTTGCGGCGATGAACATGAGCAAGAGGGAGATCGAGTGGGGAAATAAGGTAGACCGACCAGTACTTGCTAGACCGGCTGGTTCAACCTTTCCCAGTCAAGCATTGCATCCCTTGAGGGGCCATGTGGCAGAACGGGATTGGCCTAGAAGGTACATTGATACATATTTTCCAATAAATAGCTATGATCTTAGAAAATGCATTAAAAATAGCTCCCTTATCCAGTAAACGCCTGAAAAATACCCCCAGACTCAGAAAAATATCCTCTACATTGCTAGACCCTTAGATTAGGCTTTTAAAGAACAAATAATGATATTAATAATTTAGATTATAGTGCTCCTTTTTACAATTCGTTAAATGAAATAAATTATATCCAGTTGATATTAATTCTCCTAAAAATTGTCCTAGAACCCTAATGATGATATGCATCCATATTTTGACTCTAAAATGAGTAATATATCTAAATAATAAGTCTTTTTCTATTAAAGACTATTTAGATGCTTTCAATCCCATTTTAATTTTAGAAAATAGACTAATCGTCGGAAAATTGTGAAAATTGAACCAGACCTAAATAATGACCACTATATTAGTAGAAAAATATCCAACACAATTTAGATCAATTTGAACCTAGGTTTGGCCTAAATCCTAATTTGGACCTAAAATACCAAGAATATGGTGTACCTATATTAATGATGATTAATTTCTTTAATCAGGTGATGACCAGAGATGTAGATGATCCTGAATATAAGTATGAATCTCTGAACTCAGGTACGTGGATATAATTATATGACTAGATTTGTTGGATGTTAAATATATGTACTTGCTTGCTTGTATTTGAAATACATTGTTGGATGTAGATCTATGTATATTGTCAATTTTCCGCCTTGAACATAAAAGAACATAAATGAGGATAAATGAAATGTAGTTACTAGTGGTTCTCATTAAACTCCCTATTAGAGAGGGAAAGCTTTAATGTTGACTAGCTCATCCCTAGAGTACACGGTATACAGGGAGATCCCTAGAGTACAAGGTACACGGGGAAGGGCCCACCATTTATGTTTGTGCTAAGTCCACCATAGTAATGCATATTCATTCTAAATGTGACTAATAACTTGGGATTACATGATTTTCTGCCTTTAAATAATGTTTCCTTTCTCTTCCTTCAATTTTGAGTATTTTATATGCCAGCATAGTATAGCTCTTTAATTCCACGAACCAACTTTTGTTGATGATTTTGTTTCTTGTATTTTCTAGGTCTAGAGCTAGAATGAGATAAAATAATAGGATGTGAGCAAGTTGTACAGGTTGTACCTATTGTCTAAGATCTTGTTAGCATACATATTCATAGACTGTAGAATCTTCATTCAATATGTAATTGAAAATCATTGTGTAATAATTCATGTTGTATAAATATACATGTTGAATGTTGAGAAATTCTATGGTTGTATGTTCATGTATGTGCATATGCTTCCACAACACACGCTGATACAATTGATTAACATTTTCAGATTTTGTCTTCTCATCTTATGGGGTTTGAGAAGGTGAAAATCTGAGGACGTTACAGACGCAGACGAAGAGGCAAAAATCATAAAGTAGAGAAAGAACAACAGCAGCAGTAGGGACAGCAGTAATATCTCAGGTGGAGATATTACCTGTCAAGTCATATAGATAGTAGTCCTATGTGTTGTCTCTATACTCTCAGGTCCTCGGAGTTTATAGTTAGTGTTTTTAATGAATCGATCTGAGATTTTGGCTTGATGCCTCGAGGTTCTTGTACAGTCTATATATAATGTTAAAAGTGCAGCTGATGATGTAAATCCTCGAGAAGAGATGGTACAAGTTATGTACTTATGAACCAGGATGTAAATGTTATATTTTGGATCTTGATGAAAAAGATTTCCTATGTGTGGATCTCTTTGCAAAAAGTTATTATTTTTAGTGTTTTTCAATAATCCACTGCAAATGATTCACTGCCGCTTAAGTAATTCTTGTTTTGTGAGTTGGATGCCTCAAATTGGGTCTTCCTCCACTTGATGAAAAACTAGATCCTTTTCTACCAAAACAAACAAGTCCGGGTCCTATCTTCAAAAAGAAACCACCACCTCCTCTATATCCACCACTACTTTGTCCCCTTCTAATAAAGTCTCCAGATATTTTCTTACTTTCAGACTTCTTATCAGCATTAACTGACTCTTGTACACGTCTCACTGCTTCCACAAATTCCCCAAAGTTTTCTCTATCTCTTCAACCAATAGCTGAAATGGTGTGTCTAATCTCTGATCTTAATCCTTCTTGAAATCTTGTGTACTTTTCTACATCATTAAGAACAAGTTGCAGATAGAAATTTACCAACCTTGTGAAATGTGCCTCGTATTCACCAATTGTCATACTTCCTTGTATGGTATTCTGTAGCTATCTTATCTTCTCACTCAGGAAGGTAGGTGGGTAGTACTTAAGATGGAATTCATCAACAAAATTCTTCCAAGTCAATATCGTGTTCCTCCTTTTATCTTCCACTCCACGCCACCAGATCTCTGCATCACCTTTAAGCAAATAAACTGTGTGATTGATTTGTCTTTCCTCAGACAGATCCATCAGACGGAACACTTTCTCTAACTATCTCAGTCATTCATCTGCCACTACAGGGTCTATAGTTCCAACAAACTCGGTACCTCCAAGCTTCTTAACTAGCTCATAGGATCTCATCAGCTCCTTGTCGCTCGAGGTAGAAGCTCGCCTCTCCATCTTATACTTTTCCCTGGTCTCAAGAAACATCTTATACATCCTTGATGCCTCATCCACATCATCGCCACCACCTAGACCCATCTCCTGAGGATTAGGTCCAATGTGGCTCTCAGCTTGGTCCTCATGACCACATCCTCTTCCTGTCATCTACAATAGTATAACAGAACACTTCCTGTTAGAAAGTTGCATTTAGAAGGAAAACACCTAAATCCTAATCCTATTGGTCTCTTATCATCCCCTGACCTTGACTTAGAGTAAATACGTACTCAACCTATGCTCTGATACCAAAAGACGGGACACCCCGACCCCAGTGCCATCTCTAATGACCCCGAAGACCGGGGAATCACCCTCAGTAAACCACCCTTAACCTTTTCTTTACTTAGTTACTTAGAATTAACTTAAAGGAAAAACCTAATAGCTTGAATAACATCAGATCGTAATAAAATTGCGGAAGCAACTTACCATTAACGTTACTTGGAAGAAAAACAAACTTACACGACATAATACATTGTTCACGCAAAAAGTAAAACACAACAGATAACTGAAATCTAAACTACATATTACATTACATTCTCTCACTACCACACCACATGCCCAAGGACTGAGGGGAAAGGACTAAGAGACCTCTATCTAACTACGAACTACCTTCTAAGAACTTGAGTGGTACGATCCTTCAGCTTCCTCATGCTGACGCTGACCTAAAAAATGTTTCAGTAGGTTGGTGAGCTACTGGCTCAGTGAATAGAATTTCACCCAACCATCGCAGATAACTCATTTTATGATTATTAATTAGAATAAAATACAAGATAATACTATACTGAGCAGATCTAAGCAATATAATTTAAACGACAAGAGATGTCAACATTTCATTAAGATAACAACTGTTGCAAAGATGTAGATATGATTAAATAACAGAGAATACTAAAATATCATTTAAAGGACAACTGTTGTGAAACTAACTCAAATCTTTCTTAACTCTTTAACTTATAAGAAACTCTATGAACCTATATGAACATATTTTATCTTATGCCCTGATCATATGCGGTGTACTCTACATATGAAGACTTGTAGCAAACTATGATCCCACTATACAATACTTAGCCGACACCCTGGGATAGCTAAGTGTCACTACTCTCCTGGTCTACAATAGGGAAACTGACTCTCTAGCCTCGGCACTCCTATTGTGTCGTAAACTGGACTCCTCCTCTAACCTGAGCACACAGGTGGAGATTCAAGCCACCTATTGTCTTTTATATTCTCTCATTCCACCAAGACTTCTGATTGATGTTGGACACGCTTTTCTATACTCTAGTGCCACCAGGACTTCTGGCTGATGTTGGATATGCTTTTCTATACTCTAGTGCCACCAGGACTTCTGGTTTATGTTGGACACTGCAAAATATAATTTAAGGAGACTCCCACTAGGGATTCGTCCCCCGTGCCACCTGATAGCACGTTCTGACCCCCCTATATTGGATGCTGCCAGGGTTAGGTCATTTCACCCCTAAGGCACATACCTCACATAGGGGTTCTACGGTGTTCAGGGCCCTTAAGTCTAATATTTTATTATTCTTAGAAAGCTCTTACTATATTGTACCTTTCTCTTACTTATACTTGACTCTGGTATCTCTAGGGTACCACGTCTATTTAATTAAAGTTTATAACTCAACTATACATCATTCTAAACTTAGCAGAGCAGCATATTTTAAACATTGTAATTTACTGAATTATTATACTTGCAGGCAGACTAACATTCTTAAATAAATAGATTACATGTCCACTTGACATTTATACACTAAATTCATGCAATTGAACCTCTTAATACACTGATAAAATTTAATTGCTTAACATATGAGAAATCATCATTAACATATGTAAATTAATTGTACTTTCTTGTAAAACGTGCACATCAACCCAAATCCTGAGTTGTGCATCACATAACTCAATTAAGAGTTAATTACTTATCATGGCATGAATTATGAATAATAATTGAGAATTCCTAATGATTTCCTTAAGAAACGTGCCAATATGTATTAATACTAAATCACACACATTAACTATAATAGGAAGCATGCAACAGGTTTCCATAGAAACATAGAAGGTCATTGTCCTTTTCTTTGAAATCGTGCAACTAGTAAATTACTAGTATTGTACAGTCTGGGTTTATGCCCAAACTATAAAACTACCGTAATACCCTAGATTTGTGTGCTACTATATTCCACTTTTAAACTGAGCAATTTAGGTTTTAATCAACCATATAGTTCAATAGTCCAAATTATACAAATTAGTTAATAAACTGAATCACACAAAATGTAAAGAAGCGAAACGTAAAGTAAAATTCAGGCGACGTCGTCACTACCTGGCACCTGGGTAAGCATTGTTACCCACGTAAAACACAGTTCTAGATGAAAATGCCCAATTATTAGAGTTAGATCTTGCTTGGGGAGTGAGATTCTACTCACAGTGGCTTGAGATGACCAAAATCAACTTGAAATGCATCTAGAGTCTTGTTTCCGGGCGTCAGTGGGTCTTCTTCTACCTTAGAATTGCTCTGGAATAAACATGCTTCACGTACAGGTTGAAGACGAGCTCAGTTAGGATGCTAAAAAGTGGCTAGGGCTGTAGATTTGTACCCTAGACTCTTAGTTGAGGTCGATGCTACCTTTCCTTGGTGCTTCTTGCGCCCAAGAGGGCTCCTAGTCGGTGCCCTACTGCTGGCTGGTCGTTGCTGTTGGGTAGCCTACTATTGTTGTTGGTTGGGGCCACACGTTAGGGAAAGGATGAGGAAGGAAGGAAGAGGAAGAAGAAGGTGGGAGAGGGTCGTGCTGCTGGCCAAAGCTATGGAAGCCTAAAATCACCCCTACCCTTCTTCTTCACAGGTCGATCGACCTACTGTGCATGCCACTTCAAGCGGTGGTAAGCATCGATTGAGGGAAATAAAGGGGATAAGGGAAATAGAAATAAGGAAGAAAAGGGTAAAGGGGTTATAAGCCAATTAATGGAAAAATTTCAGATTAAACCCAAGAAATTGAAAACATCATATCTTTTGCCTCGTAGGTCCGAATTGCATGATTTCTTTTGCAAATTTTCAAGCACAGAATCTACTAAAACCTCAAGGAAAAAAAAACATAGCAACTAAACCATCTTATCTAAGTTAATCATCTTAGGTAATTAACTTAATGATTAACACTACAGTTAACATTAATTACATCAAATGAATCAATTTCGACTAATGATTCACATCATAGCTTATCTTGATTAACCATGATGTTCAACAAGGTACTTAGCACTAATCAATGTACTTACTGACTAACCTCGATGTGGGTTGTAACAATAGTAGCAATGCTTTGGGCAGAAAACCAAGATGTCGACAACATGGATGAAGCAAGGTTGACTCTAAAGGGAGCTCCAGTGTCTCCTGGGGAGGAACCAGATACCGCCAATTGCACACCAATGAAGAGGGCCTACAGTGGAGTGATGGAGATCGCATAGAGGGTGTGAGTGTATGAGGGAGAAAGAGAAGGGAAGCAGATGGTCAAATCCCAAACCAGACCACCAAACCAAATCCCTGACCCAATTCAGTAATGAACCCAACCAACTCAAGCATGGAGCAGTTGCACCCTCCTCAGGGCCATGTAGCGGGTCCTGAGTGGCCAAAAAAGGTAAATGTCTCAGTAAATATGACATTCTTCAATAATTCATAGAAATCAGTACAATTCTCAGAAAGTTACAAACAAGGTACAAAAATTCTCAGTAAAATAAGTAAAGCAAACCTATAATATCAGTCTTTTGATGCTTAAATATTAGGTTTATCATGTAAGATGTAAAATGGTCTTTTCATGTCTAACAAATAATAATTAAATACCTAAAATTATGAGAATGTTCCATTTCCTTCTAAATGGGATGTATAATCCGCATGAGGTCAAATATGATAATCGTGATGCACGAAAGAATGGAATTTTCTTATTATGGATAATTAGGGCTAAGAACCCAAAATAAAATGGAATAAATACAATTATGATCAATAAATGATAGAATTTACAGAAAACCCTCATATCATTAACTGGAAGCTTATATGTAATTCGGATATCATAATTATGCATATAAATCATGTAACATTTTAGGTGATCCTAAAATCATGAGAAAAACCTAATTGGAGTCATGCATGTAACCTAGGGTTAATTTTTGCACATAATTATATGTAATCATATAATCAAATTCTATATGTCAACCTATAATAACAGACGAGTGACCTAATTTCAAGAAGATAAGACAAGAATACAAGTAATTATGAGAATATCCTCATGGCCAAGCTAAACCCTAGAATGGACATAATTAGGGCTTAAATGAGGTATAAAGTAATGGAGAATCTAATGATAGTATATGATCTTGTCTTAATCAGGTTTAACAAAGATATAGTGGACATCAGGAATGTGGTATAGAAGATCTCAGTTGAAGGTACGCAATACCTCTTACTTGGCTTATTATACAATATGATTGTGTTATATGTGTAGTAAAATACTTGGCATATGATATTGAATGAAATGATTGTTCTTGTATGATATCTTGCTTGATTTTCTATAATTATGGATATGAACACATGAAACATAATGTATCTATTCCATTATATCTAAGCACTTCAACTCTTTGGTAGTAAATTATTGGAAAGTAAGGTACTTCAACTCTTTGGTAGTAAAGTACTTGGAAGTGATCCAACTCTTTGGTAGTAGATCACATTGTGAAATGATCCAACTCTTTGGTAGTAGATCATAAAGGCCTTAATGCATTCAACTCTTAAGTATTCAATGCATGGATGATATAATGCAAAATGTGCCTCAAACATGTGTTCTCTTTTGCTAATAGTCATTCTTTGTTCAAGTATGATTTTTCTTATGTTTTTCTATTACTGCCTTGTATTAGTTTTATCTTATTTCCAAGCTTAGTAATGATAGGTATATATAAATACATGTGGGCGTACTCAGTACAATATTCTTGAATATTTTGTTGACATATACCACATGTAATCTTTTATTTAGGTTGTGGACATATGCTCTTGAAGAACCATGATACTTGAGAGTTGTGTGGAGAGATGATATATGTGGACATGTTGTCTTAAGATCCTACTATTTAGTGGTAGTACATGTATATGTAAAAGTTTATCATTCAATGTGTAATATCCAATGTCATAACAATTCATGTTGTAATTATATGTTGAATGGCGAACATGAGTTGTATGGTTTTATTATTGTTCATGTGCATGTGCTATTGTTGTTTCCTTTTGACTTCCTATGGTTTTATTCTTCTTAGCCTGGCGTGTGGTGTTTAAATTGGGATTCTCACTAAGGTGAGGTTTCAATTTAGATGTCACACATCAAATTAAGTTTTAGAAAATCTGAGGACGTCACAGGTGGTATCAGAATGCAAACAATAGCAAAGTCTGGCATTTACTCATTATGCAACTCAAAACTAAAGAACCTTGAACTTAATAATCTTTAGGGTTATATTAGTCATCTTTTAAAGACTATATCTGACTTAGCCTCTAGGTTAGCACCTAGATGGCTGAGAACTAGGTCTAGATCGGTGCTTGTTGTATAGTAGGTCCTTTAGTGTCATTATTTCCTTGCAGTGCAGCGGTATGGGACGTTGCATTATTTGGAAATGATGTGCATCAAGAGAAAAGAAATCCTATACATAAAGCCATCGTTGTATAGGGTAGCTACACTAGTCTACATCATGTTCTCATCCTTTTCATTAGGTAATATGACATTAGACTCCCTACTATGTGTGGGACACTCAATTTGTGTATTTGGGTTTTGATTCCAATTGGATCGGACCTCGATAGTCTTCTCAGATGCATGCTTTATTGAAGAAAACTATATATTTTTTTATTATATATGTAAGTATTACAAAATTGTATCCTCACACATGTACGAGTAGGAGGTATTCATGCAAACTATGTGAAAGTGTATGACATCAGTCTAGAAGAGAGTATAGTTCTAGATTAGATGTCTAGAGACTTGTTGGAATATGTGGTAGATGGAATAGATGAAATAAGATTAGAGGATGATCTAAGCCTTATATAGATGATATAAGATGCATTTTGATGGTATGTTTGTCTTTGAGGACTTAAGTTTAGTTTTGAGGGTGCAAGATAAGTTTTGATGATGCAAGTAACTAGGCTTTTATATGATAAGATATGTCAAGTTAAAACAAGACGTGAGTCAGCATGAGACTCAATCTCTTTTGTGAATGAGGACCTCTAGTGTTAGGACTAGTTTTAGGGTTAACTCTAGAGAGAGTGAGACCCATTGGGAGAAGGTCAGAGAACCTAAACTTCATGATATGAGATATTTAAGAAATATGAGATATGTGTTATGATATGTCCAAAAATAGACTACAATAGATATATTTGATTGAAAATATTATAACATGTGTGTATATACTTGTTTTCTAAACCTTCAAGTTTATGTGTTATATAGACCATCCCAAAACATGGTTTGATACACTAGTCGGGTATAGGATAAAACTTGTCAACATTATCGGGGGCCTACACCCAACCATCGACCAGGTATTTGTGTATGAGTCTAAGGAGTGATACCCGGGAGGGGATCCACTCCTCACTTAATTTGAGGAATAAACCCATCTTATCCAGACACACTAATAAGTATGTTGTGTCAGGTGTATTTTTTCATTTTTTGTAATAATGGTATTCAAAAACAAAGTATATCAGTTGATATAAATGTAATGACTATATTCATTTAATAAATATTACATAATAATCTCCCATTTGGGGTTACATCCAAGATACAACTTCCACAACAAGGCAGAGTGAAGTTCAAACTGTCTCAAGTCTATCTCCAAGAGTCATCTTCACTAATCCAAGTTCAAGTCATCATGTTAGGTCCACCATGTCCTTCACCTGTGGGGTTGGAAGCGTACCCCACAAAGAAGACAAAATGAAAGTTGTCAACATAAAAGTTGGTATGTGCATAAAAATATGAATTGAGCAATATTAGGGGAAAGGGACATCAATAAACTACGCAAGGATTCCTAAATCAAGAGAGATAGTGAATATCCAAATGGATATCAAAGAGAACATTCACAGAAGATAAGCAATGAATATTTCTTACCTTGTCAACAATGTCACACAAAATATCACAAAACATAAATAGTTGCATGGTGATCATAAATCAACTAGCATATACTAAAAACTATTATAGGAATCCATATATTGTTAGCATGTATGACCATAGAGCCAATCCTATGATGATTGTAATGGGGGCATCATATGCTTGATTTGATAATGATCAAGGTAAGTCCATCAATTTTGTCTTGTTCATGAGATTATTACATAGACATGGTATGTGTCTAAAGAATAATGTTGCTTGATGACATATGTCTTCAGGTTGAGGACTTGAACAATGAGATCATATGTATGATATGAGTACATACATTCTTATTATGTAATACATAAGACTACAGTGTATGTTGATTGATGACCGAATGTCATCAATCGGGATATGTGATATCAAACCAAACACATAGATACATGTTACATAACAATAAGTCACTACACTCATCACATGTCGTTAGATGTATTTTGAAATCATCCAACTTGACCTTGAATAAGGTTTCCATAAAGGTATGCTCGGGTTCATTGTGACACATGGGGACTAAAAGTGAGTGATGTAGATGAGATTTTTCCATCCTATAGGAGATTGATATTGTTACAACCCCAAATTTTGGGTTCATATGGTTGGAAATGCAATTTCCCCAATAAATGTAGGATTATGGAAATTGTATGAATTATATGTATTGAATGGATTTATTTGCAATATTTCCCTTGTGCATGTGATTTTGTGGATCATAATATGATAATGAGTCCAATATGATTTAAAGAAAAAGAAGAAATCAAATAATACATTATTAAGAAGGAAATTTGAGATAATGATGAAAATATGAGAAATATGTGGAAAGATGTGTGATTGACTCAAAATGGATTAGATTTCTAATATACAAGGTTTCCATTGGTAAAAGGATTCCAAATAAAGAATATAAAAGAATAGGAGAGAGAACATATGCATAAAATATGCCTTAACAAGTGATAACTTTCTTATGAAGAAAAGGCTCTCATACTTTAGAGTTTGAGTCCCAAACTAGGCACATAAGTAGTTTAAGTCATTATGGACTTTCTTATAAATTTTGAGATTGAAAGGATAAACGGATTAAGAGATATAAATTTTGTAAGTTTTCCTAAAGTAAGAGGGATAACATTAAATGTCACAATTCATTTCTAACTTTGTTCTTATATGTGGCTTGATAGAATTTGGGTCCTTGATCCAATGGTGGCTGCACTTTGTTTAAGATTAGGAAAGGGGAACAGTAGAAGGAATTTTCACAAATGATTACCTTTGCGCACAATCCATGTGTGAGTCTGAAAGTTGTTTCTTCAAATTCGGGAGGGAGAAACGAGCCTTCCAACCGAACATGGTTGGAGTTTTCCCAATTAACCTATAGGGGTGGATTTCATGGAAACTGTGGATATTCCCCTTGCTACCCGTTCCATATAAGGGGGGATCAGAAGTTCCCTCAGGAGACACAAAACAAATCGAGACCCCTACTTGCTCCTTTGTTCTTCAATTTTTTCCTAAGACGACGGTGACGGATCAGACTTTTCCCCTCCATCTCCCTACTCTTTCCGGTGAGGTCATCACTTCTATGGATCTAACGAGCCATAGAGAGGAGCTCTCCATCTTCAGCAGATGAGGTAGGATGGTTGTAGCTTTAAAATGGGGCCGAGTCACGTTGTGGTGGGGGCGAGATCCCACCATTGTCCACCGGCAACGAGGACTCTCTTTCCTCTACGGAACAGAGATATTGTCTGCTTGGGATACTCACAAAGGAGATGAAGGGGGACGAGTGGTTCTGGGCGACCGGGTAGCCAGATCCAAGGTTGGATCCGTGAGCCAACAAAAGAAGTAGCCAGAAAATGAAAAATGAAATGCGACATGTGGCAGCTTTTAATTGGCCCTAAAGGTAATTTCTTCGTAATTTCATAACTAATTATTGGTAGAACCAATGGAAACATGTAGTATATGAATTTTGATTAAGATAACTCAAAGAATTCAATAAAAATGGTTTTAGGGCCTGAATAGATCATAGTTTGAAAAGTGGTTAAAGTGGCTAACCTTAATGCTTTATAACTAAGAAAAACCCTAATTTAATTTTCTATGATATTGGGAATATTAATATGGATAATCTATAAGAAAATTAACATGTTGTTAATAAAAAGACATTAGTATGTCTAATTAGATGATCCATATTTTTAAAAGCTTTAGTTAGGGTTTTGATATAGTAATGTGCATTAATGGGCTTAGAAACCCTAATCAAGATGTTAATGGTTTCTAATGAGATATATTTTGAGCTTCTTTGTATAAAACTGATAATAGGTTAATCCTAAGCATGATTGATGATAAAGAAGGATTTAATATGAATAAGTGGATAATTAGGGTTTTAAACCTAGAACTGTTGTTTTAGGGTTTTGAAGATATAAAAGAGGAAAGTTGTAAATAGAACTAAAAGAACCCTAATGAAACCCTAATCTAGATTTAGAAACCCTAGAAGGTAATTCCAAGTCAATAAAGTAGATTCTTGATGAGTATGTAGTAAATAGGTTGCATATACTTTTTAGGATTTTGTGCTTTTGTGTGGTTGACTTGCTTGCTTGGATTGGATTACCTAATTGATTGGACTGTGCTTATTTCTTGTGAAATCTCTTAATCTGGTATGTGGTTAATTATGAGTACACGCTTTAGTTTCCCGACATTTTCCTGATGTTTTATCGATTGCATGGAAATAAACTATTTGGATGCTTTTATTTCTGCAATCTTTAAAGTGAATATGATTATCACAACTTAAGTGTATATGTGACTATCTCGAACCTCGATACTATCTATAGATGTATGATGCAAGACCAAGCCCCGTATGGAAGGTCTGAAGTGGTCAATCCCCAGAGGGAAGATTATTGAGCACCCAGGGAGGTGACCCCAGGTACCAAGCTGTAACATCCCAGGATTTTAGGCCTCGGATAAAACAATCTTATAAGGAATTATTAGACTACCCATATCACCAAGGTGCACCTCCTTTTCTGGGAGCCCATCACTAAAGAACTCCATAGTTAAGCATGCTCGGCTTGGAGTAGTACTAGGATGGGTGACCAGTCGGGAAGTTGATCCTGGCTTGCGCGTCAGTGTGGACAAAGTGCGCAGTTAAGGCTAGTGGTGGTTTGTGGGGCCAGTCGTCATTCCTAAAACTCTGCTAGAGCCTAGGGCAGTGGGCCCCGGCCTTACAGTTGGTATCAGAGCATGAACAATGGATACACCTAACAATTGCTCACAGGAAACATAAACCAAACTCACTTTACATTCCAACCCTAGAAACTTAATGAAATATCCTTGTGGACTAGGTTGACTTAGCCTCTAGGTTAGAACCTAGATGTTCTAGAACAAGGTGTACACTAGTGCAATTTACCTCCCTAGACATATGATTCGCGACATGTGCTTAGGGTGTCTAAACAGGTGTGCACCATGTTCTTGCTAGTTCTCTAGGTGTCATGGTACTAGACTGCCTCATGAGTGTGGTAACTCATTTTGGTTTTGGTTTTGTTCGAATGGAGTATGGTGGTTTTCATCGCCTGTTTCAATGTTGGAGAAAACTTATTTCAAGTATTAGTATATGTACATTTGAAAAATGTTACCACACCCAGAAAGGTAGTGAGTGTCCATATAACCTAAGAGAAAGAGATGTAACATCAAGTCTAGACGAGAGAGTTTAGATGGTAGTTGTAGTCTCTAGAGTAGTCTAGAGCCATGATAAAGGTTAGGTTAGTGAGTAATTTAGAAACCTAAGATGATGATGATGATGATGATGATGATGATGATAACGATAATGATAATGATGTTAATGTTGATCTCGATGTCGATGTCGATGTTGATGTTGTTAATGATGTTGATGTTGATAATGCTCAGGTTGTCCTTGAGAAGGTCAAGTAGGTTGAAAATATGAAATGAGTTTGAACATGCAACCCTAGTTAGACCTAGCACCTTGTTGATACATATGACTTGGTAGATGTGCTAAATATAGATAGTGGGTTGGCATGTTTGCTTGTACCTAGTCTTGTGTGTTTTGAGATATGATATGTGACATATAGTTTGAGACCAACACGGGCCTCAATCTCTTTACAAAGGAGGACCTCTAGCATGGGACATATGAATAGGGTGGCCCTTTGATATGAGTCGACTCGTCACGGGAGATAGTCAGAGTACTTATACTCCAAAATATATGTAATATGTTGAAAAATATGCATGATAAAATGCATGATAATGAGTCCCTAGCTAGACTACTTCTAAGTATATGAGTTGAGTGACCCAGTGTGTGGTTTCCTTAAAAGTGTTGAACCCTAGATGTCATATGAAAATATCTAACCATAGATGAAGAGGAAATTAAAATTTTGATTCTTGCTATATAGGTGAGGGAGATGTCCCAAGACCCTAAGATGATTAATATGATGTGTGATAACCATGATAAGCCTCATACTCAGGTTAGTAGTTGTATATAAAGGAATCTAGTGGTTACCCTTGTTTCCCAAAAAATGGGTAGAAATTTTGTTATGGGTAGAAGTTTTGGTTAGTAGGTCTTGTTGGACATATATATATCCTAGCTTGAGTGACATATGTTTGTTAATCTCATCATTAGTTGCAAGTGAGGTGATATATGAACTCTAGTTCAAAGAGTAAAATGCCTTGTGCATATAATACTCATCAATGCATGCCAATCCTTCTCCTTCCCCTTCTCTTTCTCTCTATATATGATGTTAGAAACCTCACTTGAACTATTTGGATGATCATGTATGAAGAGTCACTCATATAAGCTAGACCTAATATATATATATACCCTTCCTATACCCTACATGTGATATTCAAGTTTAAATCATGATAAGATAGATTTAGTATATCCTCTTTCCCTTGACACTGTACATGAAACATATGAGTTTGAAATCCTGACAATCTTGATTGAATATATTCTATTATTTTTCCCCTCATATCATATATGAAAGATATAAGTTGAAACTATGTGCTTGAAATAAAACACATTTTTGGATCACATATTACAACATCACTAGATTTCGTTCTCAATCCCCAATCTTCTAAATAGAAGCTTCTAGTTTGGTGACAATTCACACAAAAGGGTGAAGACCCTACTATGTAAATATGAAGAGCAATTCCCCCTAATGATGAAATCCTCTAATATGATGTTGATCATAAAACATGACATTAAGATGTTAAGTCCGATATTTTCAATTAAAAAAATATTATACTTCAACCTATATATATGGTGGAGTGGGTACACCCTACATGCTTAAACATCCTAAGATGACAACCTAGGATGAATCAAGATAATGATACTCTTGGAACTTAGAGTGTTGGTTTAGAGACATCCACAACTCCTGAATATTAGCTTAAGAATGAAATCACTTGAATTTCGAGGATGAAATTCCATATAAGGTGGGGTGAATGTGATGACCCAGAATTTAGGATTTTGATACTCAATATAATATTTGAAATCATGTTGGGGTAAAATGTTTAATGATGTACCTAGAGGTGTAATGTGGTCATATAATGAAAGTTGTACTTTTTGATCAAGAGTTGATGATGAATCGACTTGTATTTAAGGTTAATACACTTATTTATGAGGTTAATTAAGAAAATTATTGTCATGGATAAATAATAGTCTTTGATTCTCAAACTTCCATAGAAGATAGATTAGGATTTTGTGAGCCTATGTCTAAAATTTCAAAAATTTTGGAGATTGCTACAAAGAGATAGAATTATTTGAAATTGGGGACATTGATGATATTCTTTTTTGATCAGACTTTGGTCTTTAGATATGTGACATATTAATGTCATGCTGCCTTTCTACAATGAGGCACTAAGGGAACAAGTCATACCTAACCCCCCTAAAGGGAGGAATAGAATGATTGAGGTGCCCATGTGATCTGATGAAGGTGGGGGTAGGATGAGGAAATCTTGTTAGTAAACCCATGACCTACACAACACACGAATGGATGGACCCTTCACTTTGACATCAGAGACCCATAGTACAGGGAGACCCACCTTCATCTCCTTCTTCCTCCATTGCAGGAAGTAGTATCCAGCCGTAGAGAAGGGGACAGATCCGCCCTACCTCCATGAGCCCAACCTCAGTCAAGAAAAAAGCAAACGTCTCATCCATCGTTGCCCTCACCCACCGAAGCAACCTGGAGGACTGTTGTCTTCTTTGCTGGACATGGAGCTTTGTTCTCCTACAGGTTGGGAGCCTTGGCGGTGCTAGGGAAGGGACCACCCAGCTAATAGCTCACCTCCGCACGACAAGGGAGGGCCACCATGGCCTCCATCGGGATCCAAGGGCTCTTCCTCTCCTATTGCCCTGTCCTCAGATGCAGCCGACGCCGTCAGAGATCGTCGGGATGCTCTCTGTTCGGCCCCATGTTTTGGGCGCTGAAACAGGGGAATCTCTTAAGGGAGTTCGGTGGGTGGTGGGGAACGATGCTTGACCGGACGCTCGTGGTTGGAGGCGGGTACAAATGACCTAGAGTCGTGTGCAACCACTTTTGAAGACCCAACCAGCAATCCATAGATGCTGGGAGTTGCCGACCACCGCGCACGGAGGGGGGACAGCCCAATCACAGACTGCTGCATAATGTGAAGGTGTGGGTCAGCCCTAGTCGTCAAATCTAGGCTCGACGACCGATCTCAAGGCATAAATAACAGCAATGGCAATAACTCCCCCAACTATAGTTTTAAATGTTGATCTTAAAAAAATGATAACTCCCAATTCCCTTGGCCAAATAGGGTAAATCTATATACCATTTTGATCATCTCAAAAAGATATACAACTTGGACATAATTGCAGACCCTAATTCCTTCATTTGTTCTATGTTTTTCCAAAAATACTACCTTTTGACCGTCTTAACATATTTAATGCAATGTTATGATGAATTTTGGAACTTTGATGCATATATACCCACCTAAGTATCAAATCAGTAACTCTCATGTCCTTGTATCCCTATTGAAGGTCTTATTCTCCCTATTTTCTCATAAATGACTCCTTTTGTACATATGTGACCATATTGGGCTATAATGACGTACATTTCTCTTATAATCCTAACCTTGCTTCCTAATGACTCTAAATGCTTAACCAATCATGAAATCAATATTTTATGCTCCTGGAACCTTTGGGAAACCTTATAACATTCCTTTTACTCTCAATGACATAAGTGTGCTATTATGATAACTGCATGTATGAGTGAATGTCGGTGCTTCATGTTGATAGTTCAATGTCTAGACCCTAGTAGACATCACCCTACTTTGAATGTGTTTCGTATGTTCTTTTCTTGCTGATCTAAAACCATCCATTATGCTTGAATCTTCTTCGTTGATGATACTTGATCTCGGTTTCTCTATTCTGAGTCTTTTGACCCTAGAATGCATGTAAATGCCTTAAACCTTGATATGATCATAGAAAGTGCATGGAACGTCATAATGACTTGAAACTTGAACCACACCTTCATGATGACCCCTAGATAAGTATATGATCATTTAATGAACTTATAAGCAACTTGGAACCTATCTTGGCCAAAACCCTAAAATGCTCCTAATTAGGATTAATGATGAGAATCCAATGCATGTATGTAATCTTGTTGTTAATCAGGTGATGACCAGATTATCTTGATGATCATGGATATATTTATATAGGAATCTCTGAACTCAGGTATGTGGTCTTATAAGTATAAGACTAGATTTTTGGTTGTCTATGATATGTAATATCTTGAATGTTTGTATTTGGATATGATTGCTTGGTTGAACCACTATGAGTTATACTTCGCCAAATCTAATAAAACATAAATGAGTATGATGGGTTGTAGCTACTAGAGAACATAGCCTGGTGTGGATGTATGTTGACTAACATGGATGTATGATTCCTTGGCCCATGTTAGATGTATGATGATATTATATTTCCCACACTAGATGTAAGTCAAGTGCAAATATGTGTAGTACAACCGCATCAAAGTGAATGCAATAAAAGGAATGTTTACCTGATTTTCACCTTAAGAAATGGTTTTATCTCTCTTTCTTCTTTTTCAAATATTTTCCTTTATGCAACCTTACTAGTGTATCTTTTACCACGTACCAACTTTTGTTGATTCGTTTATTTCACGTATGTTTTAGGTTCAGAGATAGCATGGGAGAAAAAGAATAGGGTGTGATCAAGTTGTTCAGGTTACCTATTGTGTAGATCCTAATTAGCATACATGCTCATAGACTTGTAATTATTTTTTCAATATGTAAATGTAATCCAAGTTGTAAAAATTCATGTTGTAAATATACATGTTATTGTTGAGAAATGTTATGGTTGTATGTTAATGTATGTGTATTATGCTTCCGCATCGCTCTCTGATATGATTGGATGATTTTTTCGGATTCTGGCATCTCATTCCCAATAGGGTTTGGAGAAATCAAAATCTGGGGATGTCACAGTTAAGGCTAGTGGTGGTCTGTGGGGCTAGTCATCATTCCTAAAACTCTATTAGAGCCTAGGGAAGTGGGACCAGGCATTACAAAAAATCCCTAGGCTCTAATAGAGTTTTAGGAATGATGACTGGCCCCACAGACCACCACTAGCCTTAACTACGCACTTTGTCCACACTGACGCGCAAGCTAGGATCAACTTCCTGACTGGTCACCCATCCTAGTACTACTCCAAGCCAAGCACACTTAACTATGGAGTTCTTTAGTGATGGGCTCCGGGAAAAGGAGGTGCACCTTGGTGATATGGGTAGTCCAATCATTCCTTATAAGATTGTTTTATCTGAGGCCTCAAATCCTGGGATGTTACAGTCTCCCCCACTTAGACTCTTGACGTCCTCGTCAAGTCTCCACTATATGGCCTCATAATCTGACCCCATTTCAGTGCAGACCCACAATGGCCCAGGACACCCAGCTCTCGATCACAAAATACCAGCGCAAGGGTGGCTATGTAAACCATGGACAGCCCTTTCCTACATGCCTGGACCGTATGACTCATGACTGGCATGCCACATGCCCATGCGGGCCCCACCTAATGGAGGGGTTATCGCTCTGATACCATTTGTAATTCATGGGCCCACTGCCCTAGGCTCTAATAGAGTTTTAGGAATGACGACTGGCCCCACAGACCACCACTAGCCTTAACTGTGCACTTTGTCCTCACTGACGTGCAAGCCAGGATAAACTTCCCAACTGGTCACCCATCCTAGTACTACTCCAAGATGAGCATGCTTAACTATGGAGTTCTTTAGTGATGGGCTCCCGGAAAAGGAGGTGCACCTTGGTGATATGGGTAGTCTAATCATTCCTTTTAAAATCAACTTATCTGAGGCCTCAAATCATGGGATGTTACACAAACTCAGGATGGAGAAGGTAGCCTTAAGTCCCTTGCAAGTATTAAACCCTAAGAGAGGGTATCCCAAAGGATGAGTAAAAGTGGTTGGGAAGTGACATTGAAAATGTAATTTTACATTGTTAACAACTACTTGATATGATTAGGATGTTAAAGCTTATGTGCATTGTTTTGTTTCTCCCCACATACCAGTATATTCATTTATACTGATCGGCATTTTATTTTTTGGTGTTTTAGGAAATACCTGAAATTGGACAAATAGTAAAGTGGAACATGTGAAAGATTAAATTTAAATTATCAAGGAGGATTTAGTTAGATAGAATTCTACTATGGGTAGAAGTTTTAGTTGCCTATTTTTGAAGGTATGTGAAAGTAAATTTTTTATTCCAGTTTTCCGTTTAGTCATTTGTAGAATTTATTAATTATTTTTTATTATTTGCAAAACCATTGATCCTGTTTTTGGGATAATGCCTCCGACTTCTTGGTCTTCCTTAATTGGGGGTTACCGGGAAGCGGGGTCGTTATAATTGGTATGAGAGTGATGGTTTTCCATTTAATCTCTAAAAATTATTAAATTTTACAAACTCTTTAGAACACATTGGAGTTATTAGAGGATTTTCTAATGATGGAGGTGTCTAGAAAAGGATTACAATCTGGGGGATGGAAAGAATTTCCTCTGCCCCACTAGTTGGTCTATGAGGACTCCCAATTATTATGTGACCGCATGGCCAAAATGAGAGGATCTGACTCAAAATAAGATACCTCTAGGTCTCCTCTTATCTGTCTTCATCCTTTCTCTACCCTGTTCATTGATTACCTTTAAGAGATTAGGGTTTCTCTCTCTCCAACACCCTCTTTAGAGTCTTGGGGTTAAGAATAATAAGGATTAAGGAATCATCCACCAAATATTGATAAGCATGTAAACAAGATGTCATTAACATAAGTTTTAATATTTTAAGCATAAACTAAAAATTAGCTACATGCTTAAGGTTGCATGGCGTGTGTTTTTGTGCCATCAGGAGAGTTTTGAAGTGAGACCTTCTTGTAGGAGGATGAGGAGAGTTATCCTTGGAGGAAGAGGCCTCCAAGAAGAGGTAGAGACCTAATGCATCCTCTGAGGATGATGCTCAACCCAAACACTAAGTGGAAGTTAGAGAAAGAGATGACAAGATGAGTTGAATACCTTAGTCTTCTATACCTTCAAGTATGTGGGTTAGACATACATGATTTACGTAAGGGTTTTGAGTACACATGAGTAGCATGAGTGTGATTGCTTGAACTAGTGTATTTTAGTGACCTGACCTTGGGAGGGTTGTCCCTATTAAGGTGAGGGATAGCTCCCTCATTGAGGAGGTTAGTGGTAACCGTATAGGAACCCTAACAGATATATATGAGTAGAAAAGAGGCATGCACCTACATAGAAGAGAACGGTAGTAAGGCTGGAGGTAGGTGTTAGACCCAAGCCAGATGGGTTATAATTGATGTTTATGAGATGAGCATGCAGAGCTTTGGATAATCTTGGTCGGACATAGGTTTTGGATCATATGTTTCACCCTAGGTAGGTGTAGACATGTATCCTTAAGAGCTTGACCCATCTTCTAAGAGAGAACCTCCAGTGGTAGGACCAGTTGTAGGGTTAGCTCTAGAGAGATGGAAAGACCCGATGAAGAAGGTTAGAGACCTAGGCTATGAGACATGAGGAATCATGAGAGGTTGGGTATGATATGGCCTATAATGGATGACCCTAAGTAGATGTATGTGGTTTCCTCATGCACGATCCTTAGAGGCTTGTTGTCCCTTGGTTGCCTTTATAGGAACCAAATGACCTAGAAAGAGAAGGAGGCTTCTTGAACTAATATACAGATGTGATAGGTGCCTACCTATTAGGTATAGGAAGGAGAGTTCCTTAGACCCTGGAAAGGTATGGTAACAAGTTGTGAGGCCTCATACCCTATTGGTTGCCTTTGTGTAGGACTTTTAGGTTTGTTCACATGGAAGAGTGTTAAGAAGTATATGCCCTATCTGGTATAGGTTCAGTTCATGGTGGAACAGTTGAGCATGCTGTTAGACAGTTGATTCATATGAAGTGAACATGGGGTTCCTAGACCAAAAAGGGGAAGTAGTAGTACATGTGCACCTGATGCTCACGAAGATGTTTGAGTTTCTAAGGATTTGAGTATGGCACCCCCCTCATGTTTAGAGGAAAAGGAAACCCCCTTGGACTAAGGTATATGTTTGATGAACCCCTCACACATGTTGGTGACATATGTATGAGATTGGCCAACTTTGAGGAATAAGGAACAAGTATGACATACCAAGGGACTCAAAGTGTCTTAGTAGGTTGTATTCTAGTTACATGTATAAGTAACATGATAGGGCTAAGCATACACATGATGATGTAAACCTTGGAGTAAGGACATTTGTGATCTTTATAACTATCAAGAGATAGTTTTCTCCCATCCTAGGAAGGGACCCTTCTATAGGGTGAGTACCGACTTTTGTTTAGGTTTGAGGTAACCTAAAGAAGTCTCTCATAGGAGCTTGATGGGCTAAGTGGAGAGCACATAGTATGATCATGAATATATAGACCCATGTGTGACCATCTCTAAGGGGCATGAGGATATGTTGCCATAGAGGAATCCTATATGGGGCCAGACCGAGATAGGTAGGTTTCCATGATTCCCATGAAGGGATGTAAGTTTGACCATGAGTTCCCAGAGAAATGATGAAGATTTGGGTAAGGATTCAAGTTTGAGATGTACCATGATAGAATCCTAAGTCGATACTAAGGTCAAATAGGGATAAGACCGAAGGGAGTAGGAGTTGTTTGTTCCTTGAATGCACAAGACCATAGGGTCGGGAGGTAACAACTACCTTTTCCCGAGGCCCATGGGCTATTGGGTTGGCCACCTTCATGAGTTCATGGGTCCTAAGTGGTAAAAGTGAGAGGCACTACCTAGATGCATAAGGGTCAGATCACCCTAAAAGTACAGGCAACCTAGAGACCTCGAGGTAATGACTAAGGATTGTACATAAGAGAGATGTTAAGATCGAGAAGTGATGGAAAAGTCTTCACATGGGTGTAGACCCATAATGGAGATGTTCATGGTGAGGATTCATGTGAAGTATGTTTCAACTCAGATTAGAAAAAGGATGAACTCTATATTTGGACTACAACCAAATTCTTATTTCATCTCATTACGGGTGTGACATGCGGGGAAAAGTGGATGTCATATACTAAGGATAAAGATTATACGAGTTGAAACCTTTCTATGATGTTTGAGGATGGAAACAGTGCCACATCTTTGAGGGTGCGTGGGATACATGGTGTGAATCCATGAAGAGAATAGGGTAATATGAGAAAGTACCTATCTAGAGTAGTTTGGAATCTTTGAGTTACCAGTTTGGGTTTGGTAACTGAGATGCTGGTAGTAACAACTCAAAATTCTGTTGACACATGTAGACCTAAACCCGAGACAAGGATGGTGAGTGGAGTATATAAATGTTTATGTTTTCACCATCACCTAGCACATAAAGAATTAATGTGGTAACAGATACTCTTAACTGAGACATAACTTAGGTGTACAGTTGTCTTGTCTAGCCAGTGGAGACATTTGAAAGGGGTTGCTAGGTGGACCCTACGACCATTAGAGGACTAGACCTATATGGCTAACATTGAGATACAGCCAGACCCATTGGTCAAGTTGGTGGTTACTCATTTATCCATCCCAGAGCTTGGTGAGACAAAAGGGTTGTTTTAAGAACCTCAGATACACCTCTCAGGAGAAGAAGGTGGTGAAACCCACTACTAGAGTGTTTTAGGGTTTCTAAGGAGTCACCCTTGAGGAATCATGTCATGTAAGAAACTCATGATGTTAAGTACACCATACATCGTTGTACTACCAAGATGGTTAAGGTTTGTGGTGGTACCTGGAAGAAGGATATAGAGTTGCATGTGGCCAGATGCCATGCATGCCAAAGAGTGAAGGTTGAACACCAGTAATCCAGTAAGTTGCTACAGATAATGAAGAGTCCCTGAGAGGGAATGGGAGCATATCACCATGGAAATTGTGGTAGGGTCTCCCCTATACCAAGAGAGGTCATGATGCAATATGGGTTATGGTAGATCGCCTTACCAAGTCGACACATTCCAGTATGAAAAGATCTGGTTGAACCATTTTATTGAGAAAGAGATAGTTCGACTGCACAGTGATTCAAGATCAAATGGTCTTGAGTATGGCCTTAAGTTCACTTACATGTTGTGGAAGTAGGTGTAAGGAGATCTTGATGCTAGATTGATGTTTCATGCAGCATATCACCCCTGGCTAATGGACAGTCAAGAGAGTATGAGCCAGACTCTAGAAGGTCTGATGAGAGCATATGTGCTCATTCAGGGTGATTCTTGGGAGCATTTCCTGCCCCTAGTAGATTTTTCTTATTATGATAGCCACCATAGCCAGTATCAGGATGTAAGAAGCTCTATAAGGGAGGATGCGTCGGTCACCACTTCATTAGAATTATGTTGGTGAGAGGACCTTGTGAAGGTCGGAGAGACCACAGTGTGTGCAGAGTAAGTCACTTTGATCGAGCAATGGCTGAGAAAGCCCAGGGGACAGGGGTCATGAGCTGATGTGAAGCAAACTGACATGCAGTTCACTGTGGGAGAATATGCGTTATGAAAAAATGACCCCTCTGAGCTATAGATGAGAAAGATGAGTCCCTAATACATAGGTCCATTTGAGATGAATTGGTGGAGGTGCTTATGTTTAGCCTTACCCCTCAGGATAACATGATGTATGATGTATTCCATGAGCCCGATCTAGAGCACTATGTGATGCACTCGAGCCATGTGTTGAGCCATGAACCTATTGAGATTCAAGAGAGGATGAAATATCCTGAGTCACCTGTGGGGATTCTAGATACCAAGGTGAATGAACTCAGATGTAATAATATAAGATGATAAAGGTTCTTTGAAAGCACCATGGAGAGGATGAAGCCACTTAGACTCAAGTGATGGACATGGAAATGTCTTATCCTGATTGTTTGTATGTTTGGTGGAATTTTGAGGGCAAAACTCCTATAAAAGGGGAAGGATGTTACAACCCCAAATTTTGGGCTCATATGGTTGGAAATGCAATTTCCCCAATAAATGTAGGATTATGGAAATTGTATGAATTATATGTATTGAATGGATTCCCTTTGCAATATTTCATTTGTGCATGTGATTTTGTGGATCATAATATGATAATGAGTCCAATATGATTAAAAGAAAAAGAAGAAATCAAATGATGCATTATTAAGAAGGAAAATTGAGATAATGATGTAAATATGAGAAATATGTGGAAAGATGTGTGATTGACTCAAAATGGATGAGATTTCGAATACACAAGGTTTATATTGGTAAAATAAATATAAATAAGGAATATAAAAGAATAGGAGAGAGAAAATATACATAAAATATGCCTTAACAAGTGATAACTTACTTATGAAGAAAAGTCGCTCATACTTTAGAGTTCGAGTCCCAAACTTGGTACACAAGTAATTTAAGTCATTATAGACTTTCCCCTAAAATTTGAGATTAAAAGGATAGATGAATAAAGAGATATGAATTTTTTAAGTTTTCCTAAAGTGAGAGGGATAACATTAAATGTCACAATTAGTTTCTAACTTTGTTGTTGTACATGGCTTGATAGCCGTTGGATCCTTGATCCAATGGTGGCTGCACATTGTTTAAAATTAGGAAAGGGGAACAATATAAGGAATTTTCACAAATGATTACCTTTGCACACAAACCATGTGCGAGTCTGAAAGTTGCTTCTTCAAATTCGGGAGGGAGAAACGAGCCTCGCAATCCTAAACTTTCCTCGTTTTTGTACATGGTTGGGGTTTTCCCAATGAACCTGTAGGGGAAGCTTCCATGGAAATTAGGGGTAGTCCCCTTGATACCCTTTATATATAATGGGGGGGTCAGAAGTTCCCTCGAGAGACATGAAACAAACTGAGACACCTACTTGCTCCTTTGTTCTTCAGTTTTCACCCGAGACGCTGATGACAAGTCAGACTTTTCCCCTCTGTATCCCTACTCTTTTCGGAGAGTTCATCACTGCCTATGGATCCAACGGGCCATAGAGAGGAGCTCTACATCTTTGGTGGATGAGGGTGTATGGTTGTAGCTTCAAAATGGGGCCGAGTCACGCTACGGTGGGGGCAAAATCATGTTGATGTCCACCGGCGATGAGGACTTTGTTTCCTCTACAGAACAGAGTAATTGTCCACTCTAGAGACTCACAAAGAAAGAGACAAAGGGGGATGAGTGATTCCAGGCGACCGGGTATCTAGATCCAAGGTTGGATCCATGAGCCAATAAAAGAAGTAGTCAGAAAAATAAAAATGAAAAGGGACACGTGGTAGTTTGTGATTGGCCCTAAAGGTAATTTATTTGCAATTTCATAACTAATTATTGGTAGATCTAATGGAAACATGTAGTATATGAATTTTTATTAGGAGAATTCAAAGAATTCCATAAAAAATGGTTTTAGGGACTGAATCTGATCATAGTTCGAAAAGTGGTTAAAGTTTCTAACCTTTATGCTTTATAACTAAGAAAAACCCTAATTTGATGTTCTATGAAATTGGGAATAATAATATGGATAATCCATAAGAAAATTAACATGTTGTTAATAAAAAGACATTTTGATGTCTAATTAGATGATCCATGTGTTTAAAAGCTTGATTTAGGGTTTTGATATGGTAATGTGCATTAATGGGCTTAGAAACCCTAATCCAGGTGTTATTGGTTTCTAATGAGATATATTTTGAGCTTCTTTGTATAAAAGTGAAAATAGGTTAATCCTAAGCCTAATTGGTAATAAAGAAGGATTTAATATGAATAAGTGGATAATTAGGGTATTAAACCTAGAATTGCTATTTTAGGATTTTTAGGATATAAAAGAGGAAAGTTGTAAATAGAATGAAAAGAACCCTAATGAAACCCTAATCTCGATTAGAAACCCTAGAAGGTAATTTCAAGTCAATAAAGTAGATTCTTGATGAGTATGTAGTAAATAGGTTACATGTACTTTTTAGGATTCTGTGCTTTTGTGTAGTTGACTTGCTTACTTGGATTGGATTTCCTGATTGATTGGACTGTGCTTATTTCTAGTGAAATCTCCTAATCATGTATGTGGTTAATTATGAGTATACACTTTAGTTTCTCGACATTTTATCAATGTTTTATCGATTGCATGGAAATAAACTATTTGAATGCTTTGATTTCTACAATCTTTAAAGTGAATATGATTATCACAACTTAAGTGTATATGTGACTATCTCGAACCTACATACCATCTATGGATGTATGATGCAAGACCAAGCCCCAGAGGGAAGGTCTGAAGTGGTCAAGCCCTAGAGGAAAGACCATTGGGCACCCAGAGAGGTGACCCTAGGTACCAAGCTCGGGATGGAGAAGGTAGCCTTAAGTCCCTTGCAAGGACTAAACCCTAAGAGAGGGTATCCCATAGGATGGTAAAAGTGGTTGGGAAGTCACATTGAAAACATAATTTTGCATTGTTAACAACTACTTGATATGATTAGGTTGTTAAAGCTTATGTACAATGTTTTGTTTGTCCCCACATACCAGTGTATTCATTTATACTGACCGAAGTTTTGTTTGTCGGCGTTTTAGGAAACACCTGAAATTGGGCAAATAGTAAATTGGAACTTTTGAAAGATTAAAGTTAAATTATTGAGGATTTAGTTATATAGAATTCTACTATGGGTAGAAGTCTCAGTTGCCTATTTTTGAAGGTATGTGAAAGTAAAAATTTTATTCCAATTTTCAATTTAGTCTTTCATAGAATTTATTAATTATATTTTATTATTTGCAAAACCATTGATCTTATATTTGGGATAATGCCTCTGACTTCTTGATCTTCCTTAACCGGGGGTTACCGAGAAGAGGGGTCATTACAAATATCTTGGCCACTTGATAAGAGAGAGTGATAAATGTATGGACATACTCGTGTGACTCAACATGTGATATGTGAGTTCACATGCATCTCAATCTGCTCTAGTTCAAGGAACATGGATTGAATGTTGAGAAGATGATCATTCCATGCCTCAAGTTCAATCTATATATTAGAGACAAAGGAACTATATGATCATGATAACATTGATCAAGGACTATAGATTGAAGGGAATGTGACAACGTACTCACTTTCGCGATCCTTGTCATCAGTTACAGGGTTTAGAAGAAGATCTCGCGTGAACGAGCCATAGTTCTAAGCGACGGGGAACTTCTGGGGATAGGAGGATGATCAAAGAGAGATTTTTTCATCCAATTGTGAACAAGACCGGTCTGTCTTCAAAAGAAAAGCCCATGAGTTGCTACCCTATCATCACTTATAGTTCCCCAAACATCTAATTGCATTTTCCAACTAAAATGGAATATTACTAATGAGTTCTCCAACTTTCCAATTACATGGGTAGCAATGATCTGTTCCTAGATACCGCTCATTGCTTGTGATGTCATAAATTGGTTGTGGAGTTTCACTACTAACATAACTTGGGACCTATAGGGTCACACACATAGGATGCACCTAGAAAAAGAGTTTATTCAGGGATATGGTTTAACTTGATTACTAAAGTGTTTAGGTATTCAATTTAAACAACATTGGTTTTACATTGGTTGAATTAGAATTGGAACCACCCACTTTAGAATATGAATCGCCCAGTTCAAAGTGAACCGACCAATTCAAAATGTGAAATGATCAGTTTAGATTGTGAATCACTGGGTTCAGTGATCAATAAGATTGGATCAAGGGTTGATGTTGACGTCATGTTGTGCATTAATCATCACATTAAAAGCCAATATGTTTTTGAATGGGAAATATAATGAATCGACCAATTAAAGTGTTAAATTGACTATTTCACATATGGACCAACTGGTTTAGAAGTGAATTTCCTAACTCAGGATGTGAACTGAATGATTCAAAAGTGAACCGATCAGTTTGTGATTCATGGAAATCTATCTATTCAACTTCCAGTTGATCTGGAAACCCTGACCCTAGCCCTCCTATAAATAGAGGGATAGTCAAGTCTTTGATAAGACACAACAATAAGCTCTGACAATTGGTATTCTCTCACAATTGTGGTAACATGAGTGCCTGAGCAAGTATTACATGTAAAAGAGACAGACAGTCCTAAATCATCATAAATGACAGGGGAATAAATTCCAATGTAAGACATGGGAATAAAACCTAGTGCCCATAAACATTATAAGTGGAAGGGGAATAAAGCCTAGTGCCTATATAGTGTCACCGCTTCAAATTATGACTAGTCAATCACACATGCAAATAGGGTAGGAAAGATAAAGTATAGTCATGCTCAAATAAGGGATGAGATCATCCACTTGATGTCAAAGGGTCCAAAGGACCCATAAATAACCATTCAAAAATCCTCACAATAAAGATACACCATAAGATGATAAAATGTCCATCACTTGAATGTTAGAATTTCCTTAAGTTCAATACTCAAATTAGGGTTTCCACATTGAATTATATGAGAAAAGATTCAAATTAGGATCCAACAACATGTCTAGAAAAATAACAAGATCACAAGATCTATATCAACACATGATTTCTCACATAAGTCAACCACTTAGAAGAGAGAGAATGTGTATAGGATAATATGACCCAAAGGACCAAGAGAGAAAGATAAATATGGGTGATTTCAAAACATGATAATAAGAGTTGCAATATACCTCATATAAAATCTATCATGATCCAAGATAAACCTAGATTTACTCCAGGGTTACAGGCCACCTATGAATTGCATATATGAAGTACAGGTTAATTTGACAATAATAAAATGAACCCTAAATTTATATTTTTATTATTATTGAATCAGGTTATCAAAACCATACCATATTGTAGATTATATTTTACTATTTTCAAAATATATCTTACTTTATTTTTCTAATTTATATATTATTAGATATGAATTTAAAAATTTATATCAAATTAGTAAACTCCTTAGAATTTCACATATTGATTATTTTGTAATCAAGTTGTGAGAATTATACCATCATGTAGATAATTTTATTATGATTTTAGATAATATTTTATTATATTTTTCTAAAATTATATCTATTTATTATGAATTTTGTAGTACTCACCGATAGTAATCACAACCGGTCCACAAAAATAGAGTTATCCGCAACGGGAAAGATGGATGTCGTTGACCTGGCCCAATAAGAGTCGACAAATTGGCTCGAGCCTAAAACTAGTAAGGCACACTATTAGATTTAGGGAAAAGATTGAAATGCCCTCAACTGGAAAGGTAAACAAAGATTGTCGAGAGGGGCATAAGGGTAAAGTAGAAGGACTAAATCTTCTACAACAAATAGAATGTGAGCAAGCAAGTCTAGGAGCTTGATCTGAGAGTCGAGACCTGGGATTTATCCATCCATGCTGTTGGAGAACAACTCCATGGAACTCACAAGACCACTCCAAGGTTGACAAGCCAAAACTCAAACCCAAAACGACTAGGATTTTCACAAAGGGACATCCAAGAACAACAAATAGAGCAAAGAGGGGAAGGTCCACTGCGACTACAATGTCACAAGAAAGTGACACTGAGACCGTATTTAAGAAGAGTTGAAGGACCCTACAGTGGAAGAATCGATCTAAGAAATCCACCTATGATAAAAGTAACCACCATGGTCAGTGAAACACAGAATTGTGAACATGAATTCAAAAATTATCAATGCGTGTAGGTGGATATCAACAAAAGGTGAGCTAGCTTTGCGAACCCAAAGTAAACTCAAACATGTATATGTCCTCTGGAAACCCCTATAGATGGTTGAAAGATAATCTATAGTGATGACTTCTAAGTTGGGTTTTTCAGGATGTTGTGTGTCATGGAGAGGCGCTCTGAGTCTATGGGAGTCTCTAGGAACCTCCATAGATTAATAAGGGAAAAGCAATTGGGCCGAAGTTGCCATGAATGTTGCTGCCAACTCCGGAGGTCCAAGAGAAAAGGCCAAGTTGCACAAACTTGAGAGGGAAAACTCCAATGAAATTAAGATGCTAGAAGGGTATATAAGGGATCATATATGTTTTAGAGATCCAAAGTTTGGGGGGGGTAAATATAGAGGTGGATAAAAGTCGAGGTTGAGAAGGAAGGTCTATTAAATTAAGGGCTTCCTTTTTAGAGATATCTAGGGTTCCTACTCTGAGTTGTTAGATGTGAAATTGAATGAGGAAACTGATGGAGAAAATATCTCGAGAAATCGTGGAGCAGAGAGAGAGGGAGAAATAAAAGGAGAACTACTTGGGGTATTATTTGCAGTTGTTTCCTATTTAGAACCAAGGAAAGTGATGACACAAAAGTGGAAAGATTATAATTCAATGGACGGAGACCAACCCATAACTAAACCATGTATGGCAATTATTATAACCATAGAAACTTTAGGAAAATAAAAATAATAATGTATTTGATTTAGGTGACTTATATCTTTCTTTCCTAAATTTAATTGAGGGTCCAAAAAGGTTCCAATTAATATCAAACTTGGCATCTAGGCTAATTTGAGAATGTAGAGTCTGAATTTGTGATCAGTTTCCTCTTATGGAGTCATTCACTATATTATTTATTGTTTTTTAGATGCTCACTTGTACTTTCTTTCCTTAATAAAATTGAAGCATCTAGATTATCTAATTAATGTGAAACTTATCCCACAAGCGAAATATAAAATTCAAACTCAAACCTACTTTCATTTTCTTATTTAGAGGTTGTTTATTAAGTGATCTCATGGATCGGGGTTAAAGTGTGTCATTTGTATATCTAATTATAGAAAAAACATTTATGGATAATAACTTGACATTAGATTCCTTTTAGGATTATCTTCTCATAACTTACTTTCTTAACTCATATGCATCTATATCAACTATTTAATTCACATTTCCCTTTTAAAAGATATTTAACACTAGATCTCCATTAAACCAAAATAGGTCTATTAATTCCATGTCATCCCATTTTTATGCTTGTTAGGATGTCTCCCTACTATTATCATGGATTTGGATCACTTCTCCATATTTGATTTCAAACACTTTCCTATTATTCCTATTTATGTCTCTTAGTGTAAGTTATACCATGTCTGGGGGTTTATTTCAAAACTAAACCCAAGGGCATCCAAAGCTTAAGATTATGATTTTTATGGCTAAGAGGTTAGGTTACAACGAGCCTACCAAAACTAGGCATGACTCGGCCCAATGCTCATTTTGAGCTATACACAGGCTCTATGAAGATATTATTTATTGTGGATATGTTTGTGTCACCTATAGAGTCTCCCCCTTGGGTCCATGTTTTGATTAAAGGCAATGACAACTAGTTATATGCACATATGTCATTCAATGCCTTAACATTTATTTACCAAGCATGTATATCTATCACGTCTCAGGAGACATCCTTCTATTATTGTTACATATATAGAATAAGAAAACATTTTGGTGTGTTTAAAATAAATACAAGGCACTCTCTTTTACACGATAAGAGAGTAAGTGAGAAACAAAAATAGGCCATACAGGATAAAGGAAAAGGATAAGGACAAGAAAAGTCTAATGCGTAAGAGAAACATAAAGTAGTAAAGCCTATATACTAATACTCCCCCTCAATATGGAGCATACATGTCAATCATGCCCATCTTTTCCACCAATGTAGTAAAGCAAGTCTTAAGAAGTATCTTGGTGAAGATGTCTGCAACTTAGTCTTCAGTCTGGAGATAAGGAGTACAAATGTAACCAGAGAGGTCAAATTCTTGAACAAAGTGTGAATCCACTTCAATATGCTTGGTGCACTCATGAAGAATAGGATTGTTGGAAGTAAATATTGAGGATTTTTTGTAGCAGTACATTGGAAGAGTATCAACATCAAAAATGTCAAATTCTTTAAGGAGTCCTTGGACCCACATCAATTCACAAGCCATATGAGCTATAGATCTATATTCTACTTTGGCACTAGATCAACAAACCATAGTCTGCTTCTTATTGTGCCAAGTAACTAGGTTTCCTTCAATAAAGGTACAATACCCAGAGGTAGATTTTCTATCATATTTACTACCCACATTATTAGAATCAAAATATCCAGTGAGTTTGCAATGTCCGTGTCTATGACACAACAACCCTTTCCCTGGAGAAATTTTAAGATATTTAAGGATATGACAAACAAAATCCTAGTGACATTTCCAAGGTTTATCCATATTCGAGTGACAAGTCCAACAATTGAAGAAATGTCAACTCTGGTTACAGTAAGATACATATGTTTACCAACCAATCTTCTTTATTGGTGTTTATCAGGAAAGGGTGGTGAAGATTCATAATCCCAATTTGTATTGAGATCTAGAGGGGTGCTATTAGGTTTAGAACCAAGTATCATTGTTTCTTGCAGAAGATCTAGAACATATTTGTGTTTTGAAAAACAAATGCCAGAAGAAGACCTAGAAAGTTCAATTCCCAAATATCTAAGTTTTCCGAGATCTTTTGTAACAAAATGTTGTTCTAGATAGCACTTAGTAACCAAATGCCTTTTTATCACTACCAGACAAAATGATGTCATCTACATACACAATAAGAATAACACCCTAGAACTAGTTTTTCTTATAAAAAATGATCAGAATGTGAGCATCAAAAATTAAATTTAATAAGTATCTATCTCAACTTATAAAACCATGCTCGTGGGTTTTGTTTCAGGACATACATTTCTTTCCTAATTCTACAAACTTTAGAACTCTCATCTTGAGCAATAAATCTAGGTGGTTGTTTCATGTAGACTTCTTCATATAAGTTACCATATAGAGCACTTTTAACATCAAATTGAAATATAGGTCAATCTTTGTTAATAACAACATATATAAGCATGTCTATGGAGTTAAGTCTAGAAACATGAGAAAAGGTTCCAAAGTAATCTACCCCATATGTTTGAGTATATAATTTTGCAATTAGGCATGCTTTTAGTCTTTCAATCAAGCCACATGGGATCTAGTTGATCGCCCTCATGATTGCCATAATATTGAGTGTTGGTGGATATTCACTATCGATGTTAAAAGTTCTGCCACTAACCTAGCATGGGTCAAGTTTAGATATTCTGTGGCAAAGATTCTTAACAAAACAAGTTCTGCCAAATATGCATGAAGGTGTACAACAAAGAGGCATATCATGATACAAAATAGTTTAAGGTACTTTATTGGTTAGGACATATGAGGGCATGTAGTTAATTAAGTAATGTGCATTGGATACAGTCCCAGGCCAAGAGGAACATGGCAGTGAAAAAGAATATAATGTGCTATGTCAAGAAGATGGTAGTTTTTTCTTTCGGCTACACCATTTAGTTGTGGTGTGTAAGAGTATGAAGTTTGATGAATGGTACCGCAAGTGGTACAAAAGCTGAATTTTACATAAATTCTAAGGTATTGTTGACATGGATTTTATCGCACAAGAAAATTAACTAGGAATAAAATTCCTAGAGTTTTACCAATACTAATGTGCAATAATGTCACCTGCAAATGGATGGATCTTGTTGCAATATAGTTGAGGATCAAATCCTAAGGGAAAACATTTGTAAGAATTATCTAATCAAAGTAACTTGGCAAGAACTAGTATTTATCACAAAAGTTGAGATTGGTTTGTTTAACTAAGGTTGTAAAAATGAAAATCTTAAATTTTGAAGTTCGCACAATATAACATTATAATAAATCACATAAGACAGGTGATCAATCTGCAAAACATGTGATAAATGACTATCTATGAATTAAATAGAGTTCATACCAACATTGGAATATGAATGAAATTGCAAGAAATGGGTATTGAGGCTAATTTCCACACCCCAGTGAAAATACTACTCCCTCGACATGGTGAGGTTAATATCACTAGTATAGGAAAAGTACACCATCATGGTCATGATGGTAGCAGAAGCGGCCTAGCACGGTGTGGATGACAGACTTCCTCTCTCCCAAGAACTAACCCTGACTTGCAGCTGAAGTAGGTGGATGGACAACAACTCGATGGAGAGATAGATCACCTTGGAGAAGGAGGTCGATGGCGTTTATATGACAAAGGTCGATATGAGGGTCGACACCTAGAGGTTGATAGCCTTACGGTCGATGGAAATAGCTAAGCTTGAGGTCGACAACTCTACACAAGTCTAGAGGTTGATAGGTCTAGACTTAGCTCTGATCTCAGCATCAGCCTTTTGGCGTGTTCTGTCTCTAAAATTTTGAGATGAGTTGAAGTCATGTGTTGGAGGCCTATTTATAGGGTCATGGCCATCAACCACTAGTGCTTCCCATCATCGTCGTTCATGGTTTTCAATTGATGGGTATTGACTCTTGGACTTCTGGTCATTGACCTCAGAGGTCGATGGGTCACTAACCTATAAAGTTGATGGATCTGTCGACCGATGGTTGATGATGTTGGTCGTTGATGAGGGTTTTGATAGTAGTAAGTCGATAGCTTGATTTCTTATCGACTGCATATTGATGATGTTTTCGAAGGAGAGAGGTGGATGGATCATTGACTTTGGTCGTCGATGGGATTGTATGTCAACCTCCTAAATTTCAACCAGGTGGGTTGATGGGATATCAACCTGGAAGGTCAATGGGGCACTCGATCCTTGATGATTCTTAAAGGTCAATTGGTAAGCTGATCAATGGGTCATATTTGTCTTTAGACACAAAAAGTATATATCAATCTGACTTTTTGAAGTGCTCAAAATCCATTTCAGTCTGAGGCGCTGCCCCGCATCCCGCAGGAGGCATCCTCCTCTCGACTCCTGCTCATTGAAGGGCAACAGGACCCCCTAAGCAAATTGCTACCTAGTATAGAATTCAAAACCTAAAAAGGGAGTCAAGAGAAGTATCAAAAATCCTATAAGTTATCATAAAACCCTAAGTAGATTGAAACAAAACTATTCTAGTAAAAACCAAGTGGCTATGTGAATGCTAAATTAGACTAATAATTTAGCTAAATTTGGGATGAATATGCATTCATCAATTGTCAGTTCTAAAATTTTGACAGTTTTATTGAAGTGGGTTAGGATTTCAATGAAGAAGGTAGTAATAGTTTATAGAATATTACCACAACCCATTAATAGAAAAAGACAAGTTTCCTTGAAAAGTCATCAATAAAAGTCATAAAATAATGGAATACGATCGATAGTCACAGAACAAGAGCCCCATATATCAACATGAATAATATCAAAGAGAGTTATAGAATTGATATCCTTTTTCCTAGGAAAAACCATCCTATATTGTTATCCAAATTAACATGATTCACATACAATTTTTTTATCATATACCTCAAGAAATTAACATCTAAATTTAGTAGCAAAAGGATGTCCCAGACATTAATGACATTGCAGACCAGTCACAGAAGATGATAGCACAGTAGAAGCTTATTGTGACTTGTCCAAGTAGTACAATACATTAGGTCCCTCGTGGCCCAAACCAATCCTCATGATTACATGGAGATCTTGAAACACACAACCGTCAAGACGAAAAGTGATTTTGAATTGATGGCTCTTACCAATTCAACTAAGATAACATATTAAGTGGAAACCTTGGAACATATAAGCCTAATTTTAATGGTGGTCTTTTAGATAGAGATATAGTTTTAATTCCATGTATTGCATACTGAGTTCCATCAACCATTGTCATAGGCGGAACTCAACTCATTTTCAACAAGGCAATAAAATGTTCAAAACAAATAGATATATCAGCGGACGCTCCCGAGTCCATGACCCATTTACTTTTACCTTAAGTAGTAGGAGATGCAAGTAAAGTAAAAGGACCTCAATCTTGAGTAGGTGTTTGTGAGGATAGATGACCATGAAGGAGATCTTCAAAATTCGAGAAAATCCACTTAAATGTGGGTTGAGTAGAACTTGAGACAGTAGTAGTCAAATCTTATAAAGGATCATAGGAGACCTGGTTAGCCCAGGGAGGTGCGCCATGCCTTTTCTAGCAACGGTGATCATTGTGGTTCATGCACCCAAAGAAGGTGTAAAAGCAGTTATCAGTAGAAATTTGATGTTGGCCTCGTCCAAGTCTAGGAGAAGGACCACATCCAGGAGTATCATAAGAATGGCCACTGCAACTGTGACTACACCACATCCACGTCCTTGACCAGAGTCATGGGAGCAAATGACAGGAATCAAGTGATCATAAGAAGTAGCAGGAACTGAATACATGGAAGGAAGGCGTTGAACACGCTTGAGAACATCCCTTAGTGTGGGTAAGGGATCACTGGATAAGATTTAATCAACAACACCAGAGAACGAATGAGGGAGTCCAGTGATGAACTAAACTAATTGAAGTTCATTGCATTACCACTAAACTTCTTTGATGGATCCATCAGCCACATACTTCTTTTTCTCCAGACTCTTGAATATCTCAAAAACCTTCTCTAGATTATGTTGATGAGAGTATACATGGGATAGTTGAGCCCACATGGCTTTGGCATTTTGAAGGTGAAGGAGAGACTATATAATATTCAATTCTACACTATTCACTATCCACAATATAACTCCAAAATCATCTTTGGACAATTGAGTGTAAGCTTGTTTGATTTTTTTTTCAATTGTAGCATCAAGAGGGATTTTAGTATTAGTAGATATATGGTAATACCACCCTTGGGCTTTGACATATAATTCAAAAGTTGTCGAACAAAAAATATAGTTCGAACCATAAACTTTCACAGACTTAGAAATACTAAGGAGGAAAAATAGTTACCATGGAAACCAGAGTGATGATGCTTGTAGAGAAGAAGAAGAAGCAACAACAGACGCAGCAGATCAAGATCAGCAAATCTAAAAAAACTTGCATAGGGTATGTAATGACTGGCACCAAATCAATATCCAAATCATTACTAATGATGCAGAATAATCATACACAGCAGATTAACAAAAATCACTAAGAATAAAAACCATTTTTGCATATAGATCCTTTTTCAAGAAATTCTTACAAAAGGAACCAAATTAGTATTTACATGTGGTTCATATCATACATACATTGTAACATCTTATCTCGAAGACAATAAGTACCAGTTGCTTTACTTTACCATGTACAACAGCAACATAAAAACTTTGAGATACGAAAACCAAAATCTCAAGTCATTCGTAAAAACCACTAAGAACTATCTCCCAAGGACCTGAGAGTACAGAGACGACACATAGACGTCTATCTACAGAACCTTAACAAACAGCGTACTCAACCTGAGATACTATTGTTGTCCTTGCTGATATGATCCTTCTTCTGCATTCCGGCTCATAGTCCCTTGTACGCATCCACCTAAAAATTGTGGATCCCACGGGGTGAGACTATTGTCCCAGCGAGAGATATAACTCTCTACCAACAATATTATTATCACAAGAATTAGTAAAGACTGAACATAAGGTATTTTATGCAACTAGTAGATATATTTAATGGTAGTAGAATTATGAAACATCTATTTGCTTGAAAAAGAATATGAAGAACATGTATAACATCTATCTACTAAGATGTATGAAGTAATAAGGTATCAACCAATGTTTTCCGTATTCAATCCTCAAGCAGATATGCTACAAAGAAAAGCATAATTGTATTCATAAGATACTTTCATAAAGACTGAAGCAAATAGATCACTAAGAATCTCAATCTCTTGTCATCATCATACTTGGGGTATTCAAACCATTCATTCATCACTGAGTATTGTCACCACTTAGCAGATGATCATTACCTTCTAGGTCATCAAACCCAACTATTTGTTCCCATAGTCCACATAGATCATTGGATCTGTATCACATAGACACATACATCTTACTTATCCATGCTTGTTGCCTTAAGATACTTGCCTGGTTATTATATCAAATAATCAACAATTTGAACAATGTTAAAGAAAAGATAATAATAATAATATTGAAGGGTTCAAGTTATATAACCTGCCTCTCAAAGAGCTCCCAAGATTCAAGATTCAACTCCTCACATTCCAAGGTTGAAGATAAGCCTTCTCCAAACTCCAAGACTTGATCTCCAATCTCTTGCATGATATCTTCAATCACCTTGGGCGATATCACCTCACTTGGTTGCTTCAATCTACTATGGATGATATCTCTCCTTCTTGGCCGATACCAAGCCTCATCTTTCCACTCTCTTCCCTATGGGAAACACAAGGAAAGGTGTTGCATGATACAAGAGTAAAGGCGCTTGTTAGATCTAAAAATATTGCCAACAAATGAAGGTCAAGGTATTTATACTTGTGGTTTATAGAAAAGAGTGTAATAGGTGTCATTTGTTTAAGTTTCTTCATGCCACCTAGCCATGTAAGGTTGACACATACTCTTGAATGCATGCCACTACTATATTACCATGCAAAAATAAAAGTCCATGGATAATGTAGGGAATAAGGGGTGGTGTCTTCTAGAGAAAGTCTCCTTCCACTAACTTATTATTATATTCAACTCCATCATTTCCAAGACAAATGCAAATCGATGGTTTATCATTTCCTTGAAGTGCCTTGCACGTCATGGCCAAACTAAGACTCAACAAAATGATAGGATGATCTCTTTATGGCTCCATGGTCGATAAGGACTTCCTTCTAAGTCCACAACTCGATATGTTCATATATAGATTTCAACTAATGCATTTTCTTGGTTTCTTCATTATTAAGAGTGCCATCATTTTATGATGCTTCAAACATATTGTCTCCTTCTTTCTCTCCCTACTAGGTAAGATTAAAAACAATATAGATGTGGTAATTTACACATTAACCCTACACTTTGAATATATTGCAATTTGTACTACAATTTATGCACCAAGAACTTAACATTATCTACACAAGTTCTCACTTAGGATTAGGCTTTGCACAAGCCACCACTTCGCATCATATTCTCTTACATAACATACAAAACACTTAGAATACATTCAACATGTAACATTTGCAACATATCCCCTCATCTTGGGTAAATTGCATTTTTCACTTAGATTTATCATATAATGCACACACATAGTTTGCATATAAGCTCAAATTTGGAAATAAACTTCACAAAGGAACTTAATTACTTTTCCAAATGATAAGAACAAGTTTGTAAGAAACTTACTTAAGCAAAACTTCTAGGGTTAATCCATAAACCAGGTCAGGGGCATTACAATTATAAACCCCTAACAAGGATTTCATCCCTGAAATCCTAGATGAGGGAAGACAATTGTTGTTCATGCATCATATCTTCAAGTCTCCACATAACATCTTGATGTTATGGAGATGCCATAGAACTTTGACCCGCACAAAAGTTCTTCCATTAAAGATCATCATAAGATCGGTCACACATGACACATACTCATCTGTCCTGACTGCGGGGCTAACATTGTGTTAGGTAACACTTTCTAAGTCAAATAAGTAACATCCATACTTTAAATAATTCTGGTGTCAAACATTATTGACTCACATTTTTTTATGATAAAATTCTTGATTCTAGGAAGTCTTTCATACTCTTCACTTAGCTTAGCATTTCACTTTGTATGAAGGACCAGGATTACATTCGGTCACTTACTTGGGACTACAAGTCTTATCATACATCTTTAATATTACTCCAATCCATTTGGCACAATGCAAAACTTTCTTATGACTTGTATTAACTATCTTCCTAATTCTCTTGTCATAAAGAAAGGTTACTTATTACAGGAGAACTTATCTCAGAGGTATCTCTAGAGGTTAGGAATAATTTGCCTCAGTAAATCTAGATAGGGGTACTCTAAGGAATTATTTTTAGCTTGATAAGCTTTCTCTCAAAATGATTCTACAATTGTTACTTCAATTAGTACATCCTTATCAATGTTTATGTTTATGCAGAGCATAAACCCCTAACATATGATCTACAAGCTAGAGTTATCTCACGGTTGTCCCTTCTAGCTAACCAAATATTATTCATTTTTTCGGGAGTCATATCCTCACTTTTCCATACCACCTGGAACATCTTGGATACTAGAATCCCTTACCTTGGTATCCTTCATATGTGTTGAAAACACATCATATCGTCGTCATTTCCATTTCTCTATTGTTAATGCCAAAGTCAAACATACAAAAGAATCTTTATTTCCCTATCTTGGAACCAAAGTCCCACAAGAACTGATACTTTTCTAAGTATCCATCAATTGAACACTTCTAACTCATACAAATCAAGTGTCATAAGACTCACTTGATTGCCATGTCCCTAGAAGGAAAGAACATAAAGAAACATATTCCTTTTGTCATCCCATCATTACCCAGGGTTGTTCATCAAAAAGGAAACATATATTTAGTCGGGGAAGTCCACCTAGCAATCCCTATTTAGTTGGTAAAGTCCACTTAGCAATCCCTATTTAGTTGGGAAAGTCCACTTAGCAATCCCTATTTAGTTGGGAAAGCCCACTTAGCAATCCATGTTTAGTTGGGAAAGTTCACTTAGTAATCCCTATTTAGTTGAGAAAGTCCACTTAGAAATCCTTATTTAGTTGGGAAAGGTTACCTAGCAATCCCTACTTAGTTGGGAAAGTCCACTTAGAAATCCCTATTTAGTTGGGAAAGTCCATTTAGCAATCCCTATTTAGTTGGGAGTTCACTTAGCAATCCCTATTTAGTTGGGAAAGTCCACTTAGCAATCCCTATTTAGTTGGGAAATTTCACTTAGCAATCCCCATTTAGTTGGGAAAGTTCACTTAGCAATCCCTATTTAGTTGGGAAAGTCCACTTAGCAATCCATATGTAGTTGTTTTATGTTGTTGCTTTTGTCTTTTTACCCTATTGGGTTGTAACTTTCGTAAGTCCTGTCGAGTCTACCATGATTGTTGGATCATTTCCTCCCTCCATTTTAACAAAAGAACTTAATATGCTCAACATGTCCACATTTATAACATGTCTTGTCCTCGTACTATGGTCTTATCGATTTTATTACCGATGTAGAAGCTAAGTCAGAAGTTCTTACAGGTGGAAGGTTAGGACCTTTGCCTTTACTTAGAGACTACTGCCCTGGTACACTAGGAATTTATTGCATTAGTGGCACCAAGAATTTTACCTTTTTGAAACAGCTAGGCAAAGTTTCTAGAATTGTAGAGACATTTCCTTACTTCTTAGCTTATTGCCCCTTCTTGGGCACTTCCATCACAGATGCACTGTCTATTTATACTTATGGAAGAGTCTGTTTTCTTTCCATATGTTAACCATTCCCACATTTTCCACTGTTCCAACATGACTATGTCATTTAGGAACCCTTTCAGAACCCAAAGTTTCTACATTGAGGACTAGTAACCTAGGTTGTAATGCTAGTATGGAGTCATTATATACATCACTATTATCCTAACATGTCCAACAAGAGTATAAAAAGTAGGATTTTCTATCCTAATTGGGTCAAGATAGGAATTCCCAAGCACTCATTCTTCTCTTGCCTGATCCCTTGCACCTTCTCTTGGTGCAACAACATTGTTTTCAACAATGTGTTCCTTGTGTTCTCCAGTCATTTTTATACTTCACCCTTTCTTCCGCATAAGCAGAAGTCATTATAGGATATACTGGAGGACACTAGAACAGATTCAACTTCTTAGTCCTACGTCTCTGTAGACTCAACGAACCTTAAGCTCTGATACCAAACTTATAACGGTCGCAACCAAATCAACAGCCAAATCGTTACTAATGATGCGAAATAATCATAAACATTAGATTAACAAAAATCACTAAGAATAAAAACCATTTTTGCATATAGATTCTTTTTCAAGAAAGTATTACAAAAAGAACCAAATTTGTATTTACATGTGGTTCATATCATATATACATTGTAACATCTTATCTCGAAGACAATAAGTACTAGTTGCTTTACTTTAACATGTACAACAGCAACATAAAAACTTCGAGATCAGCAAACCAAAATCTCAAGTCATTCGTAAAAACCACTAAGAACTATCTCCCAAGGAACTGAGAGTACAGAGACAACACATAGACTTCTATCTACATAACCCTGACAAATAGCATACTCAACCTGAGATACTACTATTGTCCTTGCTGATATAATCCTTCTTCTACAGTCCGGCTCCTAGTCCCTTGTCCACATCCACCTAAAAATTGTGTATCCCATGGGGTGAGACTATTCTCCCAACGAGAGATATAACACTCTGCCAACAATATTATTATCATAAGAAATAGTAAAGACTGATCAGAAGGTATTTTATGCAACTGGCAGATATATTTAATGGTAGAAGAATTATGAAACATCTATTTGCTTGAAAAAGAATCTGAAGAACATGTATAACATCTATCTACTAAGATGTATGAAGTAATAAGGTATCAATCAATGTTTTTTGTATTCAATCTTCAAGAAGATATGCTACAAAGAAAAGCATAATTGTATTCATCAGATACTTTCATAATTACAGATGCACACACTTAGAATCTCAATATCTTGTCATCATCATACTTGGGTATCCAAACCCTTCATTCATCACTGAGTACTGTCACCACTTAGCAGATGATCATTACCTTCTAGGTCATCAGACCCAACTATTTGTTCACATAGTCCACATAGCTCATTGGATCTGTATCACATAGCAACATACATCTTACTTAGCCATGCGTGTTGCCTTAAGATACTTACTTGGTTATTATATCATGTTATCAATAATTTCAACATATGTCTTAACCATGAAATACTAAGGAACACATCCTCTCCTAATGAATTAGGGTTATAATCAAACGATTAGGGTTTCAAGATTTCATTAGAAAAGATTATGCCCTAACTCATACTCCACTTATCTCAGGAGTATTAGTGTATGCTAATTACATACTTATCTTTTAAGTCTTAGTTTCTCTCTCATCCTCACTAGGATGTAAATTACTTAATTCACCTCTTTAAGGTCTACTACCCTATCATTATCAAATTGAGTTAAACTCATTATATCTCAATATTGCATTAATCTTATTCATCACTTAGACAAGCTTAATAATTAAGGACATGCATACCATATTAAGTAGCATGATTGACAATGTTATTTTATTGTATTTGGAGATGCACTTTATTATATTTGGAGATTCATATATCATTTTGACAAGTATCCATTTGATCATGTGGTGAAACCACATCCTCATATCGGGTATAGGGCATATCCCCTAACACCATATCGTGTAACCATGTTAGTTAGGTATCACTTTTCCTTTTCTCATCTCAAGTCAACCTTATATCATGTATGGGTTAAATCATTATCCCCATATCGGGTTTCATCTTGGGTTAACATATCGGTTTACCCTCTTGGATGTCATCTTGGATTTCATCATATCGTGTACCTACATTAGGTGGTACCATGTTTCCATATCGTGTGTCTATGTTAACTATCATATCAGTTTACCTACCTTAGGTATCATATCGGATCACATGTATTGGGCATCATATTGGGCATATGTATTGGGCATCATATCGGGCATATGTATTGGGAATCATATCAGTTTACCTCTCCTAGGCAAACCTCCTTTTGTCTTTAACCAATTCAATGGTTCTATTCATTCTCCATAGTTGCACGATAGGCAAAACACTTAGCTACTTATCAACTCATCTCAACATGATAAGGTGTATCGAGTTAACATATCAGATTCCTATATACTTATCTAGGGTTTTTCCCATATCAGGGAAAGGTATTTCTTTGCCTTTGCATCATATATCAGGTATTAGATGGGAACCTTCCATATCGTTCATAGGACTTATTATGACCTACCTTCATATCGGGCAAGTCTCTATGTCGGGTTTCATATCGTCTTTCACAAACCTTCAACCCATATCAGATTGTAAGGGTCCTCAACCCATATCGGGTTGTCCAATGATGATGTCATCATTATCAACCTCAAGATCATTATTTAACTATTCAAAGCCATGGATAACTATCCTAATTACAAATTGGAACTCATGGATATATCAATTGATCAAGGAAATCCGAATTTGCAAAAACATTACAATTTGAATAATGTTAAAGACAGGATAATAATAATAATATTGAAGGGTTTAACTTATATAACCTACCTCTCAAAGAGCTCTTAAGATTCAAGCTTTAACTCCTCACATTCCAAGGTTGAATATAAGCCTTCTTCAAACTCCAAGACTTGAGCTCCAAGCTCTTGCATGATATCTCCAATCACCTTGGGCAATATCACCTCACTTGCTTGCTTCAACCTACTTTGGCTGATATCTCTCCTTCTTGGCCAATGCCTAGCCTCACATTTCCACTCTCTTCACTATGGGTGACACGAGGAAAGGTGTTGCATGATACAATAGGAAAGGTGCTTGTTAGATCTAAAAATCTTGCCAACAAATGAAGGTCAAGGTATTTATACGTGATGTTTATAGAAAAGAGTGTAATAGGTGTCATTTGCTTAAGTTGCTTCATGCCACCTAGCCATGCAAGGTCGAAACATACTCTTGCATGCATGCCACTAATATCTTACCATGCAAAAATAAAAGTCCATGGATAATGTAGGGAATAAGGGGTGGCTCTTTGTCTTCTAGAGCAAGTCTCCTTCCACTAACTTATTATTATATTCAACTCCATCATTTCCAAGACAAAAGCACATCGATGTTTTATCATTTCCTTGAAGTGCCTTGCCCGTCATGGCCAAACTAAGACTCAACATAACGATAGGATGCTCTCTTTATGTCTCCATGGACGATAAGGACTTCCTTCTAAGTCCACAACTCGATATGTTCATATATAGCTTTCAACTTATGTATTTTCTTGGTTTCTTCATTATTAAGAGTGCCATCATTTCATGATGCCTCAAACATATTGTCTCCTTCTTTCTCTCCCTACTAGGTAAGAGTAAAAACAATCTAGAATTGATAATTTACACATTTACCCTACACTTTGAATATATTGCAATTTGTACTACAATTAATGCACCAAGCACTTAACATTATCTACACGAGATCTCACTTAGGATTAGGCTTTGCATAAGACACCACTTAGCATCATATTCTCTTTCATGACATACAAAACACTTAGACATTCAACATGTAAAATTTGCAACATATCCCCTCATCTTAGGTAAATTGCACATTTCACTCAGATTTATCATATAATGCACACACATAGTTTGCATATAAGATCAAATTTGGAAATAAACTTCACAAAGGAACTTAATTAATTTTCTAAAAGATAAGAACAAGTTTTTAAGAAACTTACTTAAGAAAAACTTCTAGGGTTAAGCCATAACCCAGGTCAGGGGCTTTATAATTATAAATCCCTAAGAAGGATTTTGTCCCCGAAATCCTAGATGAAGGAAGACAATTGTTGTTCATGCATCATTTCATCAAGTCTCCACATAACATCTTGATGTTATGGAGATGCCATAGAACTTTGACCAGCACAAAAGTTCTTTCATTAAAGATCATCATAAGATCTGTCACACTTGACATGTACTCATTTGTCATGATTGCGGGGCTAACTCTGTGTGAGGTAACACTTTCTAAGTCAGAGAAGTACTATCCATACTTTAAATAATTCAGGTGTCAAACCTTATTGACTCACATTTTTTTTCACAATAAGATTCTTGATTCTAGGAAGTCTTTCATACAATTCACTTAGCTTAGCATTTCACTTTGTAGGAAGGACCAGGATTACATTTTGTCACTTACTTGGGACTACAAGTCTTATCATACATCTTTAATATTACTCCAATCCGTTTGACACAATGCAAAACTTTCTTATGACTTGTATTAACTATCTTCCTAATTCTCTTGTCATAAAGAAAGGTTACTTATTAAAGGAGAACTTATCTCAGAGGTATCTCTAGAGGTTAGGCATAATTTGCCTCAGTAAATCTAGATAGGGGTACTCGAAGGAATTGTTTTTAGCTTGATAAGCTTTCTCTCAAAATGATTCTACAATTGTTCCTTCAATTAGTACATCCTTATCAATGTTTATGTTTATGCAGAGCATAAACCCCTAACATATGATCTCCATACTATATTTATATCAAGGTTGGCCCTTCTATATAACCAAACATTATTCATTTTATCGGGAGTCATATCCTCACTTTTCCATACCACCTAGCACATCTTGGATACCAGAATCTCTTACCTTAGTATCCTTCATATGTGTTGAAAACACATCATATCATCATCGTTTCCATTTCTCTATTTTTAATGCCAAAGTCAAACATACAAAAGAATATTTCTTTCCCTATCTTGGAACTAAAGTCCCAGACAAACTAATACTTTTCTAAGTATCCATCAATTGAACACTTCTAACTCATGCACATCAAGTGTCCTAAGACTCACTTGATTGCCATGTCCCTAGAATGAAAGAACATAAAGGAACATATTCCTTTTGTCACCCCATCATTACCCAGGGTTGTTCATCAAAGAGGAGACATATAATTAGTTGTGGAAGTCCACCTAGCAATCCTTATTTAGTTGGGAAAGTCCACTTAGCAATCCCTACTTAGTTGGGAAAGTCCACTTAGCAATCCCTATTTAGTTGGGAAAGTCCACTTAGCAATCCCTATTTAGTTGGGAAAGTTCACTTAGCAATCCCTATTTAGTTGGGAAAGTCCACTTAGAAATCCCTATTTATTTGGGAAAGTACACTTAGTAATCCCTATTTAGTTGGGAAAGTCCACTTAGCAATCCCTATTTAGTTGGGAAAGTCCACTTATCAATCCCTATTTAGTTGGGAAAGTTCACTTAGCAATCCCTATTTAGTTGGGAAAGTCCACTTAGCAATCCCTATTTAGTTGGGAAAGTTCACTTAGCAATCCCTATTTAGTTGGGAAAGTTCACTTAGCAATCCCTATTTAGTTGGGAAAGTCCACTTAGCAATCTCTATTTAGTTGTTTTATGTTTTTGCTTTTGTCTTTTTACCCTATTGGGTTGTAAATTTCATAAGTCATGTCGAGTCTACCACAGTTGTTGGATCATTTCCTCCATCCTTTTTAACAAAAGAGCTTCATATGCTCAACATGTCCACATTTATAACATGTCTTGTCCTTGTACTATGGTCTTATTGATGTTATTATTGATGTAGAAGCTAAGTCAGAAGTTCTTACAAGTGGAAGGTTAGGACCTTTGCCTTTACTTAGAGACTACTGCCCTGGTACACTAGACATTAATTGCACTGGTGGAACCAAGAATTTTACCTTTTTGAAACAACTAGGCAAAGTTTCTAGAATTGTAGAGACATTTCCTTACTTCTCAACTTATTGCCCCTTCTTGGGCACTTCCATCACAGATGCAATATTTGTTTATACTTATGGCAGAGTCTATTTTGTTGCCATATATTAACCATTCCCACATTTTTCACTGTTCCAACATGACGTTGTCATTTAGGAACCCTTTCAGAACCCAAAGCTTCTACATTGAGGACTGGTAACCTAGGTTGTAATTCTAGTATCCAGTCTATTATATGCATAATTGTTGTCCTAACCTATCCAACAAGAGTATAAAAATAGGATTTTCTATCCTGATTGGGTCAAGATGGGAATTCTCAGGCTCTCATTCTTCTCTTGCCTGATCCCTTGTGCCTTCTCTTGGTGCAGCAACATTGCTTTCAGCAATGTCTTCCTCGTGTTCTCCAGTCATTTTTAAACTTCACCCTTTCTTCTATATATGTAGAAGTCATTATAGGATATACTGGAGGGTACTATAACTGACTCAACTTCTTAGTCCTATGTCTCTGTAGACTTAGCTAACTTAAGCTCTGATACCAAACTTGTAACGACCGCCACCAAATCAACATTCAAATCATTACTAATGATGTGGAATAATCATAAACATCGGATTAACAAAAATCACTAAGAATAAAAACTAGTTTTGCGTATAGATCCTTTTTTAGGAAATTCTTACAAAAAGAACCAGATCTGTATTTACATGTGGTTCATATCGTACATACATTGTAACCTCTTATCTCGAAGACAATAAGTACCAATTGCTTTACTTTAACATGTATAATAGCAACATAAAAACTTTCAGATAAGCAAACCAAAATCTCAAGTCATTCATAAAAACCACTAAGAACTATCTCCTAAGGACCTGAGAGTACAGAGACGACACATAGAATTCTATCCATAGAACCTTGATGAATAGCATACTCAACCTGAGATACTAATGGTGTCCTTGCTGATATGATCCTTCTTCTACAGTCTGGCTCCTAGTCCCTTGACCGCGTCTACCTAAAAATTGTGAATCCCATGGGGTGAGACTATTGTCCCAACGAGAGATATAACTCTCTGCCAATAATATTATTATCACAAGAAATATAAAGACTAAACAGAAGGTATTTTATGCAACTAGCAGATATATTTAATGGTAGAAGAATTATGAAACATCTATTTGTTTGAAAAAGAATATGAAGAACATGTATAACATCTATCTACTAAGATGTATGAAGTAATAAGGTATCAACCAATGCTCTCCATATTCAATCCTCAAGCGGATATGATACAAAGAAAAGCATAATTGTATTCATCAGATACGTTCATAATTAGTGAAGCACATAGATCACTTAGAATATCAATCTCTTTTCATCATCATACTTGGGTATTCAAACCCTTCATTCATCACTTAGTACTGTCACCATTTAGTAGATGATTATTACCTTCTAGGTCATCAAACCCAACTATTTGTTCACATAGTCCACATAGCTCATTGGATATGTATCGCATAGCCACATACATCTTACTTATTCATACTTGTTGCCATAAGATACTTGCCTGGTTATTATATCATGTTATCAAAATTTTCAACATATGGCTTAACCATGAAATACTAAGGAACACGTCCTCCAAATGAATTAGGGTTATAATCAACCAATTAGGGTTTTAAGATTTCATTAGCAAAGATAATTCCCTAACTCATACTCCACTCATCTCAGGAGTATTAGTGTATGCTAGTTACATACTTATCTTTTAAGTCTTAGTTTCTCTGTCATCCTCACTGGGATGTAAATTACTTAATTCACCTCTTTAAGGTCTACTAGCTTATCATTATCAAATTGAGTTAAACTCATTGTATCTCAATATTGCATTAATCTTATTCATCACTTAGACAAGCTTAATAATTAAGGGCATGCATACCATATCAAGTAACATGATTGACAATGTTATTCTATTGTATTTGGAGATGCACTTTATTGTATTCGGAGATGCATATATCATCTTAACAAGTATCCATTTGATCATGTGGTGAAACCACATCCTCATATCGGGTATAGGGCATATCCCCTAACATCATACCATGTAACGATGTTAGTTAGGTATCACTTTACCATTTCTCATCTCAAGTCAACCTTATATCATGTATGGGTTAAATCATTATCCCAATATCAGGTTTCATCTTGGGTTAACATATCAGTTTACCCTCTTGGATGTCATCTTGGATTTCATCATATCGTGTACCTACATTAGGTGGTACCATGTTGCCATATCGTGTGTCTATGTTAACTATCATATTGGTTTACCTACCTTAGGTATCATATCAGATCACATGTGTTGGGCATCATATCGGGCATATGTATTGGGCATCATATCAGGCATATGTATTGGACATCATATCGGGCATATGTATTGGGCATCATATTGGTTTACCTCTCTTAGGAAAACCTCCTTTTGTCTTTAACCAATTCAATGGTTCTATTCATTTCCATAGTTTCACGATAGGCAAAACACTTAGCTACTTATCAACTCATCTCCACATGATAAGGTGCATCGAGTTAACATATCAAATTCCTATATCCTTATCTAGGGTTTTGCCCATATCGGGCAATGGTATTTCTTTTCCTTTGCATCATATACAACGTGATAGATGGGAACCTTCCATATCGTTCATAGGACTTATTATGACCTACCTTCATATCAGGCAAGTCTCTATGTCGGGCTTCATATCACTTTCACAAACCTTCAACCCATATCGGATTGTAAGATTCCTCAACCCATATGGGGTTTACCAATGATGATGTCATAATTATCAACCTCAAGATCATTATTTAACTATTCAAATCCATGGATAACTGTCTTAATTACATTTTGGAACCCATGGATATATCAATTGATCAAGGAAATCTGAATTTGCAAATAAAAAATTTGAACAATGTTAAAGAAAGGATAATAATAATAATATTGAAGGGTTTAAGTTATATAACCCACCTCTCAAAGAGATCCCAAGCTTCAAGCTTCAACTACTCAAGTTCTAAGGTTGAAGACAAGCCTTCTCTAAACTTTAAGACTTGAGATCCAAGCTCTTACACGATATCTCCAATCACCTTGGGCGATATCACCTCACTCGGTTGCTTCAACCTACTTTGGCCGATATCTCTCCTTCTTGGCCGATACCAAGCCTCACCTTTCCACTCTCTTCACTATGGGTGACACAAGGAAAGGTGTTGCGTGATATAAGAGGAAAGGCACTTGTTAGATCCAAAAATCTTGCCAATAAATGAAGGTGAAGGTATTTGTACTTGATGTTTATAGAAAAGAGTGTAATAGGTGTCATTTGCTTAAGTTGCTTCATGCCACCTAGCCATGCAAGGTCTACACATACTCTTTCATGCATGCCACTACTATCTTACCATGCAAAAATAAAGGTCCATGGATAGTGTAGGGAATAAGGGGCGGCTCTTTGTCTTCTAAAGCAAGTCTCCTTCCGCTAACTTATTATTATATTCAACTCCATCATTTCTAAGACAAAAACAAATCACTGCTTTATCATTTCCTTGAAGTGCCTTGCCCGTCATGGCCAAACTAAGACTCAACAAAACAATAGGATGCTCTCTTTATGGATCCATGGCCGATAAGGACTTCCTTCTAAGTCCACAACTCGATATGTTCATATATAGCTTTCAACTTATGCATTTTCTGTTGATGATGATCAGTTGGTTCACTCTATTGTTTCTGTTGATGATGATCAGTTTCTTCTTACTGGTGTCTATGGACATAATGATGACTATGAAAGAATTGGGTTATGGAGGGATGTCAAAAGGATCTCTAATTCTGTTACCACCCCCTGGTGTTTAATAGGGGATTTCAATTCTGTTAGGAAAGATGTTGAACGGATCGGGAAGAATTCTCCCTCTAAGAAGAGTATGGAGGATTTTAATGAGTGTCTCATCCACACTGGCCTTTTTGAGCTGGATATTGATGGGTCCTTCTACACTTGGGACAATCATCAGGAGGGAAAGAATTTTGTCATCTCAAGAACTGATAGGAGTTTGTATAATGCAGATTTTATGTTGAAGTGTCCGGACTTTAAAGCTACTGCTCATGCCTCTACTACTAGCGATCACAGGCTTATTGAATTATCTATTGGTAAAAAGAAAAGGTATAAAAGCCAGTTCAGATTTATAAATGCTTGGTGTAGTAAAAAGGATTTCAATAGTATTGTTGTTGAAGGTTGGAAGGGTGATGAGGTGGGGATTCCTATGTTTAAGGTCTATTGTAAGTTGAAGAGTACTAAAGCTACTCTTATTAAGTGGAATAAGGAGATTGGCAATCTCTCAAAAAATTTGAGAGTGCTAGAGAATGCAGCTGCTCAAATTCAAAACGACCTTGATAGGGATCCTACTAATATGAATCTGATTCAAAAAGCTATTGTGGCTCGTAAGAAAGTTATTGATGCTTATAATGAGAATGAGTCTTTGTTGAGGCAGAAGTCTCGGGTTTGCTGGTTAAAGGAAGGTAATAGAAATTCTAAAATCTTTTACTCTTATTTGAGAACTAGAAGGCAGAGAAATAGCATCATATGTCTTAATATTGATCGCGAGCTTGTGACTGACCCTGGATTTCTTAGAGACTATGTTACTAATTTTTACAAGAACATTTTTAACAACTATAGCAATGTGAATTCTGTTGGTCTTTTTAGTCTGTCTTTTCCCTATTTGAACAAGGTTTAGAAGGCTCATCTTGATAGGATGGTTACTCCTAAAGAAGTTGAGGATGTGGTGTTTAGCCTGAATGATGATAAAAGCCCGGGGCCAGATGGGTTTAATGGAAAAAAAATTAAGCAGTGTTGGTCCCAGGTTAAAGAGGATATCACTATAGCAGTTCTTGATTTCTTTAGAATTGGTAGGTTGCTTAAAGAAGCCAATAGAACTTTCATATGCCTTATTCCAAAAAGTAATGATACTTCTGATATTAGGAATTTGCGTCCTATAGCTTTAAGCAACGTTATTTACAAAATTATATCCAAGATCTTGGCGAATAGGATTCAGATGGTGTTACCTTGCATCATAAGTCCTAATCAATGTGTGTTTGTGAAGAACAAGAACATTAAGGATGCTATCCTTTTGTCCAATGAGATTATTCATGACTTCAATAAGAAAAATGTTGGGTCCAAAATGTGCATTAAGGCTGATCTTACTAAAGCCTACAATTCGATCAACTGGGATGCTTTGTTTGTTATTATGGAGAAGATAAACTTTCCACATTGCTGGTTGGTCTGGATTAAAGAAATTTTTCATACTACTTCTTATCAAGTTTTGTTTAACGAAGAACCTCTTGAGATGTTCAATCCTAGCAACGGAGTGAGGCAGGGCAATCCTCTTGCTCCGTATTTATTTGTTATTATGATGCATACTTTTACTCAGTTGATGAAGATAGATGTTGAAGATGGGAAAATCCAGCCTCTCAAAGCTTCTTCATCTTTTTCTGTCTCTCATTTGATTTTCGCAGATGACCTTATCATATTTTCTGAAGCAAACGAACAGAATGGTATAAACTTGAACCTTGTTTTTAAGAAGTAGGAAAATTTTACAGGTTTGAAATTGAACCCAGCAAAGAGTTCAGTGATTTTTAGTTGTAATGTGAATAAGGAAGCTATGACATCTATTCTTAATATGAATGAAGGTGTGCTACCTCAAAGGTATCTGGGTGTTCCCTTATTTATTGGCAAGCTGAAGAGGGATTTTTGTGTTCCCCTTATGGATAGAATTAAGTCTAGACTTGATGGGTGGAAATCTAAGATCCTATCGATGGTTGGTCGGTTGGAGCTTGTGCAGTCGACTATTAGTGGTATGTAGAGATTCTGGTATGCAGTTTTTCCTCTTCCTTGTTCTATAGTTGATGAGAGTGAGAAGCTTTGTAGGGACTTTCTATGGGGGGGTTCTGAAGTTAAGAAAAACATCCATCTTGTTAAATGGAAGCAGGTTACTCTCCCCAAGGATGAAGGGGGGATGGGCATAAAGTTGGTGAGATCTACCATTAAGGCTGCCTCTTTTATTAATGTTTGGAATGTGGCTTGCAAGAAAGACAGTTTATGGGTTCGATGGATTCATGATAAATACTTAAACAAAAATATTGTTTGGCAAATAGGAATCCATGGAGCTAACTCATGGCTTGTTAATCAACTTATACGAGTCAGGGACAGTATGACTCCGCATATTAACTTCTCTATTGGTAATGTTGAAACTATTATCTTATGGGGTGATCCTTGGCTCCCTGGTAACAGATTTCTGTTGGATGTTATTGGCCCCAAAGATGCTCTAAGTCTTGGTATACCTAGTGGAGCTCAATTATCTTATATTTTGAAAGAGGGTCAGTGGCGTATCCCCATAAATCATAGAAACAGTCCGGTGTTGGACATGCTTAGAAATATTAATACAAATGCTATTGTGGATGATAAAGTGACCTATTTGGGTCTGCAGAACTTAAAGTTTGTTGATGCTTTCAGCAGTTTAAGAGATCGGCTAGATGTCTCTGCCACGTTTAAATGGATATGGAAGTTCTATGCACCTAGGAATTTTCAGATACATGCGTGGAAAGTACCTCATTCTAAGCTCCTAACCTCTTCTTATGTTATGAGAAAGGGTGTTTCTAGTGCTTCTATGTGCTTCCTTTGTATGGAAGATGATGAGGATACCAGCCATGTTATGTTCAGGAGTTCGTATTCTAAGAATATCTGGGCTAGATGTGGTTGCTATGGATATATGCCTAGCTGTTGCAATGATCTCATTCAGTGGTCAAGTAAAGAAGCTCATTTTGCTGCTCTTCTGATCCTTTATACCATTTGGCATGAAAGGAACCTCTGTGTTCATGAGAATAGATACACTAACACTGATAAGCTATGGTTGCAAATTCAACATACGATTAAGCTGTTACATACTTATTCATGGGATAGCAGATAGATAGTCTTCTCTTTTTTGTTGTTGTTTCACTGTTAGCCGTTTGTGGCTGATTGATGGTCAGTTAACTGTCTTTGACACTGACCCTTGTACTTTCCCTCCCCTTTTCCCTTAAAATACAAAAAGAGGCACAGGAGCTTTCACATTAAAAAAAAACTTATGCATTTTCTTGGTTTCTTCATTATTAAGAGTGCCATCATTTTATTATGCTTCAAACATATTGTCTCCTTCTTTTTCTCCCTACTTGGTAAGAGTAAAAACAATCTAGAGGTGGAAATTTACACACTAATGCTACACTTTGAATATATTGCAATTTGTACTACAATTGATGCACCAAGCACTTAGCATTATCTACATGAGTTCTCACTTAGGATTAGGCTTTGCACAAGCCACCACTTAGCATCATATTCTATTTTATGACATAAAAAACACTTAGAATACATTCAACATGTAACATTTACAACATATCCCCTCATCTTGGGTAAATTGCACTTTTCACTTAGATTTATCATATAATGCACACACATAGTTTGCATATAAGCTCAAATTTGGATATAAATTTCACAAAGGAACTTAATTACTTTTCCAAAAGATAAGAACAAGTTTGTAAGCAACTTACTGAAGCAAAACTTCTAGGGTTAAGCCATACCCCAGGTCAGGGGCGTTACAGGGGAAGGAGATAGCAATAGAAGATTGAAATCAAAAGATCTGAGTAATCAACATAGGGGTAGTAGAGGGCAATATTAGATTTGAGTAACCCACGTAGGGGCATGAGATGGCAACAATAAATCAAGAGCAAAATATCCAAGAAAGTCACATTTTGGCAGTATAGAGTAATAGCATATCTGGATCAATAGATATGAGAAACCTGCATAGGGGCAATAGAGAGCATAAAGAAAGACCTACTACCTATAAAGATTGACTTTGGATCAATCTGGTTATAGGTACCCAACCCATATGTATGGATATTACATGTTAGGGGTTTATGCTCCGCATAAATGTAACATCGGCAAGGATGCATAGATTGAAGAGATAGTTACAAGATCCTCTTGGGAAAAGTTCATCACGTTGAATACAATCATGTTTGCAGGTAAGAAGAGTTCCAAGAGGAGTGTACATTGATGAGAAGGATTTCCCAATCCCTATCTAGATTAGTTGAGGAGAAAGTATAGCTGAGAGTGTACATAATAGTAGGCCAGTTGGTACAAGTCATAAGTGAGTTTTGTATTGAGTCACCAGATCATAGTAGTGCAGTTAAAGCATGATAGGTTTTAAGTGGATTAAAGAATGTATCCCTATGCTTTCTTTGGAAGAGACATGTTGAGGTTTGAGAAGGGTACGGTAAACTTCTAGGTTTGAGAATCTTATCATACAATGTTGTAAGTTGAGAAGGTGATACATAATAAAGAGTTAACACTTGAGTTGGATAAGTATAAATAGTGCTCCTATCGTTGAGAAAGTATCATCTGGCATAGGGTTGGCTCTGCAACTGATAATGGAAAGGATAAGTTGAGTATGTGCATGTGCAACAGGTCTTGTGTTGACCTTAAATGGAAGAACAATATGTTGGTCAAGTCTTGTGACATAACTCTAACATCAAGAAGTTGTATGGAAGTTTGAAGGTGTGATGTATGAGTAGTATACATCTCCTTTCGTCTGGGATTTTGAGGATGAAATCCTTGTTAGGGGTTTATGACTTGTAAAGATCCTAGATTGGGTTTTAAGCTAACCCTATTTGTTTTTCCTAAGTAAGATGCTTATACCTTTAATCTAATCTGTTGAGTGTTTTGTTATCAGGTGACAAACTTATGTTTCAAGTTTGGTCATGTTTGGATAATGTTTGAGCAATGATTGCTTGTTTTGGACCAAAGTGAAATTTACCCAAGATGATGGGTTATCTTGTAAAATGTCACATGTTTAGCATGCCCATAGTGATTTAGCATCATAAGGGATAGAATGATGCTAAGGGTCACCTTGTGGAAAGCCTAAGTTCCAAGTTGAGCTTGTATGGTAGATGCTTGTTCTTTATGTGCTAGTTTAATGCAATTGAAATTTACCCAAGGTATAGGGTTAACATGCAATTTACCATCTCTAGAGTATTCCTCCTTTTGTTTGACATCATCTAGAAGAAGGATGAAGAGGTGGGTGCCTAGTTTGGATCTTGAGCAAGAGATGATATCCTTAGTAGAGATGATGATCTATGGACAATGTGTGTTTTGACCTTGGAAGGTAGTGTATCAGTTTGAGGTAATATAGTGGTTTGGATTTGGAGTTGTGGTGTCCTTGGTAGGAAGCCAAGAGGCCAATACTCTACCTAGAGTATATCACCATAACCTTGCATGTTAAGGTGGTTTCATGTGGCCTTTATACGTGGACAAGTGTCACCTACACTCTTAAGGTGATGATACCTCTCCTTTGATCTCTCTTTCTTCCCTCAAGTATATAACACCATCCCTCTTCACACAAGTGAACCCTTTCATACATCCTTGTTCCTCTCATCTTGGTGGACGAGCTTGGGAGATTAAGGAGCTAGATGAAGTCCCCATGGAGCTTGGGAGGTTGAGTTCCTTGCTCATGGTGATTCTTGGTTCAACTTCCATCTTGATGAGTTATGTTTCTTTGATGGCCATTTCTTTGATATATCTTCTTCATCTTCTTCTTCCTCTATCATCGATGGATCATACCTTGTATGAAGGTTGTTTAGGATGTGTTTCTCTCTCTTTCCTTTCTTCTTGATCTATCATAACCTTGTCACCTTATTCTTTCTTGAGGTGATGTTGAGGGTGAGTTGGGACTCTTGATGGACTATCTTCCACCTTGAGAGCGTGTGCTTTGGAGATTTTATCATGGAGCTTGAACCCTTGATTAATACCTTATTGAGGTGGGTTATATAACTCTTAGCCTTATTTGTTATTTTCACTTTTTCATATGCCTATATTGTTTCTCATATTTAAATTGTTTATGTCATATATGTTAGTAGTTAGTAATGGATTTGAGAACTATTTTGGTGAAGGAATCCCTTTAGTTTTCTATCCATATCTTGCACCTTATTTCCATGATAGTAGATGTACTAGTGGTCGATCTTCTTAAGGTTGAAGATTACAAGTCGGAACATACACCAAGATGTGAGTGGTCATCACAACTTGTGGTGTCTAAATCGATATGTTTGTCAAACTGATATGCCTTCAGGGTGCTAAACCATCATTCCCTAGATGGGTTAAACCATCATGCCCTACAAGAGCTGCACTGATATGTTTGATACCTTAGAAAGACATGCTTTGAGGATACTAGCCCGTCAAGACCAGGAGGGTGTCTTGAGTTGGTGTGTCAAACTGTGACACCTTGGTTGAGTAAGAGGCCGACATGGAAAACCCTAACCCTAACAATCCGACACACCTAGGGTTGTCTGACATAGTTAGGTTTTCCCATCACACTTCAAGTATGAATACCTGTCACACTTCAAGTATAGATAAACTGACATGCTTTGGGAAGTTTAACCCCTTGTGCCTTGTATAGTGGTAGCCGACATGTTATGGTGATGATAGGTTGACAGCCAATGGCAAGTATCAACCTGACACCCTTAGTGCTAAACTGATATACCTCATCTGTAGTTAACCAAACATACTTGGACATATGGTTTAAACTGACACCCTAAGGTGAGCTTGCCTGACCCACCTTGATGTGGTTAGGGCGATACATGAGGATGATGGAATTAGGATCTCCCTAGCCATATGAAATAGATATATCAAGGCGGGCCCAAGATATTGCAAGTTGAGACACACCTTGAAGAGATAAACTGATACACCTAGTAGGTGTTAAGACCGTGTTGCTAAGTGGATCTCAAGTTGATAGTCCTTGAAGGGATAAAATCGGTACCTAAGGTTCATGATAAATCGATGCCTTAAGTTGATGATGAAACTTACATCTAGGGTTAAAGGATAAACTAAGATGCCATGCAATTGATTAGCTGATACATGTGTAATAAAGGGTTTCTTCACCTATACTCTTTTGTATGGATATTATAAATACATAATATGATGATCTATCTAATATGTCCTGGCTATGAATGGTTAATCGTAATCATGATGCTTAGTCCTAAAACTTCCCAATAAGGTGGGAGGTTATGGAAGTAGGGTTTAGTGGTAAAGTGACCATATGTTAATCCTAATCATAAGATGATAAGACTTATGTGCACACCTTAGTGAAAGATTCTAATCCATGAAAAGCATGTTCTATATTCTCCTACACATGATTATAACTTGTGAGAGAGGTTAATGAGACCCCTATGTGAGTACATGATAGTGGTGGTGAGCCTAGATGAAATCAAAGGGGTGTTAGTTTTTGTGTAGAAATCATGTGAACAAGTTTTATTATCTAATAAATGCCATGTGTATAATTTGGAGTGAACCCCTCTAGTTATGTAATCTAAGGTTTGACATTCCTTAGTAAGATAATGGGGTTGATAATTTGTGAAGAGTAATGACACATGGATCACTTAATTATGGAACATCATGTTGGTGCGATGGCAACCCACACATAACTTAATGAGATGATATACATATGAATTTATGAAATGGTGATACCTAGTGCTAATGGCAAAATGATCTATTCACGTCTAACTAATGTTGTTCAAACCTAAATCAATTCCAAGAAAGTAGAAATGGTGTGTTTAGGGTTTGGTGATAATAGCCATGATGTAATACCCTAATCGTCTATATGTGAAAAGCATTGACCTTGATTCTAAAGGTAGGTCATGTTATTGAATGTGTATGAATGGAAAGAATGATGTCGTACTCTCTCTTTTAATTATGTAACTTTAACCTTGATAGTTAATCGGGTTTAACAACTAGTGAATACCATGAAGATGGTTAAATAATATCAAGCGTTGACTATAAGCCATGATAAGGGAACATGGAAAGTATAAATATGTGAATGTTCACACTTGGTTATATTGTCTAGTTCTTAACTTCATACACTCCAATTTATGGGAAGTAGTAAAGGTCAAGTATTGAAATAGAATGATGCTTGAGAACCCTATGTGGAATAAGCATGAAGCCTAATCTTAAATTAGGGAACTTATGATGCATTGCTTGATTTACTTAAAGAGGTTTGATGTGTTGAAGCATATTCTCTCTCTATTTATATAATATTAACTTTGCTACAGAGATGGATGTAATAGCTAATGATTACTATGGTAAGTATATGTGATGTGGCACAAGTGATGATCGGAATAAGTAATGCTTATATGCCCAATGAAGTAGGATGAGATAACAATGAATCATAAATGTGATGTGATAGGTCTTTGGACCTGGAAAAGTCTTAGTAGTGCCTAGTTGAGGTGATATCCTCTTATACCGGAATGAGGGATTGATATCCCATGATAATATGTTGATGATGATATCCTTTTGGATGGCAGTGATATAGTGTTATGAGGTGATGAGAATCATTTTATAGTTTAAATGATGATATCTACTATTGTAATACTATGCCCCTTTCTTTTGAAGGATTTGTTTATTGTTTGTACATTATAACTTGATTGATGTTAAAAGACACTTTAATTAGTCTAATTAATCAAGTGGAATCTAATCATGTAGCTTGCCATGTGCCATAGATCCATTCAGTGTCAGCATTTGCTGGATGGTGAAACGAGTTTAACTCGAAGAGCATATTTTTGAATATCTGGGGTGAGGATGAATATCCCCTTGCATCTAGGATATGTGATACAAGATTGGCTGCAGGACATACCCTGATAAGAGTGTGGCTTTGGGCTATAGCTTAATAATATGTTATACATGATTGGCTGAGGGTCATACCCTGATAAGAGTGCGGATGCAGGCCATAGCTCAGTTTTGCTAGTGTCGTGACTTGTACCAAGGTGGGCTAGACTTGTACAGTTTGACTATATGTTGCTGATAATAGTTAACTCATGAAGTCACTACAAGTTCACTTGTACTGACTGAGGGGGTGAGGTTGTGGATTCTGGCTCTTCCATTAGACCTTGTATGGCATCGATTTCGACTTAGTAGTTGGATTTGGGCAGTACGACTCAAATCCTCAGGGCATAATAATATATGTAATCAGCCATGTAGTGTACATGTAAAGGATCAAATATGAGAACATTGGATGATGCCTTGATTTGCTTTTACACTGTTTAGTTTGTAACAAGTATACATGTTGTTTGTATTCCTTTTCAAGCATAAAGACAAACTATTGTGCAGTGTAGATGCCTAAACTGCTTAAACAAGTGATAGTTTCCCTACTTAAGAGAATTTGCTAAATCTTCTCATCATATATTAAGATTCCTTACTGCTTAGTTTTCTGTGACAATAATAGAGTTGGCATAGATTTATATCTCTTGCTAGGACTTATGTCTCACCCCATCGGTTAAATATCTTTTAGGTGGACGTACATGTCAAGCTAAAGTTCATATAGTTGAGGACTTAAAATGAAGAATAACTACACCTGGTGGATCATGGTATATGGATAGTGTCTAGTAATAGATTCCTATGTCTCGTCCCTGTACACTCTAGTCCTTGGGGGTGTTCTCGATGTGTTTTTATGACATGATGATCGATATGTGGTTTTTGGGCTTGAGTGCCTTAGGTGATATGTACATACACATGGAACAGTTGTCTTATGTAACAAGTTGATTGGAAAACAATGATTATAGCACCTAGAATATATGTTATGAAATGCAAGTATTAACTCTTGTGTAATAAGTCTCAGCTCATGGTTCTTTCTGCAAATTGATTTTAATTTCATGTGATTTTTGGTATTCCGATGAGTGGTTGATCATGGTTTAAGTTTTGAGTAATCTCGCTTGTGTGGCAATGGGTGTCACATTTGGTGGTATTAGAGCTCTAGGTCCATTGAGTCTACAGGGACATTAGGACTAGGATTAGGATGGTGTCTAAGATAAGAACATGGTATAAAATATGGTGCATACTGCCTAATCTCAGTACTTGAGTGCCCTCAAGTATTCAAATGTTGAAGAAAAGGTAAGTATGGAACTCTTAGATTGATTTCTCTTTAATTACTCTGATCAAGTAATTATTTTGGAACAATCTAAAGAGCATAACAAATCTGGAATCATGATGATAATACCTCCATCATACTATAAAAAGAGATAACAACTGCACCATAACTTACCAAAACTTGAATGTTTGGTTAATAAAAGAGAAAGATACATCTCCATGAAACCTAAATATAAGTGTGAATGTGATAAGAAAAGTTCTTGAAGATGTAATTTCAAGAAATGTATGAAGAAAAAGATAGATGAATATGTGCTAATAAAGTAAGTCAAGGTGTAAAATCCACATAAGATGAAGAGAATTCCTAAAACAAAAATGAAGTGAAAAGACAAATAAGAATGAGTAATGAATAAATAAGATGGAACCTAAGTTAATCTCATACCAACCTGTGAATATGAAAAGATGTAAAGTGAAATCCTCATGACATGTGAAAGGGAACAAGGGAGATGACCCCTATTCAATAAAGAATAGGTAAAGAGTAGTGATCTTTTTCATGATGTAAAGATGAAAAATGTGGTAAACCAAGGAAATGTTCATGAACATGAAGAGAAATAATCAAAGAAAGAGTAATGACATGTAATTATCCTTACGGTTCCTATGTTGATGGCAAGGAAACCAAGGTGAAAACAAGTTAAAATGATACATGAACAAATGAAAACTCATGTAATAATCAAGAAAGTTGATAATCCCTCCTTAATAAGAAACCCATGGGTGATGTGATGATAGAAGAAGTATGTTCCCTTGCGTTCTTTCCTTTCAGGAATGTGGCAGTCAAGTGATTCTTATGTCACTTGATGTGCATGTTTTAGTAGTGATCTTAAGATGGATACTTTGATAAGTGTTATTTGGTCTTGGACTTTAGATCTAAGATGGTGACATTTGAGAATGATGATGTTTTATGAACCTTATAAGATGCTAGAAAGAACCTTCTGATATGTTTGGGTTTTTCAGTAGCAACAGAAGGTGGATGTGATGAGAATGTGATGTGTTTTTGACATGTGATGATGGATACCAAGGTGAGGAATCCTAGTATCCAAGAAGTTCCAATTGTGTTTGGACCCAAGGATATATCTCCTAATAAGATGGTTAAGTGTTCAACTACCTGTAAAGATTGACTTTGGATAAATATGGTTATAGGTACCCAACCTATATATATGGATATCACATTTTAGGGGTTTATGCTCTGCATAAATGTAACATAGGAAAGGATGCATAGATTGAAGAGACAGTCACAATATCTGCTTGAGAAAAGATCATTAGGTTGAGTACAATCCCTTGGAGTACACCTATCAGGATTGCAAGTAAGAAGAGTTCCAAGAGGAGTGTACATTGATGAGCAGGATTTCCCAATCCCTATCTAGATCAGTTCAGGAGAAAGTACAGCTGGGAATGCACATAATAGAAGGCTAGTTGGTACAAGTCATAAGTGTGTTTTGTGCTGATTTAGTAGATCAGAGTAGCACAGTGAAAGTGTGACGAGTTTTAAGTGGATGATAGAAAGTATCCCTAGTCTTTCTTTGGAAGAGACATGTGAGGTTTGCGAAGGGTACGATAAATTTTTAGGTTTAAGAATCTTATCATACGATGTTGTAAGTTGAGAAGGTGATACATAAGAAAAGTTAACACTTGAGTTGGATAAGTATGTATAGTGATCCTATGGTTGAGATAGTATCATCTGGCATAGGGTTGACTCTACAATCGATAAGGGAAAGAATAAGTTGAGTATGTCACATGTGTAACAGATCATGTGTTGACCTTGGATGGAAGAACAATATGTTGGTAAAGTATTATGACATCACTGTGACATCAAGAAGCTATGTGGAAGCTTGAAGGTGTCATGTATGAGTAGTATCTATCTCCTTTCTCCTGGGATTTTGGGGACGAAATCCTTGTTAGGACTTTATGACTTGTAAAGACCCTGACATGGGTTTTGGGCTAACCCTATTTGTTTTTCCTAAGTACGATTCTTAGAACTTTAATCTTTTTGTTATCATGTGACACACTTATGTTTCAAGTTTGGTCCTGTTTGGATAATGTTTAAGCAATGGTTACTTGTTTTGGACCAAAGTGCAATTTACCCAAGATGAGAGGTTAACTTGCAAAATGCCACATGTTGAGCATGCCCATAGTGCTTTAGAATCATAAGAAAGAGAATTATAACTAATGGGTGCCTTGTGGAAAGCCTAAGTTCCAAGTTGAGCTTGTATGGTTGATGCATGTGCTTTATGTGCTAGTTTTGGTGCAATTGCAATTTACCCATTGTATAGGGTTAACATGCAATTTACCATATCTATAGTGTTCCTCCTTTTGTTTGACATCCTCTAGAAGAAGTATTAAGATGTGGGTGCCTAGTTTGGATCTTGGGCAAGAGATGATATCCTTAGTAAAGATGATGATCTATGGACAATGTGTGTTTTGAATTTGGAAGGTAGTGTATCAGTTTGAGGTAGTGTAGTGTATCAGTTTGGAGGTTTGGCGCCCTTGGTAGGAATCCAAGTGTCCAATACTCTACCTAGAATATATCACCATAACCTTTCATTTTAAGGAGGTTGCATGTGGCCATTGTACGTGGACAGACCTAGACTCTTAAGGTGATGACACCTCTCCTTTGATCTCTCTTTCTTCCCTCGATTATTTAACCCCCTCCCTCTTCACACAAGTAAACCTTTCATCCATCCTTGTTCCTCTCCTTTTGGTGGACGAGCTTGGGAGATTAAGGAGCTAGAGGAAGTCCCCATGGAGCTTGGGACGTCGAGTTCCTTGCTCACGGTGATTCTTGGTTCAACTTCCATCTTGGTGAGTTATTTTTCTTTGATGCCCATTTCTTTGAGCTCACTTCTTCATCTTCTTCTTCCTCTCTCAGACATGTATCATTCCTTGGATTAAGGTTTTTTAGGATGTGTTTCTCTCTCTTTCCTTTCTTCTTGATCTATTAAAATCTTGGCACCTTCTTCTTTCTTGAGGTGATGCTGAGGGCAAGTTGGGACACTTGATGAACTATCTTCCATCTTGAGAACGTGTGCTTTGGAACTTTGATCATGGATCTTGAACCCTTGATAGATACCTTCTTGATTCGGGTTATATAAATCTTATCCTTCTTTACTATTTTCACTTTTTCATATGCCTATATTGTTTCTCATCTTTAAATCATTTATCTCATATATGTTAGTAGTTAGTAATGGATTTGAGAACTGTTTTAGTGAAGGAATCTCATTAGTTTGATATCCATATCTTGCACCTTCTTTCCATGATAGTAGATGGACTACTGGTTGATCTTCCTAATGTTGAAGATGACAAGTCGGCACATACACCAAGATGTGAGTGCCATCACAGCTTGTGGTTCCTAAACCAATATGTTTGCTAAACCGATATGCCTTAAGGGTGCTCACCCATCATGCCCTAGAGGGGTTAAACAGTCATGCCCTAGAAGATCTAGACTGATATGCTTGATACCTTAGAACAATATGCTTTGAGGATGCTATCCCGTCATGACCAGGAGGGTGTCTTAAGCTGGAGTGACAAACTGTGACGCCTTAGTTGAGTAAGAGGCTAACATGGCAAACCCTAACCCTAACAACTCGACACATCTAGGGTTGTCTAACACACTTAGGGTTTCCCATCACACTTCAAATAGGTTTGCCTCTCACACTTCAATTATAGTTAAACTGACACTCTTTGGGAAGGTTAACCCCTCGTGCCTTGTACATTGGTAGTCGATACGTTATGGTGATGACAAGTTGACACCCTATGGCAAGTATCAACTCAACACCCTTGGTGCTAAACCAATATACCTCGTGTGTATTTAACTTGACATGCTTGGACAGATGGCTTAAAGTGACACCCAAAGGTGATCTTGCCTGAAACACCTTGATGTGGTTAGGCCAATACATGAGGATGATGAAATTGGGATCTTCCTAGCCATATGAAACATACATATCAAGGCTGACCCAAGATGTTTCAAGTCGACACACACCATCATGAGATAAATCGATACATCTATTAGGCATTAATACCATGTTGCTAAGTGTATGTCAAGTTGACACACCTTGGAAGGGATGAAACTGGTACCTAGGGTTGATGATAAACCTATGCATTAAGTTGAGTATGAAATCGACATCTTGGGTTAAAGGATAGACGAAGATTGTAACATCCCAGACCTGGGTTATGTACTAACACAAGGTTTTTTGCCTAATAAAGTTTATTATATGTTTTCTCTTATCTTTTGAAAAGTAATTAAGGCTTTTGAGGAACTTATATTTCCATTTCAGTCCTTTTTGAATAATGTTAAAACATTGTTTTGTTAATATTGGACTAAAGTGCAAATTACCCAAGTTGAGGGGTTAACTTGCAAAATTACACATGTTAAGATGTTCCTCTGATGTTGAGACAACATATGAATGAATATTATGTAGTGGTATGGTTTCCACAGGCTTGGGCACCAAGATAAAGCTTGTAGAGCAACCCTTGTGCATTAAAACCTAGTTTTGGTGTAATATGCAATTTACCCAAAACCTAGGGTTCAATATGTAAAATATCACCTGTAGAGGGTCTCTCATGTTTCTTGGCATCAAGTAGAGCAAATAAAATGAGAGGGGTGCCTCATTTGGATTAATATGGAGGAGAGAGAATCTTGACATTAAGATAATCAAGATTTAAGCACAAATGGCTCTTTAATATAACTTAATGCAAAAAGAAATAAATTAATCAAAGAGCCCTTCAACCAAAAGTTGAAGGATGTGTTTGCAATAGTGTTGGATGGTCTTGTGCCATGATTTGGCACAAAAAGATCTTGGTTGAGTTGAAGCCATTCACATTAAAATAATATAAAGCAATATCCAATAAAAGGATGGATATTAATATAAAACTAATTAAGGTGCTTAGTTCCTTTTCCATTTATCCTTGGATAAAGGAGAGGTTTTGCAAGGTTATGGAGGTGGCTATGTGTACAAGGAATGGAGGAGGATTTGGTGGAAATTAGTTGGAATTAAAAGATAAATAACTCTTTTTCTATTACCTTAAAAACCCATATACATACCTCTTATGTATATCTTTACCAATACACATGAGAACCATTTCCTTAGTTTCTTTGTCTTTTCACCTTGATTTGGCCAACCAAGGAAGAGCTCTAGAGCATAGGGAGGATGACCAAACCTGTAGGTTGAAAGCCTCTAGAGGGGGGGTGAATAGAGTTTTATAAATAATTTAACAATTAATTAACTCAAGCAACCACAAAGAAAATATTGGACAAGGAGACACAAGGGTTTAGAGTGGTTCCTAGCCTTAGCAAATACTAAGGTAGTCAGTCCACTACCCGGTTGCTTACCCAACCGGGATTTGAAAAGAAATCTATTTTATTACCTAGCAAGGACTTTACATAAAATACAATTTCTTTTCCCAAACCCTTCAAGCAGCCTTCACCTAGAAGTAATCGCCCAACCTTGAAGCAGCCTTCCCTTGAAGTAGATGCACCAACACCCGTTGCACCAGCCTTCTGAAGTAGCTTCCCGTGCGATAGCCTTCTTGAAGTAGCTTGAAGTCCCCTTCTCCACCTGAGAAGTCAACCCTCTCCAATCCGCAACCTCCAACCCTAGGAGTAGCAAGGAGAGTACAAAAGATAACAAGGAACAAGAAGGAAAACAGAAATTACAACTTATCCTTTTAAGCACAAGGCTTGATTTGCCTATATCAAGCGTATAAATCTCCTAACCAATGTGTATGACAATGTGATTGTAGTGGATAGGAGATACTAGCCTATAGGGCACGAAATGGGAGCAATAGGAATGAATGGCAAGTGTAGGAAGTCAGCAACACCAGCCTTAGATAGAGCACAGCTAAATTCTTTGGTGTGTTCTAGGAGGGATATGCTTATCTCTTTAAGGTAAGACAATGTACAGTTAAAATTATCGTTGTTATCCGGGTTGTTAACTGAGATGCACATAAAACCCACTCTGAGACAGTAGATTAAGGAAGCACAGCAAGTTGATGTTGTAGTTCAGCAAATTAGGTTAGAGTATGGTAATGAGAAATGAGAAGGTTTCCATGACTCAGATGATAAAGTAGCCTGTTATCATGGTAGGATGATAGTACCAGATGTGGACAACTTAAGGAAGTTAGTCCTGGAAGAAGCTCATTCTTCAATGTATGCTATGCATCCAGGAAGCACCAAGATGTATCATAACTTAAAAGATATGTATTGGTGGTCTAGTTTGAAAAAGGATGTTGCTGAGTTTGTTATGCGGTGTCCAGTGTCTCAGCAAGTTAAAGCTGAACACCAGAAGCCCGCAGGAATAATGCAGCCTTTACCCATACCACAGTGGAAGTGGGATCATGTAACCATGGATTTTGTGGTTGGTTTACCCAGAACAGCCAAAGGTCATGATTCCATCTGGGTAATAGTTGATAGGTTGACAAAAGACAACACATTTCTTACCTATCAAAACAACCTATTATGTTGAGAAGCTGGCATAGTTATATGTAGATGAAATAGTACGGCTGCATGGGGTCCCAGTTACCATTGTCTCTGACAGAGGTCCCCAGTTTACGATTCGTTTTTGGGACCGACTTCATAAAGCCTTAGGCACACAGTTAACATTTAGTATAGCCTTTCATCCTCAAATAGATGGACAATCGGAAAGGACTATACAAACCTTGGAGGACTTGCTTAGAGCATGTGTTCTCCAGTTTACAAGAAGCTGGGATCTACATCTAAGCTTGATACAGTTTGCCTACAACAATAGTTATCAACACAGTATTTACATGGCACCTTATGAATCTTTGTATGGTAGACGTTGCAGATCTCCCCTATGTTGGTATGAAACTGGTGAATAAAAACTTTTGGGTCCTGATCTTGTGCAGTAGACCACTGAGAAGATTAAAATAATACAACAACAGTGAAAGACTGCATAGGATAGGTAGAAATCTCATGATGATAAGTGTTGTAGACCTTTAGAATTCCAGGTTGGAGACTGAGTGTACCTCAAGGTCTCACCCTAGAAAGGAGTTCTTAGATTTGGAAGGAAAGGAAATTTAGCTCCTAGATTTATGGGGCCTTATCCAATCATTGAACGGGTTGGAAAGGTAGCTTATAAGCTGGAGTTACCACCTGAGCTGCAAAAGTTGCACCCAGTGTTCCACATTTCCATGCTAAGGAAATGTCATCCTGACACAGAAATAGTTCGGCAGCCTATGGAAATAGAATTGAACGATGATATATCTTATGTTGATCTGTTGATTCTCGATAGAAGAATCAAGAAGCTGAAGAAGAAAGACATTAGTCTTGTAAAAGTCCTTTGGAATCACCGTGGATTTGAAGAAGCTACATGGGAACTAGAGGAAGAGATGAGAAGGAAATACCCTACTCTTTTCTCTTAAAATGTTTTTTTATGATTTCGGGGACGAAATTCTTGTAAGGGGTGGATAATTTGTAACATCCCTGGCCTGGGTTATGTACTAACCCTAGGTGTTTTGCCTAATAAATTTGATTAGTTGAAAAGTAATTAAGGCTTTTGAGGAACTTATATTTCAATTTCAGTCCTTTTTGAATAATGTTAAAACATTGTTTTGTTAATTTTGGACTAAAGTGAAAATTACCCAAGTTGAGGGGTTAACTTGAAAAATTACACATGTTAAGATGTTCCTCTGATGTTGAGACATCATATGAATTAATATTATGTAGTGGTATGGTTTCCACGGGCTTGGGCACCAAGATAAAGCTTGTAGAGCAACCCTTGTGCATTAAAACCTAGTTTTGGTGTAATATGCAATTTACCCAAAACCTAGGGTTCAATATGTAAAATATCACCTCTAGAGGGTCTCTCATGTTTCTTGGCATCAAGTAGAGCAAAGAAAATGAGAGGGGCACTTCATTTGGATTATTATGGAGGAGAGAGAATCTTGACATTAAGATAATCAAGATTTAAGCACAAATGGCTCTTTAATATAACTTAATGCAAAAAGAAATAAATTAATCAAAGATCCCTTCAACCAAAAGTTGAAGGATGTGTTTGCAATAGTGTTGGATGAGCTTGTGCCATGATTGGGCACAAAACTATCTTGGTTGAGTTGAAGCCATTCACATTAATATAATATAAAGCAATATCCAATAAAAGGATGGATATTAATATAAAACTAATTAAGGTGCTTAGTTCCTTTTCCATTTATCTCTAGATAATGGAGAGGTTTTGAAAGGTTATGGAGGTGGCTATGTGGCCAAGTAATGGAGTAGGATTTGTAGGAAATTAGTTGGAATTAAAAGATAAACAACTCTTTTTCTATTACCTTAAAAACCCATATACATACCTCTTATGTATATCTTTTCCAATACACATGAAAAATGTTTCCTTAGTTTCTTTATCTTTTCACCTTGCTTTGGCCAACCAAGGAAGAGATCTAGAGCAGAGGGAGGATAAACAAACCTGTAGGTGAGTTTTGATCATCTCCTACCTCAGATCCATGGTGGAAACCCTAAAACAAGGCTTGATTCATGGTTTTCTTCACTTGGTTTCCATTTCTAGCAAGTTTGTTCATCCAAAAGTGGAAGGACAGACCTTGGACAACTATTAGAGCTCAATACACCATTAAAGCCATGGAGCTTGGAGCTTGTGATCAGTTCTAGAGGTGGGTTTTATAACTCTAACCCTTAAGCATTAGTATTGCACTCTTTTCTATAAGAATCGTTGGTTACTTTTCTTTCTTTGATACTCTTGTGAGTTCTTGCTATAATTTCTATGAAGAATAGTAGTAGTTCTTGGTAGAACATATGAAGATGAAGGTGACATCATCCTAGATGATTATCCAAAAAGTTACTTTACCAAACGGTTTGCTTTTGTTGCTCAAACAGTTTCCCAAACCGTTTGGGAGCAAACGGTTTCCCAAACCGTTTGGGAGCAAACGGTTTCACCCAAACCGCATAGAAGCAAACGGTCCAAGACCGTTTGGTGGCTTTGACCAAGCATTGACCATTTGGAGACCTGTTGAGAATAATTTAGGCCAATTATCTATCAATAATTATTAATTAACTCCAATTGATTCACCAATTGAAGGTCCAACAATTACCGAAACCCTAATCGGGTTAGGTGCTGATTTGATAATTGAATAAGTTCGAAACTTGGGTTGAGTGACCCAAACGGTTTCAAAACCATTTGGGGATCACCCAAATGGTCTCAAGACCGTTTGGTGATCACTAAAGACCATTTGGAGGTCTACGGTTAAGCATGGTTGACCAATTGAAGATCCAAAGGTATCAAGTTGATGTATAATCAATTACTGATTTGGTGACTAATCCTAGGATCCAAACCCAAAATGAATGACATAGTTTATGATGATATGATGGGCAAACGGTCTCAAGACCATTTGGAGAATATGCAAATGATCCCAAGACCATTTGGGGGTAACCCAAGACCGGTTGGAGGTCTAGGGTTAACTATGGTTAAGTGTTTGAAGGTCTAAAGGTATTAGGTTGAAGTATATTCAATTGTTGACTTAGTGATCAATCTAATGAGCCAAACCTTATTTGGTTGACTTGGTTTTTGATGTTGATTTGGGAAAATGGTGTCAAGACCGTTTGGAGTTCATGCAAACGATCCCAAGACCGTTTGGGTTCAGGTCATGCCCAATTTGGATAATGGTTCAATGGTTTCAAATCAATTAGACTCACATTGTTTAATGTTGAAAGGGTCATCGATTCCAAACCCTAATCCAATTGATTCAAGCCCTATTTGATGACCAATTGAGGGTCAAATCAGTTGAAATTTGACCTAATTAACTCAATTGAAGTGTGGTGATAGGTCCAATTGGAGAGTAGTTCCATAGAATCAATGGTTGAAGGAATCAACAATGGAAACCCTAAACCGATTTGAAGTGGTTAAGACCATGTTTGGTCCTTGCGGTTTTGAGGGGGTTTGGACCAAACGGTCTCAAGACCGTTTGAGTCCAATCGGTCTCAAGACCATTTGGGACCAAATGGTCTCAAGATCGTTTGAGTCCAAACGGTCTCAAGACCGTTTGGGACCAAACGGACCCAAACCGTTTAGGTTCATGCGGTTTCTAAAATGGTTGAATTCATGTGGTTTCAAAAGTCAACTATGGGCAAACGGTCTTCACTACCTATTTCTCTAAATGGTTTCAAAGGTAGTCCAAGACCGCATGGAGGTCCAAACGTTCTTAAACCATTTGGAGGTTAAGTGTGCAAGACCGTTTGAGGTCTGAGTTGATCAAGATAGTTTGGGGTCTTAGTGGCCAATATCGTTGGGTGGATGATTAACCAAAACCACATGGGTACTTAAAGTGGTTAAAGGACAAAGTGATTAGTTAATTAATACATGATGTAATCAAAGATGATTATGGTAATTATATCTTAATGGGGTAAGGTGATTAGTACCCTTAAATAAATAAGTCTTAATGATCATGATATAAACCATATGTGAATTCTCTTTCATGTTGAGTTGACTTAGCCTAATCAAGGCTAAAACTAATATCATCCTATAGGGGATGAGAGAGAAAAGACTTCTTATATGAATGTTAATCAAGTAATGGACTTTCAATATGAATGAATGTCTAATTAGGGAATGATCCATGAAGATGAGATCATGAAACCCTAATTATCATGATTAATGAATCATAACCCTAATTGAGGGTATTATTGGAAGTAATTCTAATCCATGATGATGGTATGATCTTAATTCATAGTGATGACATGATAAACCTTAATTCAAGGTACTTTGATGCTCACTCCTACTTAGGGTGAATAGTGAACCCTATTTATGGGATATTTAACGGTAAACCCTAACCTAGGGTGATGTGAGGTGAATAGTAAACCCTAACCTAGGGTGATGCGATGTGAATAGTAAACCATAACCTAGGGTGATGTGATGTGAATAGTAAACCCTAACCTAGGGTGATGTGATGTGAATAGTAAACCCTAACCTAGGATGATGTGATATGAATAGTAAACCCTAACCTAGGTTGATGTGATTGGAATAGTAAACCCTAATTTCGAATAAGGTAGATGGAAGTGTGAAACCCTAATTTTGGGTTATGCCTTATAGCATGAAGCTTTAAGATTGGATAATGAAATGATAGGTCACTAATCCTAATTGAGTTCAGAGGATTATTAACCCTATTTGAATTGAAAAGGGAAACCCTAACCCTAGCAAGGGTATAGTGGTGTAACCCTTAAATAATGATGTCATTATTGTTTTGCAATATGCTGATATGAAATTGATGTATTTGTTATCATCTGTACTAATCATGCAGGTCTTATGAGATATTGAATATAGCCAGGTATGAGCTATGATACCTTGTTTATTCAAAGTACTTTATGAGCTTTGTAAGCAATGATATGCTATGTTGCCTAGTGAAAGGTAACAAAAGAGTTTGATAGGTTGTAAGAGCCATGTGAAATACCTACATTGCAATTATCATGCTTACACTGTCAGATGACTTGATGGTATTGAGTTACCAGTTAAAGTGGTAACATGTGTTTTGATGATCTAAGGGTTGAACACCCATATTCATGAATCATGATGATGAGATGATAAGAGATTGAGTTCCCAATGTTAATAAAGATGTGAAATGAACTTGATAAATAGTACTCTTTCCTTACAACAATTGTTATAATGACTTATGTATGTAAACATGCCTGGTGTTAAAAGAATGTTGTAATGTAATTAAATAATCAAGTGAAATCATATCATGTAGAGCCCTGACCATAGATCCATCATCGTCAGTAGTTGGGTGATTGTCAAATAGGTTTTCGTAAGGGAATTCCTGGAGAGCATACTTTTGAGTATGTGGGGGTTATGGACGCGAATATCCTTACGTCCTAATGGTGGAATTGATGTGAGATAAACATCAAATCTCTCAATCCTTCATTATATGTATATGTCGGGATGATGTATCACTAATCTCCCGATGATGATGTTAATGTTGAATCGATGCGAGATAAACAAGAATTCCCTCGATTGCAAAGAGAGTACAGCATGCCACTGTAACTCTAATAGTGAAGTTGCCAGCATACCCTGGAAAGCTATTTTGGTAGAGACACAAGATGTCATGCATGTTGTTCCTCACACTAACTGAGGAAGATGAGGTCATAGAAATTTGGCTCTTCTGATGACCTATGTATGGTACCGATTTCAATTTTGCAATGGTCGGTTGGAGTATGAGTGTTATACCTCATCTCCTCAGGGCATAAGTATGTTTGTAAAATGTATTCAGCCCAGGAGCATATTTGCTTAGGGTTGAACTACGAGAATCAATGTTTGATGATACATTGTTTAAGATGTCCTAGTTAGATAATTAGTATACATGTTCTTCATATTCCTTATTAAATGAATGACTTGCTACTTAACCAAGTTATAATTGAAATGATTGCATAGATAATACTGCTCTGAATATCTTATTCAATGATTTATCTGCTGTTGAATATTTATAATTCTATTGTTCAGTGTTATTCTATTATTTGCAATAATGATGCTTCTGGCAAAGAGTTATATCTCTCATTGGGACAATTTTCAATTGTCTCACCCCCGTGGGATTCAACTTTTTAGGTAGACGTCAAGGAAGGAGAAACCCATCAGTTGGTGAGCAGCAACAGCAGTCACAATAGCAGCAGCAACAATAGGGACAACAGTGATCTTTAGGTGGAGACATTGTTTGTCAAGTCTTGTTTATAAAGAGTCCTATGTGTCGTCTATGTACTCTCATGTCCTAGGAGTCAGTAGAGAGTTTGATATAGATCTGAGATTTTTGGCTTGATGCCTCGAGATTTTTGTATATTGCTCATGTACAGTTTAACTGGGTAGCTAATGTTTATGACTCTCGAGATGTACTGTTGAATCAGCTTGTAATTAACTTACCTCATTTCTTTATGAAAGATTTTTAGATTATGTGGATCTCTTTATAAAAAGTTTTAATTTTTAGTGATTTTCAGTAATTTCGTTGCTAATAATTCACTTCCGCATTAGTTAATCTTGTTTTCCTGAGACGTACGCCACAAATATGTTATGCAATTGATTAGTTTATACATGTGTAATAAAGGGTTGTTTCACATATACTCTTGTGTATGTATGTAATCAATACATAATATGATGATCTATCTAAGATGTCATGGCTATGAAAGGTTAATCCTAAATCATGATGCTTAGTCCTAAAACTTCCCAATAAGGTGGGAGGTTATGGAAGTAGGGTTTATTGGTAAAGTGACCACACATTAATCCTAATCCTAAGATGATAAGACTTATTTGCACACCTTAGTGAAAGATTCTAATCCATGACAAGTGTCTTCTATATTCTCCTCTGCATGATTATAACTTGTGAGAGAGGTTAATGAGACCCCTATGTGAGTACATGATAGTGGTGGTGAGCCTAGATGAAATCAAAGGGGTGTTAGTTTTTCTATAGAAATCATGTGAACAAGTTTTATGATCTTAAAAGTGCCTTGTGTATAATTTGGAGTGAAACCCTCTAGTTATGTAGTCTAAGGTTTAAAATTCCTTAGTAAGATAATGGGGTTGATAATTTGTGAACGATAATGACACATGGATCACTTAATGATGGAACATCATGTTGGTGTGATAATAACCCACACGTAACTTAATGAGATGATATACATATGCATTTATGAAATGGTGATACCTAGTGTTGATGGCACAATGAACTATTCGTGTCTAACTAATGTTTTTCAAACCTAAATCGATTCCAAGAAAGTAGAAATGGTGTGCTTAGGGTTTGGTGACAATAACCATGATGTTATATCCTAATTGGCTATATGCAAAAAGCATTGACCCTGATTCTAAGGGTAGGTCATATTATTTAATGTGTATGAATAGAAAGTATGATATTGTACTCTCTATTTTAATTACATGACTTTAACCTTGAGAGCTAATCGGGTATTATAACTAGTGAATACCATGAACATAAAAAGTATAAGCCACAATAAGGGAACATGGAAAGTATAAATATGTGAATGTGCACACTTGGTTATACTGTCTAATTATTAGCTTCATACACTCCAATTTATGGGAAGTAGTGAAGGTCAAAGAATTGAAATAGAATGATGCTTGAGAACCCTATGTGGAATAAGCATTAAGCCTAATCCTAAATGAGGGAACTTATGATGCATTGCTTGATTTACTTAAAGAGGTTTGATGTGTTGAATCATATTCTTTCTCTGTTTATATAATATTAGTGTTTCTATAGATATGGATGTAATAGCTGATGATTTCTATGGTATGTGTATGTGATGTGGAACAAGTGATGATTGGCATAAGTAATGTTTATATTCCCAATGAAGCAGGATGAGATAACAATGAATCATAAGTGTGATGTGATAGGTCTTAGGACCTGGCAAAGGCTTAGTGCCTAGTTGAGGTGATATCCTTTGGTACTGGAAAGAAGGATTGATATTCGATGATAATATGCTTATGATGATAGCCTTGTGGATGGCAGTGATATAGTGTTATGAGGTGATGGGAATCATTTTATAGTTTAAACGATGATATCTACTGTTGTAATACTATGCCCCTTTCTTTTGAAGGATTTGTTTATGGTTTTTACATTGTAACTTGATTGATGCTAAAAGACACTTTATTGGTCTAATTAATCGAGTGGAATCTAATCATGTATCTCGCCATGTGCCATAGATCCATTCAGTGTCAGCATTTGCTGGATGGTGAAACAATTTTAACTCAGAGCGCATATTTTTGAATATGTGGGGAGGATGAATATCCCCTTACATCCAGGACATGTAGATACAAGATTGGCTGCGGGCCATACCCTGATAAGAGTGTGAGTTCGGGTTATAGCTCAATAATATGTGATGCATGATTGGTTGTGTGTTATAACATGATAAGAGTACGGTTGTGGGCCATAGCTCAATTTTTCTAGCGCCAAGACCTATACCAAGGCAAACTATACTTATACAACTGGGCTATATGTCACTAATAGTAGTTGAATCGTGATGTCACTGCAAGTTCACTCATATTGACCGAGGGGGTGAGTTCATGGATTTCGGCTCTTCTACTAGACCTTGTATGGCACCGATTTCAACTTAACAGTGGTTGGTTTTGGGTGGTACAACTTTAATCCTTAGGGCACGATAAAATATGTAATAAACCCTATAGTGCACATGTATAGGATCAAATATGAGAACATTGGATGAAGCCTTGCTTTGCTTTTATACTATTTAGTTCGTAACAGTTATACACATTCTTCATAATCCTTTTCAAGCATAAAGATAATCTACTGTGTAGTGTAGATGCCTAAACTGCTTAAAAAAGTGATAGTTGCCCTGCTTAAGAGAATTTGTTGAATCTGCTCATCTTATAATAAGATTCCTTGTTTCTTAGTTATATGTGACAATAATAGAGTTGGTGGGGAGTTATATCTCTCGCTGGGACTTTTGTCTCACCTCGTTCGTTAAATATCTTTTAGGTAGATGTGCTTGCTAAGCTAAAGTTCGGATAGATGAGGACTTAAAATGAAGAATAACTACACCTGGTGGATCATGGTATATGGACAGTGTCTAGTAATAGGTTCCTATGTTTCGTCCATGTACACATCTCCTTGAGGGTGTTCTCAATGTGTTTTGATGACATGATGATTGATATGTGGTTTTTGGGCTTAAGTGCCTTTGGTGATATGTACATACATGTGGACATGTTGTCTTATGTAATAGGTTGATTGGAAAACAATGATTGTAGTACATGGAATATATGTTATGAAATGCAAGTATTGACTCTTGTGTAATAAGTCTCAACTCATGGTGCTTGCTACAAATCGGTTTCAATCTCCTATGATTTTTAGTAATTCGTTGACTTGTGGTTGATTGGGGTTTAAGTTTTGATTAATCTCACTTGTGTGGTAAAGGGTGTCACTGTCAATGCGGTGGAGGATGATGGGTTGGAGGTCTTTGGGGTGGAAGTAAATGAGGGGTGGAGGTCTATGGGGTGAATTTTTATGGGGTGGAGGTCTATGCGGTATAGGTCGATGATGGGTGGAGGTCGATGAGGTAAAGGTTGATGGGGTGTTGGAAGCTGAGAAGGTGGTAGAGGTTGATGGTGTTGTAGATTGATGGGGTGGAGGTATATGGGGAGGAGGTTGATGGGTGAAGGGAGGTCGATGGGGTGGTGGAAGTAGAAGAGGTGATGGGAGGTCAATGGTGTGGTATAAGTAGAAGAGGTGATGGGAGGCCTATGAGGTAATGGTTGATGGGGTAATGGTCTATGGAGTTTAGAGGTTGATGGTTGGTGAAGTTCCATTGGTTGGTGGAGGTGTTCGGAAATCAGGGAGATAGATAAGGCAATGGAAAAATATTTTAATGCCCAATTCCCGAACCAACAGATTGCGTCAACAACTATATATCTAGGAAATAGGGTAGCAAGAAATATAACTAGTTTTGGAGCAAGTTTATAGACAACTCTTGCAACAATGTGCTTCTTTCACAAGCAACACTCAAACAACTTGTGACAGTGGCTTCCTGGTGCAACACCACTAACTGAGGTGGTTTTTGTCCTCCTAGCAGTGGGCAACGGCCCCCACACCTCGCCATTGTCCATGTGGACCACCAGGAACTCCATGTTGTGTTGCCAAACCCAACAGGAAGGAGTTACCCCTTCAAATGTCAATCTGCTAGGGTTGGTTCACTCTCCCATGTTGTTTCTCCCTTGACCTTTTATGGGTAGGACTTGCTTAGGCTATCTAATTACCATGACTAGAGAGGACAACATTTGAGATGGTCACTAAAAGCCTTGACAACCCCTCTATTTATAGGAGGGCTAGGGTCAGGGCTTCCAGAACAACTGGATTTCATAGAGATAGATTCTCATGAATTTTCTAGAAGTGGCTTAACCATTAAATGTTCAGTTAACATCTAAACTGTTCAATCCATGCATGAAATGATTGGTTCAACACTTGAACCGGTCGGTTCACTTTATTTCCTATTTTTTATCATATTATTGTTTAATATTTAATTAATGCAAAACATGACGTCTGCATTAATCCTTGATCCAATCGTATTGATCGTTGAACCAGATGATTCAAATGATGAATCAGTCATTTCATTATTGAAATGATCGTCTCATTTCATGAAACGGTCATTTCATATCATGAAATGGTCCTTTCACTTGTAAAATGGTCGTTTCACTTGTGAAATGGTCACTTCACTTGTGGAATGGTCGTTTCACTTGTGAAATGGTCATTTCATGTCATGAAATGGTCATTTCACTATCTATTTCAGGCAATGTACAACCAATGATGTTTAAATTGAATACCTAAATACTTTAGTAATTAAGTTAAACCTTATTCATGAGTAAACTCATATTCAAGGTGCATCCAATGTGTGTGACCCTATAGGTCCTAAATTATGGTGGCAGTGAATGTCCATAACCAACTTATGACATCATAAGCAATGAGAGGTATTTAGAAACACATCATTGCTACCCAAGTAATTGGAAATTTGAAGAACAACTTCAACCTACAATCTTGATGAGCGTTACCATGATCATATAGTTCCTTTGTCTTTGATATCTGGATTGAACTCAAGGCATGGAATCGTCATCCTCTAAATGTTCAATCAATGTTCCTTGAACTAGGGCATACTGTTTGAGATGCATGTGAGCTCACATATCACTTATTGAGTTGCATGAGTATGGCCATGTGTTTCTCAGTCTCGCTTATCAAGCGGCCTAGATATCGATCTAATGTAGGAGGGGAAAATCCCATCTACATCACTCACACTCAATCCCCATGTGTCACAATGTACCTGAGCACCACTTTTATAGTAACCCTTATTCAAGGTCATGTTGAATGGTGTCAAAAATACATTGAACAACATGTGATGTGTGTAGTGACTTCAAATCTAAGAACCACTATCACTATGAGAGCTGATTTTGACTACCATTGTATGCTCTCCATGTATCACTTTCAAGGTGGGTTTGTCCGATACACTATTCTCCAACATGTACCTATTTGTTTGGTTTGATACCATATATCATTTCTGATGAGATTCTGTCATAAACCAACACACACTCTAGTCTTATGTATTATTTTTGTCTATTTAACTTCCACAGTAATATCTGACTAGGGACATAACAAGAATGTATATACTCTTATCATACATATGATCTCATTGTTCAGGTACTCAACCTGAAGATATATGTCATCGAGAAACATCATTCTTTAGACATCTACTATGTCTGTGTCATCATCTCATGATTGAGACAAACATAATAGACATAATTACCTTTATCATTATCAAACCAGGTATCTAATGCCTCATTGCAATTATTGTATGATTGACTCTCTGGACATACATACCAACAAGAGGATGATGGGGTAATCGATGGAGGGGGGAACTACATCATATAATTAAGGGGTATTGAACACATATGATGCCATGTAGAATAAGATAACCTTTTTGATGTGTTTAAAACAAATACAAGACACTCTCTTTTATAGGATGATAGAGTAAGTGAGAAATAGAAGTAGGAAATATAGGATAAAGAAAAAGGTGAAAGAAAAGACAAGTCCAACGCATAAGAGAAACATAAAGCAATAAATCCTATATACTAATAACATGAACATACCATTTAACAAAAACAAAAAAATATGCATACATGCTTATTGTTAAATATTTGTCTTGAAAGTAAGTTACTACAAGACTAAGAAAACATAATATGTTGTGGAAACTTCATGTATGTGAGTGTTCTCAAATTCGTGCACTACATTGATTTATGCCTAGATTTTACTAAAAAAAAAATGCATCTTATGTAAAAGTAATGTGAGACTTCTTATGAAACTTTATCTTAAGAGAGAATGCATCTCTTTTATATATTTTAAATAGATGGATGGTTAAATATAGTTGTAGTTGTAATAATAGTAGTACGTGAGTTTTTACTTGAGTCAACCATAGCACATGCCCCACCTGTAACCATATCAATCATACATGTATAAGTAATATGAAAAATTTTGGGTCGGGTTATGTGGGTAGGGATATGGGATGAGACAGTTTGGCCTGATCTGATGCTCTTTTTATGTATGTAACCCTGAAAACTCTCCATGTGTAGATATAAAATAGAAGAACTATCTCTAACTATAAAAATAATATCATAAATTGCATCCTACCCACTCCACAACTTTTCATATACTATAACCTAAAAGGACCTATCTTAAATGTTTATCATATATATCCACCTCCATAGCATAAAAACACCTATATGTAATTATAAATAAAGATGATATTGTAGAAAATCAAGATGGAGGCCGATGAGAGATTCCTATATTGATAGATAACAAACACTGCTCCTATATATGAGAGAGGAGGTAAGTACAAAGAAAGTGAACTCAACCTTAATGGACCAAGACTATTAGGCCCATATAAAATAATAAACTAAATAACAATAACTCTAATACTCTCCCTCAAGTTGGAGTATGAGTGAAACACATATCCAAATTGGATTTACAAGACTCAACTAGAAGATGCGACAAATAAAATTGCCACCTCTTATACAAGATTTTTGCCCCCCCCCTCAAATATGACTCTCCAACTAATAATTTTTTGATGACGTATCCTTTCGAATTATGTTTTGCTGGCTAGAAATACTCAAGTTTTGGAGAAGATCTTATGAAGTGCACATGGAATGAAGAACATCACCATCAGTTTGGAGCAAATGATCAAAACACCATGTCTACATCATCTTCATTAGAAATAAATGTGTGATTGGAATAAGCACAATCAATAGATCCAGCGATGCAGTAGTAAAGGTATCTTCAAATATAGATATGATGAGGTGATGATGATTGTCAAATTGGGTCCAACTGAAGTGTGACTCTTGGGGGATTGACAAGAATGAAATCCACCATCAAGGAAGTTCAAGTAGACTTGTCAAACTAGATCCATGTAGATTGTAAATTTCAAGGTCTTAACGAGAATGAAAGACACCATCAAGGAAGCCCAAGTAGAGAACTAGAAGAACCATCATGTCACTTGAGAAATGGAAGTTGAATCTTAGTGAGGACATGAATAAATAGCCAGATGAAGACAAAATTTTAGATAAACATCAACCTTGCAAGTGTAGTATTTGTAGGCTTGATATTGACAAGCTTTTGAAAAGATATCCATCCATCTTATGAGATGTAGCAGGATTGCCACAAAACTTACAACAAAGTGAATGTGAGGTTGAAATAAACACAAGAAGCTTTGTCCTAATGTGTGTCAATGTTGTAACTGAGGTCCTTGAACTTGCATGAAAGTGGTGGCCAATTGGAATAAGCAAATCTTAGATAGCCAACCTATGTGAATATTGTGACACAAACACAGTGTCATCTGAAAAATATACACCAATAATACACTAGAAGCACGATGCATAGTAGAAAGGAAGCGCCTCAACGACATTGGAAGATGGATGAGTGTAATATTAAGAAGCTCTATAGAGATCAAAATAGCATGGAATGATACATATAATCTCTCTCTTTCTTTTCAGACTCCCACTTTATATTCTCTCTCTCTCTCTAAATCCTCATACTCTCTCTCCTTTATAAACCCCCACACACCAATTACAAAGTGATTGAGTTGTTGGTATGGAAAAGAGACAATACCCTGTGTATGTGGAAAGGAATGTACACATGAGGGGTGGTAGGAGGTGAATAAAGTTGTCAAAGGAGAGGAAGGGAAAAAAATAGCACGATGCCCTTTTTTGTGCTTTATAAACTAACGAGTCTTTTATTTCCCAATATGTCATTGACATAGCTGATAACACTAGTCAATGTGCTACATAACCCAATTAGATAGACCCAGATAGAAAAATCAATGGATCTTTGTGCGATCCAAAAAAGCATCGTTGTTCGGGTGCGTGGGAACTACCCCCACAGTGTGGGTCAGGTCAAAATATAGATCAGAATTATGATTTTTATTATAAACAATAGAACATATTACATGTGTGTGTCAACAAGATAGGTAGAGTAAAACCTAACACCAAACTAATCGATCATACTAATATCAGTGCCAATGACTAAGGATTCCATAAAATCCTTGGTCCCAGACCTCACAATGGTACAAAGGTTGTTCATGAGATCAGACTCATCATGTAGAGGTTGCCTCGCGATGGTGGGATGTTCACAAGATCAGACCTTACATAGTGCTAAGGCAATATCAATGAAGGCAACAATGATCAATCTCATGTGAAAGTCCATTGCAACTTGGATCAAGGGCCTGATAGTTTCTCCTTGTACAAACAACGACTATAAGAATCCCATATTTTTTTCTTATGAGGTGCCACGAGATCGCACTCCCAACTAAGGTGTAATGTGGCTTTATACAGGCGTTCTTAAGCCCACATCATGCATGTAATGACCGTCATCAAACTGATAACCAAATCGTAACTAATTATGAGGAATTACCATAAACAACGGATTAACAAAAATCACTAAAATTTAAAACCATTTTGCAAGGAGATCCATTTCCAGAAAACTCTTACTGAAAGATCCAAAATTCTTACATGTCATGATTTACATTGTTCAACATTGTTTCATTTCATCTTGAGGACAATATTTAACAGTTGATCTATCAAAACACTAACTGGAGCAACATAAAACCTTGAGGCTTACAAGCCAAAATCTCATATTGTTCATGAACCCATTACGAACTGACTCCAAGGACCTGAGAGTACAGAGACGACATATAGGACTTCTATCTACAAGACACGACAGACAGTATGTTCAACCTGAGCTGTCACTGCGGCCTTAGCTATTGTTCCTCCTCTGTAGAAAGGTCTCCAACGCCTCATGCACGTCCACCTAAAAAAATGTGGATCCCACGGGGTGAGACAATTGTCCCAGTGAGAGATATAACTCTCCGCCGACCATATTATTATTACAGATAATCATTATAAAACTGAGTAGAGGTTCTTTTATATTAAAAGGTAGGAGTAATCACTATACGAACCGAATAAGGTAAACTCCTTTCTTAAAGAGAACATTACATCTACCCATGATAGAGTTATAAATCATCTATCTGCTATGCAAGGAATGTAAAGGAACATAAATAACGTCCATCAACTAAGATGTATAACTGAGTTGCACATCAAACAATATTTTTCGTAATCGATCCTTAAGCAAATATGTTACAAGAATGAACATATTTTACAATCATACTTATGACATGAGGAGATGAAGCATACCCCGTTCATCTCCAACCAACCAAAGACTTCTCACAAGTCGGTACCATACAAGGTCAATGGAAGAGTCGGTTGCCATAACCTCCCTTGTCTCGGTCAGTCTGAGACCACTTAGTCTTAGCAGGACATCTTGTGTCAGCTGTAATATAGTTGTGCCAGGGTACAAAGGCGCTTAGAGCTACAGCGTCAACTGTGCTCTCTTAGGGGAACATCTACAACAACCGTCCCTAGTTATGAAATTACTGAGTCATTGTCACTTAGGCACCATACTCTGAGTCATGGTCACATAGGCACCATACTCTAAGCCACAGGTCAGTTCACCGTGCTCTATTGAGACAATCTTATGAAATTACTGAGTCATGGTCACCTAGGCACCATGCCCCCACATATTCAAAAATATGCATTCTGGGTTATGCTGCAAGGAACCCGTTTCACCATTCAACAAATTCTGACGGTGATGGATCTATGGTCAGGGCAATGTTTTATTGTTTCTAGTGATCTATTATGTGCATTACAACATTCTTTTAGCATCAAACAAGTTATCATTATTAATCACAACAAATGTTACAAAGAAAGTGTAATACATCTATCACGTACTTTTCAAGTCTTTAAAACACATTTAGATACTTGGTACTTGGGATCTCAGTCCCTTATCACACTATTGGGAATCCTCATCCCTTCACATCATTATCATCATGATTACCTGATCTAGGTATTCAAACCCCTAGATCATCACATAGAATTGTTACCTCTGTAACAGGTAACTATTACCACCTGGTCCTCAGACCAAGGTATTCATTTTACTTGTTGTAAACGTATTTCACATATTTGGATTAAATATCTTGTCACCTCTCACTAGGCAACAACTATTCATGTGGCTCACAAGGCCATTAAGCATCTTTTCACCTCTCACTAGGCAACAACTATTCGCATGGCTCACAAGGCCATTAAACATCTTGTCACCTCTTATTAGGCAACAACTATTGACATGGCTTACAATGCCATTAAACATCATACTTATCATATAAGTATTTAACATGCCTTACAAGGCTTATGCAATAAGAGAAATACAACCTTCCCCATTATTAGGGTTAGGGTTTCCTTTTATAGCCGAATAGGGTTTCAAGTTCATATTATCAATCCAAACCCTAATTCATTGCTCCATACATCTAGAAGCATATATTCATATCATAAGTATGCAATCATGCTTATCTATTCTCATAATTTATCATTTAAATGATTATCAACACAAAGTATGAGTTTCTCTCTTATCCTCTCTAGGATATTGATTACATCATACTTTTGGTTCTATCCTCCTCTTGAGGAATACTAGTTCATCATTAACAATTATCATCATCTTTTAATTAACACCACATTCAACATGTGTCACTCAATCAATTACATATGATTGAAGTGCCTCTACCATATTGGGTATCAAGATGTGTGTATGTTAACATGTATTTCTTTAAGATACATTCTTATTTCACATAGTGTATCCTTATCGGACAGGTGATATAACCACATCACCATATCATGTTTTAGGATGTATCCCCTAATCATCCTATCGTGTACCCATATCAAATTGACTATCACTTAGTTCTTATCATCTCAAGACAACTTCATATCGGGTATGAGCCAGGTGCTTGACCGCATATCGGGTATAAGCTATGTGCTTGGCGCCATATCATGCACAAGATGTGCCCCATATCGGGCATGTATATCGGGCATATGTATTGGGCATCATATCGGACATATGCATTAGGCATAAAACATATGTCTCATCATATATCGTTTGAGTGATATACAAGATACTATATCGGTCTCCCTTCAGGATTGTTATATTGGGTATCCATGTCGGGTAACATATCGGGTTACCATCTTAGGTAGACCCTAAAACTCATAAAACCTTCATTCCTTCAATGATCAACCTTATCATATAATTAATTGACAAGCTAAATGTCTTATTAAAATTTCATATCACAATCCATTACACAAAAGGGGTAGGGTATATCGGGTTTCAATCCCTCAACTAGGGTTTTCCATTAGTTTGGGTAAATTATGCCATATCGTTCATGAAGTATGAATTAAACCTCATATCATTCACCAAGTAGGAGTAAGTGCTATTCCTAGAATCTAGGGGATATCATTCATATCATCCATGTGGTATCACTCACCTCTTGTATCGGATTACCCATCACCTAGGGTTTCCAACTCTATTTGTTTAGAGCACTTATTATCTCTATATCGTGCAAAAAGTATAATCTTGGACTTGTATTGTGCATAAGGGTTAAATGGGTATCTTCCATATCGTGCAAGTAGACAACCCATATCGTGTATGAGCTATCATCTATTTTCATATCGTTTTAACCCCATCTCAGGTTTCATATCGGGTTGAGGTGTTCCAACCATATCGGGCTACATCTTATATTTTAATCCATATCTTATTTGGTGCATAAATGTATACTCAATCTGTCATACCATGCATCAGATGTATGCTTCAATATATTGTGTACAAATGTATGTTACGTGATCATATCGTGCAAGGAATACTTGCTAACTTACTTATATCGGGTTACCCAAACTAAGGTTTCATATCAATCTTATAACTATACATTAAACCTGGTATCGTCTATGGAGTCTATACTTGACTTCCTATCGTGCAAGAGGTTTATGGATAACACCATATAATTTTCCAAGATATGAACTTCACCTTCATATCATACAAGGAAATGAAATCTTCAATTCATATTGTGCAAGTGATATTTGCACTTACCCATATCGTGTTAGAGCTACTAGTGTGTATGCTTGAACTCGATATCACTTTATAAAGTGATATCATCTTCATCAAGCTATAAAACTTCGTTCTAACTGTTATAGTTCATGGAAACAGGTCTAAAAAACTACTAGAACTCATAATTTCATCAACTATTTCAGAATATTTTTGCAATTAAAAGTATTTCATTAAGTATAGCAATTTAGGTGATGAATAATAACATGATAGAGTTCAAGTTATATAACCCACCTTGTGAACAACTTCAAAGCTCCAAGCTCCAAAGATTCTCATCCTAAGGTTTAAGAAGAACTTCTCCAAGGTCCAAGGCTCATTCACAACTCCTCCATGGACAAGAAATCACAATAGTTAAGAAATTGGTGAAGAAGGAAAGAAAAGAATATCCATAACTCGATATCCTACTTCAACCAAGGTTGAAGGTGAACAAAGACTTACCTAAAGCTTGGTGCTCGAGCTCTCCTAGCTCCTTGATCTGCTTTGCACGATACCTAAGGGTCTTTTCATGATATCTCCAAAGGAAATGGTTATGAGGATCGTAAACGTTCATAAGTTGGTGAAAGGTGAAGTATATATACTTGATTTCATGAGATAAAGCATATATGAGGTGTCCTCCCCTCATGCTACTAGATGACACGTGGCCATGCATGTTTGACACATGTCTATGCATGCACACACATATATCTTGTCATTCAAGAGTCTTGGGGATAACCTAGAGACAATATCTTGGCCCTTACTTATCTTGTTGGGAAAGTTATCTCATTAAATAAGCAACCCGATACACTTTTTGTAAGGAACTTTGCAACTCGTCATGGTCCACCTCCTTGAGGTGCTCTTCTCATAATGGCCTTTTACAAGGCTCAAAAAATTGATAGGAGGCTCCTACTTTGGCTCCTTGGCTGATAGGGCTCCTTATATCAAGTCTACAACTCGATACAACACATATAAGGCTCTTGCCTTCAACTCATTCTTGGTCCTTCATTACCAAGAGTATCACCAATCAAAGGTGATTTAAACATAGTGTATCCTTCTTTCTCTTTCCTCTAAAAGATACATAGAGTGAGTAGGGAGACTCTATATGTGGTAATTTACATTTTAACCCCACATATTGAGTAAATTACAAGTTGTACCAAAATTTGTTCACAAAGTGCTAGCATTGTTCAAACAAGTTATAACTTGGTATTTAGGATTTCCACAAGCCTTCACTTAGAATCATTCTCTTTCTTGTGATTTTGAAACACTTATAACACATTCCACATGTGACATTTTGCAATTTAACCCCTCATCTTGGGTAAATTGCACTTTTCACTCAGACTTTCATATAATGCACACATAGTTTGCAATTAAGTTCAATCTTGACAATAAACTTCACAAGAAGCCTTAATTACTTTTCAAAATATTAGAATTAGCTTGTAAGTATCTTACTTAAGCAAAACTCCTAGGGTTAAGCCTTAACCCAGGTCAAGGGTATTACATTTATAAACCCCTAACAAGGATTTTGTCCCCAAAATCCCAGATGAAGGAAGACAATTGTTGTTCCTGCATCACATCATGAAGTCTCCACATAACATCTTGATGTCATGGATATGCCATAGGACTTTGACATGCACAAAGTCCTTCCATAAAAGATCATCATAAGATCTATCATACATGACACATACTCAGCTGTTCTATCTCTCACTGACTGTGAAGTCAACTTTGTGTCATGTAACACTTTCTAAGTTAGAGAAGTATTGTAAATAATTCGGATGTCAAATCTTATTGACTCACATCTCTTATGTGACAAGATTCTAGGGAATCTTCCATACTCCTTACCCAGTTTAGCATTTCACTTTAGGGGAGAAATCAAAATTATGTTTTGTCACCCACTTGGGACTACATGTCTTACCATACATCTTTAGTGTCACTCTAATATGTTATCATGACACAAAACTTTCTTATGACTTATATCAACTATCTTTCTAATTATTCATTCTATTGTCATAAGGAAAAGTTACTTACTAAAGAAGAACTTATCTCAGAGATATCTCTAGATATTATGAATAAACTATCTCAACATATCTAAATAGGGATAAAGGACTTATCTTTGGCTTGATAAGCTTTTTCTCAAAATGATTCCACAATTATTCCTTCAATTAATACATCTTTATAAAGGTTATGTTTATGCATATCATAAACCCCTAACATATGATTTTCCTACTAGAGTTATCTCAAGGTTGGCCCTTCTAGGTTGCCAAACATTATTCATCTTATTAGGAGTCATATTCTCACTTCCCCATACCACCTGGCACATCTTGGATACCATAATCTCTTTCCTTTGTCTCCTTCACATGTGTTGAAAACACATGACATCCTCATCATTTCCATCTCTCTATTGTTAATACCAAAGTCAAACATACAAAAGGATCTTTCTTTTATCTTGGGACATTATATATTACACATATCTATTATCTTGGAACCAAGGTCCAAGACAACTAATATTTTTCTAAGTGTCCATCAAGAGATCACTTCTAACTCATGCACATCAAGTGTCCTCAGATTCACTTGATTGCCATGTCCCTGATAGGAAAGAACACAAGGAAACTTATTCCTTTCATCACCCTATCATTACCTAGGGTTGTTCATCAAAGAGGAGACATTATCATCTCCTAAGATTATTACATGAACTTTCACCATTCATAAGTCAATTACACTTGTTGCATCTCAGGTTCCTTGCCATCTGCATTGGAATTATGTGGATGATTACATATCATCATCCCTTTCTTTATTATCGCCTATCATGTTCATGAATATTTCATGGTTTTATCACATTTTCCATTTTCACATTAGGGAAAAATAGTTTCACTATTCACACAGACTTTATCAAATAGGGATCATCTCCCTTGTTCTCTTTCTCATCTCATGAGGATTATACTATTTACTTCCTCATACACACAGATTGATCTGAGATCATCTCATATTCCTCTTTATTTCACTTAGGATGTGATACAAATGTCCATACCATATTTCCAGTTTCGTTATACTCACTAGATTGTCTCAGAATGACTACTTGATCAGAGTAATCAGAGAGATAACAATCTAAGAGTTCCATACTTACCTTATCTTCAATAGTTGAATACCTAGCCAGGGTATACAAGTACTGAGATTAGGTAGTATGCACTTTGTTTACTACCATGTTACTTACTTTTCATATCATCAAAAACATAAGACTTAGCATCCCTAGATTTTCTCCAGGCATCACTTCTATATCTCATCTTCTTTCACACAGATAAAAGAAATTGTAAAGTAGTTAAAAGCTTACTGAGCAAAATATAAGTCCTCATCTTCCTTGTGTCCTTATAGGACTAGTCAAAGGAAGCTCAACAAAAATTATTTTCTTATAGTTAACACATAGAACCATGAAATGATATATCAGAATGTCACTATTTCATCTGACTTGTCTCAACTCGTGGTTTGTTCACTGCCTCAGGCTGATTATTTTCATAGAATCTTATTATTGCCTGATTCCAACATCGTGCTCTATTGCTCGGTGTTGATGGGCCTACTTGGGATGTCTATCTACATCCTCATATGTCACTACTAGACCATTTCCTTTTAGAGTCTTGTTGACTCTGCTTCGGCGGTTGGGTCATTTCCTCCTTCCTTCTTGGATAAGAGGATCTAATATGCCCAATCTGTTTACACTCATAGCCCATCTTATAAGCATTCCCCGGCCTTATCAGCCTTGTAACCGATGTAGAGGCCAAACCAAGAGTTCTAACTGGTGGAACATCAGGTCCTTTACCCTTTCTAGGTATCCACTGCCATGGTGCACTAAGCATTGGTTGCACTGGTGGTATCAAAAACTTTCCCTTTTTGGAACTATTAGGCCACTTTCCTCGAGTCTGGATAGGTCTTTTCTTAATTCCTACCTCATTATCCTCTTCTGGACAGTCTTTTATGATATGTCCAGGCTGCCTACACATGTACCAAACCCTGATTTTAGGTTGTAACCTATTTCTTTCATCATTTTATATCGCTCCAACATATGGATGTTGATCAGGAATCCTATTAGTGCCCAAATTTTCATCATTGGGGGCTAGTAATATGGGTTGTGTTGCTAATACCTAGTCCACTATATGCATTACTACTGTCATAACTTGCCCAACAGTGGTATCAAAAGAAGGATTCCTTATCATAGTTGGGTCATCTTGGGGATTCTCAGGCATTCATTCTTCTCTCGCCTGCTCCCTTGCACCTTCTCTTGGTGCAACAACATTGCTTTCAGCAATGTACTCCTTGTGTTCTCCAAACATCTTTAAGCTTCACTCTATCTTCTACATAAGCAGAAGTCACTATAAGATATATTGGAGGACATTAGAACAGACTCAACACCTTAGTCTTATGTCTTTGTAGACTTAGTGAACCTTAAGCTCTGATACCAAAACTTGTAACGACTGTCATGAAACTGATAACCAAATCGTTACTAATTATGCAGAATTACCATAAACAGTGGATTAAGAAAAATCACTAAAATTTAAAACCATTTTGCAAGGAGATCCTTTTCCAGAAAACTCTTACTGAAAGATCCAAAATTCTTACATATCATGATTTACATTGTTCAACATTGTTTCATTTCATCTCGAGGACAATATTTAACAGTTTCTCTATCAAAACACATACTGGAGCAACATAAAATCTCGAGGCTTACAAGCCAAAATCTCATATTGTTCATGAAACCATTACGAACCGACTTCAAGGACCTAAGAGTACAGAGAAGACATATAGGACTTCTATCTACAAGACACGGCAGACACTACGCTCAACCTAAGTTGTCACTGATGCCTCAACTATTGTTCCTCCTCTACAGAAAGGTCACCACCGCCTCGTGCACATCCACCTAAAAAAATGTGGATCCCACGGGGTGAGACAATTATCCTAGCGAGAGACATAACTATCTGTCAACCATATTATTATTGCAGATAATCATTATAAAACTGAGCAGAGGTTCTTTTATATTAATCGGTAGGATAGATCACTATATGAACAAAAAAGGTAAATTCCTTTCTTAATGAGAACATTACATCTACCCATGGTAGAGTTATAAATCATATATCTGCTTTGCAAGGAATGTAAAGGAACATAAATAACATCTATCAACTAAGATGTATAACTAAATTGCACATCAAACAATGTTTTCCATAATCAATCCTTAAGCAAATATGCTACACAGATGAACATATTTTACAATCATACTTATACCCTGAGGAGATGAAGCATACCCCATTCATCTCCAACCGACCACAAACTTCTCACAAGTCGGTACCAAACAAGGTCAATGGAAGAGTCGGTTGCCATGACTTCCCTTGTCTCGGTCAGTACGAGACCACTTAGGCTTAGCAGGACATCTTATGTCAGCTACAATATAGTTGTGCCAGGTTATAAAGGCATCATTGGTTAGAGCTACATCATCAACTATGCTCTCATAGGGGAACATCTACAACAACCGTCCCTAGTTATGAAATTACTGAGTCATGGTCACTTAGGAACCATACTTTGAGTCATGGTCACATAGGCACCATACTCTGAGCCACGGGTCAGCTCACCGTGCTCTATTGAGACATTCTTATGAAATTACTGAGTCATGGTCACTTAGGCACCATGCCTCCACATATTCAAAAATATGCATTCCGGGTTATGCCGCGGGGAACCCATTTCACCATTCAGCAAATTATGACGATGATGGATCTATGGTCAGGGCAATGTTTTATGGTTTCTAGTGATATATTACATGCATTACAACCTTCTTTTAGCATCAAACAAGTTATCATTATTAATCACAACAAATGCTACACATAAAGTGTAATACATCTATCATGTACTTTTTAAGTCTTTAAAACACATTTAGATACTTGGTACTTGGGATCTCAGTCCCTTATCACACTATTAGGAATCCTCATCCCTTCACATCATTATCATCATGATTACCAGATTTGGGTATTCAAACCCCTAGATCATCACATAGCATTGTTACCTCTGTAACAGGTAATTATTACCACCTGGTCCTCAGACCAAGGTATTCATTTTACTTGTTGTACAAGTATTTCACATAGTTGGATTAAATATCTTGTCACCTCTCACTAGGCAACAACTATTCATGTGGCTCACAAGGCCATTAAGCATCTTGTCACCTCTCACTAGGCAACAACTATTCACATGGCTCACAAGGCCATTAAACATCTTGTCACCTCTTACTAGGCAAAAAATATTCACATGGCTTACAAGGCCATTAAACATCATACTTATCATATAAGTATTTAACATGCCTTACAAGGCTTATGCAATAAGAGAAATATAACCTTCCCCATTATTAGGGTTAGGGTTTCCTTTTATATCCTAATAGAGTTTCAAGTTCATATTATCAGTCCAAACCCTAATTTATTACTCCACACATCTAGGAGCATCTATTCATACCATAAGTATGCAATCATGCTTATATATTTTCATCATTTATCATTTAAATGATTATCAACACAAAGTATGAGTTTCTCTCTTATCCTCTCTAGGATATTGATTACATCATACTTTTGGTTCTATCCTCCTCTTGAGGAATATTAGTTCATCATTAACAATTTTCATCATCTTTTAATTAACACCACATTCAACATGTGTCACTCAATCAATTACATATGATTGAAGTGCCTCTACCATATTGGGTATCAAGATGTGTGTATGTTAACATGTATTGCTTTAAGATACATTCTTATTTCACATAGTGTATCCATATCGGACAGGTGGTATGACCACATCACCATATCATGTTTTAGGATGTATCCCCTAATCATCCTATCATGTACCCATATCAAATTGACTATCACTTAGTTCTTATCATCTCAAGACAACTTCATATCGAGTATGAGTCAGGTGCTTGACCCCATATCAGGTATAAGCTATGTGCTTGGTGCCATATCGTACACAAGATGTGCCCCATATCGGGCATGTATATCGGGAATCATATTGGGCATATGCATTGGGCATAAAACATATGTCTCATCATATATCGTTTGAGTGATATACAAGATACTATATTGGTCTCCCTTCAAGATTGTTATATCAGGTATCCATGTCGGGTAACATATCAGGTTACCATCTTAGGTAGACCCTAAAACTCATATCCCCTTTATTCCTTCAAGGATCAACCTTATCATATAATTACTTGACAAGCTAAATGTCTTATTAAATTTTCATATCACAATCCATTACACAAAAGGGGTAGGGAATATCGGGTTTCAATCCCTCAACTAGGGTTTTCAGTCAGTTTGGATAAATCATGCCATATCATTCATGAAGTATGAATTAAACCTCATATTGTTCACCAAGTGGGATTAAGTGTTATTCCTAGCATACAAGGGATATCATTCATATCATCCATGTGGTATCACTCACCGCTTGTATCGGCTTACCCATCACCTAGGGTTTCCAACTCTATTTGTTTAGAGTACTTATTATATCTATATCATGCAAAACATATAATCTTGGACTTGTATTGTGACACCTCATCATGCTAAATGAGATTACTCAAAATACAAAACAAGATCAACTACTAAGTTATCACATAGTCAAAAATATGGAATAATTAAAACCATTTCCAACAATGTAAATAAACTCTAGAACATTTATAAAAAGTCCATTATTCCATTCTCATATACTGTAATAAGTATTTACTTATGGGTCCAAAGACCTCAGTCACATCCTGCATACAAAAGATATTTCACATGTACATGACATATATTTACAAACATTGTCATACTACCAAAATCTCATTTCGATACAAGTATATCATCTAGAAAACGCATCCCATACCCAGACCTGAGAGTACATGGACGATACTAGGACTCTACTACTAACATCTACAACCAACCCACCTTTTAAATCAATTGATCACCAGGTTGGTTCTCTTCCACAATGCGACCTCGATCTCGTTGCCCGCAACCACCTAAAAAAACATGTGGTGACCCACGGGTGAGACCCAGTCCCAACGAGAGATATAACTCTCTCCAACATATATTGATTATAACATATTGATTGACAGTAAATGAACTAAGCAGATATAGTAATGAATAAGCAATTTAAGCAGATTGAATAGGTTAAGCATACTAAGCCATTAAGCAAATTAACTTGACAAGAAGTATAAATACTCAAAGGTCATGTTATATCATCTTGTAAACACTAAATAGTATAAATACAAGTTAAAGACTAATAAAGAAATGTGAGACGTATTTAACCATAGCCAATATACTACACTGCTTATATCACTTCTTTTATTACATTGCCTTGAGGAATTTGAGAAATCCCACTCAAATACCAACTAACCATTACTAAGTTGAAATCAGTGCAATACAAGATCTAGGAAGAGTCGGAATCCTAAGATCTTCTCTGCCTCCGGTTAGTACGGGTCTGCCACAGCGACACATAAGGTCAAGCTGCTTACAGATCTGAACTTAGCCAAATAGGTACTTCTCTTCACAAAGAAGCAAAATCCTAGAAAAAGAAACAAGAAGGATAGATTTTTGAGTTTTAGAGCTACTTTCACCATGGAACAGCAGGGTTCCGACATAGAGGAATGTATAAGGAAGGTAAAGAGCAAGAAAAACGAAGAAGGAAGGAAGAAAACAACTTGCCTTGGTCGAATTCCCTAGAAGATGACCTTGGAAACCCTATGTAGGGCTAGATGGAGCCCTAGGAGACCTTCTTCTCCAAAAAGGGGTTGTCTTCAACCTTAGAGCAGTTGGTTCCGTAGAAAAACAGAGTGGATTCATTTCTAGAGGTTAGAGTAAAGAGAAAGCAAGCATATTTTGGTATTTGGGCAAGGAAGAGATAAATATAGCCCATGGATAAGGATAGAAGCAAGCATGAGGTGTAAAAGTAGCTTCCCCATGTGTTTATGGCCTTAAACTATTAAGAATATACAAGCACACACACAAGAAGATCCCCCACCATCCCTATTAACCTTCTTAGCTTTCCTTTTTCGAAATTCCTTACCAATCACATAATTCCTTAGTTGATAGCTACTAAAAGTAGCTCATCCGTGAATGGGTAAACCCTAAAATACCCTTGATGAAAACACCTTCAAACCATGGCTCAACTTGGAGACCCATGGCTCAAAAATATCAAGAATGATAATATAACATCTAAGGAACATAATGTATGTGACAAATTGCAAATAAAACCCCTCAATTGGGTAAATTGTAGAAAAGTCCAAAATGTATAGAAAATTGTATAACTTGCTCAAATAGTGTCTAAATTGGACCACATTTGAAACTTAAGCTTTTATTATGATTTAAAAACATATAAAAAGGTTATATTAGGTTTATAAGCATTCAATTATGGTAATTAATCTCATTCAACTCATTAAGCAAGTTTAGGGGCCTTACAACTATAAACCCCTAACAAGGATTTCGCCCTGAAATCCTACGCAAAAAGAGATGGGTATTTTCTACGCATCTCATTGTCTAGTTCCCATGTGGATTCCTCTATTCCATGATGATTCCACAAAACTTTCACTAGTATTATATCTTTTCTCTTTAACTTTTTCACCCTTCTATCTAGGATCAATACATGAGCCTCAACATAGGAGATATCCTCATCTAACTCAACCTCTACTGGTTGGATGGTCTGGTCAGTATTTGGATGGCATTTCCTAAACATAGAGATGTGAAAGACATTATACAATCTATGTAGCTCTGTTGGTAGCTCCAACTTATATGCTACCTTTCTAACACGAGCTAGGATAGGGTATGGTCCCATAAATCCGGAAGCCAACTTACCCTTCTTTCCAAACCTCAACACACCTTTCCAAGGAGAAACCTTAAGATATACTCTATCTCCCACTTGGAACTCAAGTGGTCTGCGTTGGTTATCTACATAAGATTTATGCTTGTCATGGGCTGCTTTCAACTGTTGTTGTATCACTTTAATCATTTCCGTAGTCTGATGTACTAGCTCAGGACCCAAAAGTTGATATTCGTCGGTCTCATACCAGCAAAGAGGAGACTGGCATTGTCTCCCATACAGAGCCTCATAAGGAGCCATATCTATGCTTCTTTGATATCTATTATTGTACGCAAACTCTATCAGAGTCAGATGTACATCCCAACTACCAATTGCAGCACACATGCCCTCAAGAGATCCTCTAAAGTCTGAATAGTCCTTTCAAACTAGCCATCGGTCTGCAGATAAAAAGTTGTGCCGAATCTCAGCTGTGTTCCCATTGCAGAATGCATACACACCCAAAAATGACTTGTAAACTGTGGACCTCTATCAGAAACTATAGTCATTGGAATACCATGCAAACGGACTATCTCATCAACATATATTTGTGCCAATTTCTCTACTATAAACGTCGTCTTAATTGGCAGAAAATGAGCTGACTTAGTCAATCTGTCTACTATCACCCATATGGAATCATGACCTTTGGCTGTCCTAGGAAGACCAACCACAAAGTCCATAGTAATATGATCACATTTCCATTGTGGTATTAGCAAGGGTTGTAATGTCCCTACAGGCTTCTGGTGCTCAGCCTTCACCTGCTTACAAACTGGGCATTTGGCAATGAACTCTACCACATCACGCTTTAGACCTGGCCACCAATAAATGTCTTTTAAGTTTTGGTACATCTTGGTACTTCCAAGATGCATTGCATACATGGACGAGTGAGCCTCCTCAAGTACCATCTTCCTCAGCCCATAAACATGAGGAACTACTGTCATGTTGTGGTAACAAACTGTACCATCATCTGCCTCATGAAAGCCATCATACTTTTCATTGCCAATCCCTGATCGGATATTCTGTATCACAATATCATTCTGTTGTCCATCGTGAATTTATAGTCTCAAGGTAGGTTTCACTTGTAACTGTGACAACAATCTTGCCAGCAAGGAAACTTCTAGATGTACATTCATCAAGTGAAGAGACACTAGAATATCTCTCTTATGGCACATCAAGGAATTTAATTGTGCATTATCTACTGTTGATAATGAAGATGAATTTTGACTCAATGCATCAACTACCACATTTGTTTTTCATGGATGGTAGTCTATTGTGCAATCATACTCCTTAATCAGCTCCATCCATCTCCTCTGCCTCATATTTAGCTCCTATTTTGAGAAGATACATTGTAGATTCTTGTGGTCAGTGAAAATCTGACACTTTTCTTCATAAATATAGTGTCTCCAGATCTTTAAGGCATGGACCACCGTTGCAAGCTCCAGATCATGTGTTGAGTAATTCTCCTCATGTTTCTTAAGCTGTCGCGAAGCAAAAGAAATCACATTTTTATCCTGCATCAACACGCATCCCAACCCATTCTTTGAAGCATCACAAAAGATAATATAGACTTTTCCTTGCTCTAGCAGTACTAACATCGGTGCACTAGTCAACTTTTCTTTCAAAAATTGGAAAGAACGTTGACACTTGTCATTCCAAGAAAAAGGAACATCCTTCCTGGTTAACCTAGTTAGGGGTAACACTATAGAATTGAAGTCTTTGATGAACCTCCTGTAGTAACCTGCCAGACCTAGGAAACTACGAATCTCTATCAGTGTCTTTGGGTGTTCCCATTCTAGTACAGATTCCACTTTCTTGGGATCAACACAAACACCTATTACACATATAACATGGCCCAAAAAAGACACTTCAGATAACCAGAATTCACACTTGCTGAACTTAGCATATAGTTGATGCTGCCTCAACAAAGTCAATGTCTGGCGAAGGTGTTGCTCATGTTGTTGACTATCCTTGGAGTATATCAAGATATCATCTACGAACACGAATACACACTTATTAAGATAAGGTCTAAACACCCTATTCATTAGATCCATAAAAGTTGCAGGTGCATTTGTTAGCCCAAATGGCATAACCACAAAATCATAATGATCATACCTAGTCCTAAAAGTTGATTTGGGTATGTCATCAGCCTTAATTCTCAAATGATGGTAACCTAACCTCATGTCTATCTTTTAAAACACAGTGGCACCTCTCAACTGATCAAAAAGATCATCAATCCTCAACAAAGGATACTTATTCTTTATTGTCACCTTGTTCAACTATTTGTAGTCTATACACAACCTCATTGAACCATCCTTCCTTTTAACAAACAACACGGGAACACCACAAGGGGAAGTTCTTGGCCTGATAAAACCCTTCTCTAATAGTTCTTGTAATTGTTTCTTTAACTCCTCCATCTCTGCTGGTGCCATTTTATATGTTGATTGTGCTATGGGTTGTGTTCTAGGAATAAGATTGATCTCAAACTCAATCTCTCTAGGAGGGCGAATGCTAGGAAATTCCTCAGGAAATACATCCTCAAATTCTTGCACCACTGGTACCTCTTAGATACTAGGACCTCACGCCTTGGTATCCACAACATGAGCTAAGAAAGCCTCACATCCTTGTCTTATCAACCGTTCATCTGTCATAGATGACATCAAACATGTAGGAAGAATCTTCCTATCACCCTGGAAAATCCATTGCACATCTCCATCATGGAACGTCGCCACCTTAGTACTATAGTCCAAGACTACCATGTATTTTTCCAAGGTATCCATTCCTATGATTACATCAAAACCATGCATGTCAAGTGGCAAAAGATCCATTTGAATGTTGTGTCCAGAGAAAGAAAGAACACAAGAAGGGCACACTTCTCGCAACTCGACGGAATCAACCAAAGGAGTCTCTAGCTGCAGGCTATCAGATCTAAACCTAACAGGTAGATAACAACTATCTATCACATCTCTGGTGATAAAAGAGTGTGTCACACCCAGGTATACTAACACAGATACGAAATAAGAAGCAGACATATCAGAATGAAATAACTCCATTTGACCTGTCATGACTCGTGGATTGACCACTGATTCTGGCTGGGTCATGGCATAGAACCTAGCTATCTCCTGTTGCCATCCACGTCCTCTGCTCACCTGTCCTGAGGATCCTACATGTGACGCATGACCACGTCCTTTGCCACTACCTGTATCAAACTGTCATTGTTGTGATCCCTGTTGATTCTTCCTTGGCTATTGAGTCACCTCCTCAACCTTCATAGGGAAATTCCATCTAATATGCACTGTCTGTCCACATTGATGACACACTCAGTTATCACTATGTGGTCTAAATGGCCATGTAACTGAGACTGATGATGAACTACAAGCTCCTGTTGGTGGAAAATTGTAACATCTACCCTTACTCGTGGTCCACTGTGATGATGCCTGTGATCTTGGTTCAGTGAAGGTTGACCTTGGTTGCGAAGACGGTGGGAAAAACCTTGGCTTCTTAAAGCCTCCAGATGATTGACCTTGAAAATGCATAGGCCGCTTCTTAGCATTAGCTTCACGCTTCTCTATGGCAGACCTCTCAATCCTCCTGACAGATTCCACAAAGGTGGAAAACCTTTTCCTATTCTCCAAGGCTGATGTTGTAGTAGTCAACTCTGTACTCAGACCCTTCTCAAATCTCTAGATCCTTTCCTTGTCCTTTGCTGCCATGTACGGGCAGAACCTCAGAAGTTCCATAAACTTTGATTCATACTCATTGATAGTTATAGCTCCCTGATGAATCTTCTCAAACTGAGAGATTTTCTCATCTAGGTAGGTCTTCGGAAAATATCAGCTAACAAATTCCCTTCAAAACTCCTCCCATCCTATCACAACTACTGGCCTTTTCTCCTCTTCTATGGCCCACCAGTGGCCAACACTACCCTTCAACAAGTATACTGCATGCTTAACGTTATCTTCTTCAGTGATGTTTAGGATTTTGAACGCCTTTTCCAGCTCAGTCAACCACATGTCAGTGTCTGATGGATCAGAAGTACATGCATATTCAATCACCCCAACACGTCTAAGACGTTCAAATGTCTTCCTGACACCTTGGGACTCCACATTAGAGGTGGCTTCCCTAGCTTGAGGTGTTAGTGCTCTGTCAGCAATATGTGTAATTGTGGCCATCATCTGTCTAAACATAGACTGAAACTCAGGATTGGCCATCATTGTCGGGTCTAGATGAGGCATTACGGGCTGCTCTAGCCCTTCTTATGGCACTCTCTCATCACATGCCTGCCTCCCTGCACCTCCTCCTAGTGCAACATAGCTACTCTCAACATGTTCTTCATGTCCTCCAGACATATCTCCATAAGCATAAACTATGATAAGATATGTTGGATACATAAGAACAGACTCAAACCTAAGCCCTATGTCTCTATAGACTCAGTAAACCTAGATCTCTGATACCAACTTAACTGTGACACCTCATCACGCTAAATGAGATTACTCAAAACACAAAACACAATCAACTACTAATTTATCACATAATCGAAAATGTAGAATAATTAAAATCGATTCAACAATGTAAATAAACTCTAGAACATTTATAAAAAAGTCCATCATTCCATTCTCATATACTATAATAAGTATTTACATATGGTTCCAAAGACATCAGTCACATCCTTCATACAAAAGATATTTCACATGTACATGACATATATTTACAAACATTGGCATACTACTAAAATCTCGTGTCGATACAAGTATATCATCTAGAAAACACATCCCATACCTGGGCCTGAGAGTATAGGGACGACACTAGGACTCTACTACTAACATCTACAACTAACCAACCTTCTAAATCTATTGATCACCAGGTTGGTTCTCTTCCACAGTGCGACCTCGACCTCGTTGCCCGCAACCACCTAAAAAAATGTGGTGACCCACGGGTGAGACCCAGTCCCAACGAGAGATATAACTCTTTCCAACATATATTGATTATAACATATTGATTGACAATAAATGAACTAAGCAGATACAGTAATGAATAAGCAATTTAAGCAGATTGAATAGGTTAGGCATACTAAGCCATTAAGAAAATTAACTTGACAAGAAGTATAATTACTCAAAGCTCATATGATATCATCTTGTAAACACTGAATAGTATAAAGACAAGTTAAAGACCAATCAAGCAATGTGAGATGTATTTAACCATAGCCAATATACTACATGGCTTATATCACTTCTTTTATTACACTGCCCTGTGGGATTTGAGAAATACCACTCAAGTCCCAACTAACAACTACTAAGTCAAAATCAGTGCCATACAAGATCTAGGAAGATCCAGACTCCAAAGATCTTCCCCGCCCCCGGTCAGTACGGGACTGCCATAGCGACACATAAGGTCAAGCTTCTTATAGTCTAGTCAGTCCTTGGTACAGGTCATGACACTAGTGAAAGGAGGTGGGTAAACATACCCTACCATCCAAGGTACAACCACAGTTGTCCTCCAATCTCATCATATATATATATATAATCACTGAGACACGACCGCAGTCGTTCTCAAACTGAGGGCTAAGTATGACCACCGGCATCCTCCCTAACACTTGAATTCAGGATGACAAGTACCCCACATACTCATCAGTATGCGCTCCGAGTATCCCTTAGGATACTCGTTTCACTATCTGGCAATTTCTAACGCTCAGATAGATCTATGGCACAGGGCACTAAATGATTATAGTTTCACTTAATTAGTTATGCCAATTCGGTGAATTAAGGCTAAATCATACACATGGACATTCAAACCCTAATTCTTTTCTAACAAGAGTATATGTATAACAACTTCAAAATATATAAAACATTTGAGATATAAATCTTAATCACATTACCACATGCTATCACTCATTGCAAATTAATGGACCGCACTTAACATCATACTTTTACAAGATACCAATATCTTATTACAAGTTCCAGGGTTTTAACCCTTATTGGAACATGAAGAGGATTTCATCTCAATCATGGCTTCAAACATACCCAAAGGTCGTTAAGACCATCACACTATTCATAGTAAGGTTATCATCATCATTACATGCCTTAAACAAGGCTCAAAAGATCATTAGCGCATATGTGTCCATAGATATTAACATGGCAAGGCACTATGATATTCAAATAGTACTATAATGTGGTTTCAACACAAGAAGAGTGTAATTCATTATCACATTAATCATTAAAGATGTCTGATTATAACCAATCCACATCATATAATTACATTAAGGTTAGGTATAACAAGCTAGATCACATGGGAGTTACGCATCCACTTATTATAGTGATTTATCAAATATAACTATGTAATGGCAAAGGTAAGACTACAAATTAATGGTATTGAACCATTGATGTTACGACCCCACCTCCCAATAACCCCCAATTAAGGGAAACTGAGAGGTCGAAGCCGCACCCATAACTTTCGGATCAAAGGTTCGGCAATTAACCAAGAATAATTATCAAATTTTAACCTACTATACTAAAAAGCTGTAAGAAAATAAATTTTTGCATACCTTTTTGAAAACTTGGATCTCTAAACTTCTATCCACTTAAGGATTCTACTCTAACTAATCCTCTTTGTATTTAACTTCATCTATTTCACAATATGATGATTTATTGTTTGTCCTTTTGGCTTGTACCTAAAATGTCGATAAACAAAACGTCAGTCAGCCGAAGCTGGTATGTGGGGGAAACAATAATTATGTAAATATGTTAACAATGTAATCATTCAATTAATCATTTAACAACCAAGATTACATTTTAGATATAACTCCACGATCCAAGAGTACCCTATCCTCTATGTTGTCCCCATTAAACCCCTCATGATCCACCTATAAGTGAACCAATTTCTAGGGTTGAGTCACATGGCACTACTTGTAAGTGGCCCACTCCTTAACTCATGACAGGCTAATGAGTCTCATGGCACTACACGTAGGTATCCCAGTTTCTAACTCTCGGTAACCTAGACCTTGCTCTAGGATTACACCTTTTTTTCTTAGCCTTTTCAAAGCAATAGAGGTGGACCCGGATCTAGTCAGTTATATACGCACATTCATAGTGATAATCATAGTCACTTTATAGTTGCATTAAATAAATAAACATCCAACAGTTATTTTCAAGCAACCGATTAAAACTTCAAAAATCGCCGTGAAACTAGAGTGATTATTCATAAGAATAACCACATACCTGATTTGATGAGTCATGCAGATTATTCAACATATACTTCATGTATATACAATCAAGCCAATCAAGAGATCCAAGCAAGTAATTCAATCATCACATAATTCTTGAAAAGAATATGTACCCTTTTTATTACACACTTTATCAAGAATCTACTTTATTTACTTGGATTCTCTTTCTAGGGTTTCTAATTCGCATTAAGGTTTCATTAATATTCATTAGGGTTTCTTAAATCAATTTCTCAAACTTTATCCCTTTTAGGTTAACAAACCCTAAAATACTCTTTTCCATTTATATGAACCTTAATTGCTCAACTATCCATTTTAATAGTCTCTTATACCCAAATTGACTTAGGATCATCATATCCCGATTTATTCATGGATTGGAACAATTAAAACAATTAAAAGACATATTCTCTTAAATTAGGGTTTTCAAGCTCATTAATGCATAATCATGCATGAAACCCTAAATTAAGCCAATTATATAAAAAGATCATCTTTTTAAATCCTATCTTCACTTTTATTAACAACAAGTTAATATTATCTTGAATTATCCAAATAATGTCATTAAGTCCATCTATCATCAAATCTAAGGGTTTTCCTTAATTAAATCATTAAAGATGATAACTTTATGCCCTTTTCAAATTTCATGCATATTTAAGCACATAAACTCTAAATTAGACTAATCATGTGCAAAGTTCTTCTATTTTGAACATAATGTACCTTTTTTACATTTAACATGTTAACATCAACTCTAATGATCCATTAAACCCTATTAAACACATTAATCATATCAAAATAGGGTTTCTTAAACTTTAATTCATTAAAGATGATGATTTACACTACTTTTCGCATAGAAAGAGGAATTAGCTTCTAAACATATTTTTATTGAATTCCCCTCGTTCTGAGGATCAATTTTCATATAAGATTTGTCTCAATCCGAGTTTCCTAGAATTAGTTATGAATTTAGCAAAGATACTTACTTCAGGCCAATGGGAAGGCGCCACGTAGCCCATTGGATGCAACGTTGTTGCGCTTGAGAAACATAATCGAATTATGTTTCTACCCTCGGTTAAGTAACTGGTTCTTTATCCCGCGGAGGGGCAGGATCATCCAGCGAACATTCGATCGTCTTCCTCCTTGGATCAGCCGCGACGCGGCTACCCTAGCTGCCCATGGCACGGCTCCAGCTCCCGTCTTGGACTCTTTCAGTGACCGGCGGCGGTCCCTTTCGATCAGCTACCCTCCGCCGCACCCACTGGTGTCTAGAACCATTACCATGGTGGTGTAAAATAGGCCGGATAGACCTGTCACACGGCCGCCCTAAGCAGTCGTGCAGCTGCCACCCCGGCCATCTAGAGCGAGGGAACGCTCACCCAGGCATCTTATGTCGTTGTAGAAGTGGCAGGCCTTCCTCTCTAACCCTCCCCAACCTCATATAGCTCCAGGTTAGGGCTACGTTCTAGGTTTAGGGTTTACGGATGAAAGCAAGGAAGAAGAAGATAGGGAAGAGAGAGGAAGACGTGGGTTTTCTTCTCTGAACTTGACCAGGTGTCTACCCCTTTTATAGGGGAGGATATCCTCGCCCTAAGGTACCCACCTAAGAGGAAACAAGTCCTCTCCTTATTAGGAAACCATCTTCCTTCATTAGAAAGCAAACTTTCTCTCTCTTCTTTATCCTTTGGATATTCCTTATTATATGGATATTAGGAAATTCGAAATTCCATCTTCTCTTATTCACTTTATGTTTGCTTTTTAATTCTTTTGCACGAATTTCTATCTTCTTTTAATAGAATCACTTCCTTTTTCATAATGCCACCAAAATCATTAATAATGTATCATATTATCTTTTATTTTGCAAATTTTGGCATTTTCTCTTTCTTTCCTCTTTATTGGGACTCCTTGGATCCCAAGAAACTCAAATATTTCGAAATTCTTTTTATTGGATACTTATTGTCCTTCTAGATGCATCTTTATGCATTATTTCACATTATCTTGTTTATTTCTCATTAAAATATCTCTTTTTGAGGATTTCTCTTTATTTCTCTTTTATTTTCCTCATTGGAATTCCTTTTATTATTAGAAACCTCATGGATACGAAATTTCACCAAGAAATCTCTTTTATGCCTCTTTCCACTTATTTTCCACATTTTATCATTATTGTCAATTTCTTTCTTACTAAAGAAATACTTAATTAATCTTTTCTTTTGTTATTGCTTTCTTTTTGCAACTTTGGACTCCTTGGAACCCAAGTAACCCAAGAGGCACGAATTCCTCTTTGGATTTGCCTTCTAGAGGTTTCTACATATTTCTTTTCTTAAAAATTCAATTATCCATTTACTAATTGAATTTCCTTGTTATTTGGGCCCAATAGCCAATAAAGCCCACAACACAAACATCAAGGCTATTGTAAATGAAATCCATTTATTTGAAGCAAATTATATCATTATTTGTTCAAATATCTTTAATATGAGAAATTACATTTCTCACCAAATGAACCCAAAATTTGGGGTTGTAACAATTGAATTATCTTCACTAGGACCCACATATAATACCATACAATTTATTCTAATCCATTGGATCATGTTCATTGTTCAAGGTTATCAATTGAAGTATAAGTCTAACCATTTAATCAATTGAACCAAGGAACCATTGGTTTAAGGTTTAGTCAAATCTATAATTGCATTCCTAATTTATCATATATGGTGATGACCTGATCCATCATTAATTGTGATAATTAGGTCACCATTGGTTTCTATATCAATAATACATTCAGTTAACACCATCAAATATTAAGCCAATATCATCATCGATTGATAACATCATTAGAATACTTAGTGGATGATAATTAAACGTATAATTGAGTCAAAGCCTGACCTAAGGCGGTGATCATAGGTTGTCACCATAAATTTGACACCCTTTATCACGAACATGAGTTGCCAAAATAGAAACACCATTGGCTATTGAATGGTATGACCATCGGTGGTGTGATAGGGAATGAAATAGCTTGAAAACCCTAATTTGAACCATCAACTATTTTGTGCTTAGCACCATCGGTTGATGTTGTCAACCTGTCCCAAATCATGTTACACCTTATAAAGGCCATACACATATTTACAAGTTCATATAGAACTAGAACAAAATATGGAACACCACAAAAATTTGTAATTCTAAACAAGCATGGTTTCTCTATGCTTAAATCAACACATTAAGGCATAAACATGAACTAACAAGCTTTTAGTAAGCAATATAAGTGAAGAATGCTATATAACTCACCTCTATAGAGTAGGTCAGATCCCAAAAAGCAAGAATCTCAAGTAAATAGGGCAAGAAAACCTTGGATTCAGATCTGAACTTAGCCAAATAGGTACTTCTCTTCACAAAGAAGCAAAATCCTAGAAAAAGAAACAAGAAGGATAGATTTTTGAGTTTTAGAGCTACTTTCACCATGGAACAGAAGGGTTCCAACATAGAGGAATGTCTAAGGAAGGTAAAGAGCAAGAAAAACGAAGAAGGAAGGAAGAAAACAACTCGCCTTGGTCGAATTCCCTAGAAGATGACCTTGGAAACCCTAGGTAGGGCTAGATGGAGCCCTAGGAGACCTTCTTCTCCAAAAAGGGGTTGTCTTCTACCTTGGAGCAGTTTGTTCCACAGTAATACAGAGTGGATTCTTTGTAACAGGTTAGAGGAAATAGAAAGCAAGAATAGTTTCATATTTGGGCAAGGAAGAGGTAAATATAGCCCATGGATAAGGATAAAAGCAAGCATGAGGTGTAAAAGTAGCTTCCCCATGTGTTTATGACCTTAAACTATTAAGAATATAGAATCACACACACAAGAAGCTCCCCCACCGTCCCTATTAACCTGATTAGCTTTCCTTTGCCGAAATTCCCAGCCAATCACATAATTCCTTAGTTGATAGCTACTAAAAGTAGCTCATCCGTGAAGGGGTAAACCCTAAAATACCCTTGATGAAAACACCTTCAAACCATGGCTCAACTAGGAGCCCCATGGCTCAAAAAGATCAAGAATGATAATATAACATCTAAGGAAAATAATGTATGTGACAAATTGCAATGAAAACCCCTCAATTGGGTAAATTGTAGAAAAGTCCAAAATGTACAGAAAATTGCATAACTTGCTCAAACAGTGTCCAAATTGGACCAAATTTGAAATTTAAGCTTGTATTATGATTTTAAAACATATAAAAAGGTTAGATTAGGGTTAAAATCATTAAATTATGGTAATTAAGCTCATATAACTCATTAAGCAAGTTTAGGGGCCTTACATGTATCGTGCATAAGGGGTAAATGGGTATCTTCCATATCGTGCAAGTACACAACCCATATCATGTATGAGATATCATCTATTTTCATATAGGTTTAACCCCATCTCGAGTTTCATATCGAGTTGAGGTGTTCCAACCATATCGGGTTACATCTTATATTTTAATCCATATCTTATTTGATGCATAAATGTATACTCAATCCATCATATCGTGCATCAGATGTATGCTTCAATATATCATGTACAAGTGTATATTACATGATCATATCATGTAAGGGATACTTGATAACTTACTCCTACGGGGTTACCCAAACTAGGGTTTCATATCAATCTTACAATTATACATTAAACCTTGTATCGTGTATCGAGTCTATACTTGAATTCCTATCGTGCAAGAGGTTTATGGATAACACCATATCATGTTCCAAGATATGAACTTCACATTAATATCGTACAAGGAAATGAAATCTTCAATTCATATCATGCAAGTGATATTTGCACTTACCCATATCGGGTTAGAGCTACTAGTGTGTATGCTTGAACCCGATATCACTTTATAAAGTGATATCATCTTCTTCAAGCTCTAAAACTTCGTTCTAACTGTTATAGTTCATGGAAACAGGTCTAAACAACTACTATAACTCATAATTTCATCAACTATTTTAGAAGATTTTTGGAATTAAAAGTAGTTCATTAAGTATAGCAATTTAGGTGATGAATAATAACATGATAGAATTCAAGTTATATAACCCGCCTTGTGAACAGCTTCAAAGATCCAAGATCCAAATCTTCTCATCCTAAGGTTGAAGAAGAACTTCTCCAAGGTCCAAGGATCTTTCACAACTCCTCCATGGATAAGAGATCACCATAGTTAAGCACTTGGTGAAGAAGGAAAGAAAAGAATATCCATAACCCAATATCCTACTTCAACCAAGGTTGAAGGTGACCAAAGCCTTACCTAAAGCTTGGTGATCGAGCTCTCCTAGATCCTTGAGCTGCTTTGCATGATACCTAAGGGTCTTTGCATGATATCTCCAAGGGGAATGGTTATGAGGATCGTAAACTTTCATAAGTTGGTGAATGGTGAAATATATATACTTGACTTCATGAGATAAAGCATATATAAGGTTTCTTCCCCTCATGCTAATAGATAACACGTGGCCATGCATGAACAAATGTATATCTTGTCATGCAAGAGTCTTGGGTATAACCTAGAGACAATATCTCGGCCCTTATCTTGTTGGGCAAGTTATCTCATCTTTATCTCATTAAATAAGCAACCTGATACACTTTTTGTAAGGAACTTTGCAACTCGTCATGGGACACCTCCTTGAGGTGCTCTGCCCATCATGGCCTTTTCCAAGGCTCAAAAAACCGATAGGAGGCTCCTACTTTTGCTCCTTGGTCGATAGGGCTCCTTATATCAAGTCTACAACTCGATACAACACATATAAGGCTCTTGCCTTCAACTCATTCTTGGTCCTTCATTACCAAGAGTATCACCACTCAAAGGTGATATAAACATAGTGTCTCCTTCTTTTTCTTTCCTCTAAAAGATACGTAGAGGGAGTAGGGACACTCTAGAGGTGTTATTTTACATTTTAACCCCACATATTGGGTAAATTACAAATTGTACCAAAATTGGTGCACAAAGTGCTAGCATTGTTCAAACAAGTTATAACTTGGGATTTAGGCTTTCCACAAGCCTTCACTTAGCATCATTCTCTTTATTTTGATACTAAAACACTTAGAACACATTCTACATGTGTCATTTTGCAATGTAACCCCTCATCTTGGGTAAATTGCACTTTTCACTCAGACTTTCATATAATGCACACATAGTTTGCAATTAAGTGCAATCTTGACAATAAACTTCACAAGAAGCCTTAATTACTTTTCAAAAGATTAGAATTACCTTGTAAGTATCTTACTTAAGAAAAACTCCTAGGGTTAAGCCTTAACCTAGGTCAGGGGTATTACAATGTAGGCCAACATGAAGGGCGTAAAAATTGAGAGTGTCTCATGCAGTCCTCAGCGTAGAGAAGTGGCCCCAACCAAGCTTCAATTAGACAATGTAGGGCCATCCTTGAATGATTCACTGATGTGGATGACATTATGCTCACCTTCGGACGGAGATGGTTTTGGTGTTGGAGATCATGGGACAGTAGCAATCCAACAACTATGAAGCAAGGACTAGAAGATGATCTAGTGCTACCAAATACAATCAAAGATATTAAGAGAGGAGGAGATCATGCAGCAGGGAAGCCTGAATGATTCATGGTGGGGAAGATGATCTTGGTTTAAATATAATAGATCTTGAGAAAGAATTAGGAAATAGACAACTACACGTGATTCACGGGAGGTAAATAGCGGTGGTGATGGCCGGGATGGAGAGTATCTAGATAGAGGATTTTTTTATGAAGGAAGAAGAAAGAAGGAAATGACCATGGAGGTTGGGATGATGCCTTACAAGTGGCCAATCCAAGTAGAGAAGGAGGTCACCCACAAGCATATGCACTCTCATTTTCTCTATAGGGTTATGATCAATGCTTTCTTACCATGGGAAAGTAAAATGAGAGGATGATGAGAGATCTCTTTATTGATAGACAACGAGCTCTCCTCCTATATATAGAATGTGAAAGGATTATTTGAAAAAAAAAATAGAATATTATTTAAATAAAAATAAAATAAAATATAAGAAAACTAAAATATTTTTTCTTGCACAAGAAAACTAAAAAAATAGATATTTTGTTAGGAATCTTGAAAAGTTAGATATTAAATGTAATCATATACAAAGGGAGATTTCATCGGATGTAGCCCTAGGTGGTATCCACCCTAGTCAAGTCATGGCTCCTTCGTGCTCAATTCAAGCACCAAATATACCTCATGCTAGGACTGAGATGGTAAACATTGGGGTAGTGAATGCTGCTAAGACTTGGAAGGATTTGTTTGAAGATCAAGCATAGAAGGAAAATACAGTGCTTCATTTGTCCAGCCTGAGATTGTCGATGGTGAACTGAGGTACAAAAGGGAGAAAGTTGTCAAGATTGTGAAGAAATGGAGCAACATGGGTGTTGGATATGTCATAGGGTTGAAGGCACATTGGCCTACACTTGTCCGACACTTTGAAACGGTATGGAAACCTAAGAGCTCTTTTGAAATCATTCCAAGGAACAAGTGCTTTTTCTTTGTCAGATTCAAGGAGGCTGATGATCTGAAAATGGCAGTGGAGGGGGGGCCTTGGTTTGTTAGAGGGAAGCCTCTGCTTCTGAAAAAATGGAAGATAGGCGAGCCTCTGGAGAAACTCAAACTGAAAGAAATTCTTATATGGATTTGATTTCCTAACCTGCCGCTAGAGTTCTGGGATCAAGATATACTAAGTTTGTTGGGGAGTTGCATTGGGAAACCTCTCTACGCAGATTATTGGTGCATCCCCGCTAGTGGTTTACACCCCACGAGGTCGGAGCGCACGGGATATGGGATCATATGCTTTCGAAATTTGTAAGACATCCACTAACTACCTACGTCTACTAAGACACTACGCTTGCAAGCGCACGGGGTCGTGTCGTAGTATAGGTGAGCCGGCAAGTATAGGGTCGATCCATAGAGATAGAGGGGGCACTAGAGTTAGACGGTGTGAGCTACGTTCCTTTTGCGGAGCTTAGGGTTTTAGGGTTTTAAAAGGTTTGATTGTTGATTAAGCTAATTGAGCAAGTAAGAAATGCAAGATGGAAACTAAGTTATGGAAGAGCAAGCAAATTAGTAAACTAAGTTAACAACTAACTAAGCAAGAGCAAGAAGAGCTATGCAACTCTAGCAAAGCAAGAAGCAAGAGCCTAAATTAACACTAAAGAGAAAAACTAAGCAATTAACTATATTAAGCAAAAGTTACTAAACTAGACTAGCATGAACAAGCAAACTAAGCAATTAGGGTTTTAAGCAATTGATTAGGGTAGGTAGGCCGTTTGGGGGATGTAACTTTCACATAGTTGGGGGAGATCATTAAACATGCAAGGTTCTCATTTCATATCTAGATTACCAAACCAAACAACAAGGACAATGCCATTAGAATATACCCTATACTACTAGTAGAAGACTAGGGTTAGGTGTAATTCTAATGGGATTACCAAAATCTAGGTTTCTAGAGTAAGTGATAGTGAGAAATTGAGGGTTGAGGGTAGATATGGGAGTAGAGATGAGGGTATTTGACCTCATTCCACTAGCCACTCTAGCCTTTAGAAGGCCCTAGGAAATTGCATCACTCTCACTTACACTAGCCACTTAAATCTCACACTCACTTGTAGGAGGGAGGATGTGTATGTAGGAACAAAGGGGGCTAGCTAGGGATCCACTAATTGGACCTAGGAGCCAATCTTAAGATTGCCACATACACTCCAATCCCTCCTAGAAGCTAAGTGTCAACAAGCATCTCAAAGCAAGCAATCCATGTTATAAGCACAAACCACATGCAATAAAATGGGAAATGAGATAGAAGCAAGAGGCAATCATCATAGATATGAATTAAGTTCATTACAAGCAACTTTCCCCCAACATGGTATCAAAGTCACATTTTAACCCCAAACAGCCCACCACTAGGGGCTTAGCTACACATAGTCAAAGAAACTACAAAAGAGAGGGGAAGAAGAGGAAGAAACACCATGAAGCTTGATGAATTGGCCTTCTTCTTCACCTCCAATCTACTGTAGATGACCTCCCTCCTCCAAGGATGCAGGGGAGCATGGAAATGTGGGGGTTTATGGATGGAAACCTAGGAAACTAGGATTCCATGGTGGAATGAGGGTGGAAATGGTGGATGATGAGCCAAAATGCAAAGGGTTTGCACTCAAAGCTCAAGGAAGTGGAATGGAGCTTGGAGCAGCTGTATGGGTGTCTCACCTAGTGCTATGGACACCACCCAGGTATATATAGGTGGTGGTGGAAGCACTAGGGTAAGTAGGGGCAGTTTAGGAAAAGCAGTGAAAAGTAGGGTAGGGTTTGTGGACCACCACAGCCATGGTGGTGTGCCACGACTGTGGTGAGGGTGGTGGAGAACGGTCGTGGAGTGGTGAAACGGTCGTGGTGCGAAGGAATTTGGAAAAAGGTCAAGTATGGTGGTGGCCACGGCCGTGGTGGAGTGCCACAGTCGTGGTGGGTTAGGGGCACCACGGCCGTGTTGGGTAACACGAGCATTTTGGAGGAGGAGGAGGTGACCATGGGGAAGCACCACGGTCGTCTTGAGCTTCATCGGCCACGGTCATGGCAGTGGGCCACGGTCGTGGTGATCTGGGGGTGACAACCTGTAACTCTGGCCAAATAGATGCTATAATTCCCACGGCCGCGGCAGGGTGCCACGGTCGTTCTCTCTTCTACTGACCACGACCGTGCTGATGGCCACGGCCGTGGTGTCTTTAATGGCCATGGTCATGGTAGGTGGCCACGGCCGTGGGATTCTGTGGAATTTCCCTGTTGAACTTGGCACTTTATTGCTAATAAAGGCACGACCGTGGCATAGTGCCCACGGCCGTGGTGAGGATGGCCTCACTTAATTATACTTCAATCTTCGTCATTTTTGGATGTCTTTGCTTGGGGATGATTCTTGACCATTGGAGGTAGGTTGAGGGAGACTTTGGGGCCTTCTTTGGGTCCCTCCATGAGTGGGGGAACCCTAGAACTCCTTCTTTCTCTCTCTTCCATCTAAGCATGGTTCAAGTACCTGAAAAATAGTGCAAAGAACATCCATAAGCATATTTGCAATGATAACCATATTAGGGAAAAAGACTTGTAATCTAACATGTTTAGATGCAACTTAAGTACAAAATGGCACAGGATGGAGCCCTAAAATAGGGCTACATCACCTCCCCAAACTTAAAACATACTTGTCCTCAAGTATGCTCTAACTCAATCTCTCTACAATTTTTCCACAAACAAGAAATGACAAATGCAAAGTAAAAGATGGTTATTGTTGAATGGTATCAAAGATGACTAATTACATGCATTTCACCTCTCTCCTCTCCTTCTTTCACAAACTAATCATGAAAAGATCCCAAAGCACATGAACTTCAAATATAGTGTACACAAGTTATCCATACTTCTTCCATAAAGTTCTGGGTAAACCGTTTCATGATAGTGTTAATCGAGGATGACTATGAGTGTTGTTTCACATTCATGCATTCAGTCTTATATATCAAATCATACCAGATGACCCACGTGGCTGCGGAAAAAGGCAAAATGAGCGAAGTTTGATGCTTCTTAGCTCAATGGGTATGAAAGTGGAAGAAAGGGATGCGGTAAGATTTTTGGAGTGTTTTTACACACTCATCTTTTCTTTATTTGAATGCTCTTAAACAGGAGCATCCTTTTATTTTATTTTTGCTTTTCTTTTTTTTTTCTTTCTTGCCCTTGGTGTAGATAGGGCAAATGGTGGATAGAGTGAAGCGGGGAGATCAAGATATGGCCACCCCAAACTTTTGGAGGTGGCTAAGGCTGATTATGTGCACTAGGGCATCTTTTTATGAGGCGGAGGGGTATGAAGATGGTGGAAGAATAGTCGGGTCAAAGAGGGGTCATTGGTATGACTTTCCACATAATACATCCTGCATGAGAATTAATCCAACACTTCATCCAAGATATCACGCCACATGAATGAACAAAATGAAATTGATATATCAAACAAGTAATTCCACCAACACTAAGCGTTCAAAGCTTGCTCAATTTCACAATTCAACCAATTCAATCACAATCCTAAGAGATGTGATGCACATGTAAAAAGTAAAACATTGATACCACTTAGCAATAAAGCATGACATTTCACTTGCATTAGTCAAAGTTCGTCATTTTTACTCAAAACAGTAGAGATTGAGTCAAAACATACTTTTTAGACAAGAAATCTCAAATTTGGGCAAAAATGGCCAAAATGGTGCCAATTTGCACTAAATCACATCTAAACCTACTTTAGGGAATTTAAAGGCATAAAGCAGCAAATCCTACTTAATATGCAAATGGAATTATCAAAAACTACATGAGAATGCAATGCATGATATGAAAAAGCAAAAATTTTGAAAAATTACACAAAAAATGCAGAAATTAAACTACATGAATGTGTGAATGCAAGCAGGCACACAAGGTCAGGATAAACAAATATGAAGGTTAGTCGAACTATTTGATCATCTTACAAAATGTAGCGCAAGGAACATAGAGAAAAATGCGGCAAAACAAGGCTTACTGCCCTACCACCCCAAACTTTTAAATCATGATGTCCTCATCATGAAATAGAAGTTTAGACCAGTAGGGTAAAAGGCGTGGGGTTGCGGAAGGCAATCGACGAGAGATGGAGTGGTCAATGTAACTTTAGGTGAGCAAGACACGGCCACCACGGCCGTGCTGAGTAGCACAGCCGTTCTGGCCTTCTTCCTGTAGCTCCTCCATTGATTTGCAATCTCTTCTTCCACTTTAACCTCTGCCTTGGATAAACCCTTTAGCATAATCTTTTCTTTCTTGTTCCTGTGCTAAAATGATTCGCAAATAGAAAAACTATCAAGTATAGTGTGTGTGTGTGTGTTTCTTGGAAACCAAAAGAAAGTATGGTAAAACAAGGTTCGAGAATCTCAAACCATGTGGGTTGCCTCCCACTAGCGCTAAATTTATAAACTTCGGTCGGGCTTGTTGTTCCTTTCATTATGTATTGACACCCACGGTGTCCTCCTTTTCCTCTACAGTAATCTTGTCCAACGTTCTGACAACATGTTCTTCATCCCATGGAGTGTACATGGAATGGAAGTATGAGCTCAATCTCCACAGATCCAAAGGGTCACGATAGCACAAACTCTCGTCGAAGTCTTCATTGGCCAGCTTGTCCCTCTCTTCGTCAGTGAACATGAAGAAGTCAAACTTTTTCCTCTTATAAGTAACCGTTAGCATGCCCGTGCGGATATTGATTTCAGCTCCCGTGGTGGATAGGAAAGGTCTACCCAATATGAGGTACTCTTCTCCATCAATAGGTGTGGTATCCACTATTAGGAAATCAGTCACATAGGCAATGTTCACCCTTTCATCCATCGACACTATTGTGTTCCGCATTATTCCCAAGGGCTTCCTCTTGGTTCCGTCACCTAAGATAATGGCACACTCCACGGGTTTCATTTTGTTTAGGCCAAGTTGTAGGTACATGCTCCATGGCATGAGGCTTGTCCCTGCACCTAAGTCAATGAGAGCGTGCTTGATGGGTTGTGTACAGATGTAATAGGAAATCAGTGGCACTCCCAGATCACCTCTCTTTTCTGGGAAGCCAATGTCATAGATGAAGATCACAGACTTTGAGGCAACAAGCTATGTGGTTAGTATTAGCACTAACTTTTTCCTCCCCATGCACACGTCCTTCACCCAAAAAAATAGTGATGTGATGCCCATCGTCCCTCGCTTCAAGTTTCCCAAGAGATTCATGATATTGCCACCCTTTTCTTGGAGAGTCAAACCTTCATTGAATTTCTTCCTATCTGTATCAAACATCTCTACTGTACTCATTGGAACTTGAGGAGGGGTGATGGTGATACTCGTCTCCTGTAAAGGTTTTGACTCCCAAAAAGGTATGACCTCAAGCGCTGCTATGTCAATGGTATGTGAAACAGTGGACATGACCATATCACCCACAGCTGGATGAACCATATCTATTACAATTTCAGTGACCCTGAGAGAGGGTGAGATGAGTGAGGGTGCCCTTACATTTGTGTTGGGTGCAGCAGAAATTTGGATGCACTTAGCATTCTTTGGTAGTGCTTGAGCGGCAAATTCTTTGGAGCATTCGTTATCTTTGCTAGATCTCCCTGGTATCGGGCTTTTATCTCCAACCTCAATCACTTTCTTTTCCCTTTCTCCAAAATCTTGAGCAGCTTCTTCTCCCCATATGATAGAGACCATGCTCACTTGTTCGTGTGAAGAAGGAGGGGCTTGTGAAGGTGGTTGTGGATGTTGAGGTGGTGGAGGCCTTTGGTGAGGGGAGTTGGGATTTTGAAGAATGAATTGGGGTTGCGGTTGTTGTTGTGGTGGGGGGTGGTATTGCGGAGGTGGTTGTTGGTAGGTGTGAGGTGGAGGTGGAGCATATTGATAGTTGAGTGGCACTTGAGGAGGTGGACAAGCATAGGGGGTTGGTGGGGCTTGGTAAGATGGTGGAACATAAGCACTCGAAGTGTTCCCTAAAAAAGCCCCATCATTGTTTGGATTTGGCATTGGTTGAGGTGGAAGTATACCTTCTTCCCTTCTAGCCAAAGAGAGAGAAATATGATCCAACCTCTACTCAAGACGGCTAATAGACTGTCCATGTACATTGACATCTTTTTTTACTTCATCCAGGCTTCTTAGCCTTCCTAGCACTTCCTCCTCAAACTTGGAGCTGTAGCGTGGCTTTTGTTGCCCCTGTCCTTGCCCATCCTCATTTTGTTGTTTCTAGGAGAAGTTCGGGTGGTTTCTCCACTCGAGAGTGTAGGAGTTCGACATTGGGCCATGTTTTTTGTAGCCACCAAATGAATGTAAAGCATTGACTTCCTCGTCTATAGTATCAACTGCCATTGTGGGCTGGCTGGAAGAGCTACCCACTTGATTTTTCATCATCCGCATCATATCGGCCATCATCTTCATCATATCAGGGTCGTTGGTATTGCGACTCAGAGTTGCGGAAGAAGGTGGAGGAGCATATATTCAGTCACAATGCCCCCTTTTGTGTAAGCACGGTGGCGGGAATTTTCTGTGAGGTGCTCAAACAACGGCCATGATTCCTCAGGCGGCTTTTCCATGAAAGTGCCCCCGCAGGAAGAGTCTACGTTGTTTTGGCTTTGCTCCTCAAGCCCGGTGTAGAAGGCCTGAATGAGCTACCACAGAGGAACCTCATGATGGGGGAAATTACGTAGTAGCTTTTGGAACCTCTCCCACGCCTCGTGGAAGGGCTCGTTCTCTTTCTAGGCAAACGACGTGATGCACCTTCTCATATAAGATAACTTGGCGATGGGGAAGAACTTGTTGAGAAACTCATTCTTCACCTCATTCCATGTGACCAACTCTATCTTCGTCACATACCACTCCTTGGCTTTTTCCTTGAGGGAGAAAGGAAAGAGTGTCCTCCTGATTGAGTCGTCGGTGGCGGCTAGAGTACGGAAGGTAGAGCACGTTTCAAGGAACGCGTCTCTGTGGTGGTAGGGATTCTCATTCTCCATACTGAAGTAGGTAGGGAGAATTCCCAGGAGTGCCGGCGGGATGGAGAACTGTTGACCTAGCATTTGGTCAACCAGAGTGGCAATGGGGGAGTTGTAGTTCCCTGGCGTGAAGTACTCATGAAGCAGGCGATGTGGCGGTGGAGGTGGAGCATCCGGTGGTGGGTTGTTTTCAGCCATCTTGGCCTCTCGGTGTAGGTTGCGGTGAGCTTGACGCCTCCTTGTACCAATATCAGGGTTGTATACCACCAAGTCGGTGCAAGTAGAGTGCGTGCTACGCATGCACAACTGCCACCTACGTAAGACATAAACAAACAACTAGAAATGAAGTTAGCAAACCAAGATGTAAAAGTAAAGCAAAGAATAAATAATAGCAATGGTGAGGGCAAAAGGAAGGGCTAAGCTATACTATCTAACTAGGCCGAGCGCCTCTATCCCCGGCAACGGTGCCAGAAAGCTTGGTGCGTCCCCGCTAGTGGTTTACACCCCACAAGGTCAGAGCGCAAGGGATATGGGATCTTATGCTTTCGAAATTTGTAAGACCTATACTAACTACCTACGTCTACTAAGACACTACACCCGCAAGCACATGGGGTCGTGTCATAGTATAGGTGAGGCGGCAAGTACAGGGTCAATCCACAGAGATAGAGGGGGCACTAGAGTTAGACGGTGCGAGCTACATTCCTTTTGCGGAGCTTAGGGATTTAGGGTTTTAAAAGGTTTGATTGTTGATTAAGCTAATTGAGCAAGTAAGAAATGCAAGATGGAAACTAAGTTATGGAAGAGAAAGCAAATTAGTAAACTAAGTTAACAACTAACTAAGCAAGAGCAAGAAGAGCTACGCTACTCTAGCAAAGCAAGAAATAAGAGCCTAAGTTAACACTAAAGAGCAAAACTAGGCAATTAACTATATTAAGCAAAAGTGACTAAACTAGACTAGCATGAACAAGCAAACTAAGCAATTAGGGTTTTAAGCAGTTGATTAGGGTAGGTGGGCCGTTTGGGGGATGTAACTTTGACATTTGAGGGAGATCATTAATGCAAGGTTCTCATTTCATATCTAGATTACCAAACCAAACAACACGTACAATGTCATTAGAATATACCCTATACTACTAGTATAAGACTAGGGTTAGGTGTAATTCTAATGGGATTAACCAAATCTAGGTTTCTAGAGTAAGTGATAGTGAGAAATTGAGGGTTGACGGTAGAGATGGGAGTAGAGATGAGGGTATTTGACCTCATGCCACTAGCCACTCTAGCCTTTAGAAGGCCCTAGGCAATTGCATCACTCTCACTTACACTAGCCACTTAAATCTCACACTCACTTGTAGGAGGGAGGATGTGTATGTAGGAACAAAGGGGGCTAGCTAGGGATCCACTAATTGGACCTAGGAGCCAATCCTAAGATTGCTACATACACTCCAATCCCTCCTAGAAGCTAAGTGTCAACAAGCATCTGAAAGCAAGCAATCCATGTTATAAGCACAAACCACATGCAATAAAATGGGAAATAAGATAGAAGCAAGAGGCAATCATCATAGATATGAATTAAGTTCATTACAAGCAACTTTCCCCCAACATGGTATCAAAGTCACATTTTAACCCCAAACAGCCCACCACTAGGGGCTTAGCTACACATAGTCAAAGAAACTACAAAAGAGAGGGGAAGAAGAGGAACAAACTCCATTAAGCTTGATGAAGTGGCCTTCTTATTCACCTCCAATCTTCTATAGACGACCTCCCTCCTCCAAGGGTGCATGGGAGCATGGAAATGTGTGGGTTTATGGATGGAAACCTAGGAAACTAGGATTCCATGGTGGAATGAGGGTGGAAATGGTGGAGGATGAGCCAAAATGCAAAGGGTTTGCACTCAAAGCTCAAGGAAGTGGAATGGAGCTTGGAGCAGTTGTAGGGGCGTCTCACCTAGTGCTATGGCTGTCACCGAGGTATATATAGGTGGTGGTGGAAGCACTAGGGTAAGTAGGGGCAGTTTAGGAAAAGCAGTGAAAAGTAGGGTAGGGTTGGTGGACCACCATGGTCGTGGTGGTGTGCCACAACTGTGGTGAGGGTGGTGGAGAACGGTCGTGGAGTGGTGAAATGGTCATGGTGTGAAGGAATTTGGAAAAAGGTCAAGTATGGTGGTGGCCACGGCCGTGACGGAGTGCCACGGTCGTGGTGGGTTAGGGGCACTACGGCCGTGTTGGGTAGCACGGCCGTTTTGGAGGAGGAGGTGACCGTGGGGAAGCACCACGGTTGTCTTGAGCTTCATCGGCCACAGTCGTGGCAGTGGGCCACGGTCGTGGCGATCTGGGGGTGACAACTTGTAACTCTGGCCAAATAGATGCTATAATTCCCATGCCCGTGGTAGGGTGCCACGGCCGTTCTCTCTTCTACTGACCACGACTGTACTGATGGCCACGGTCGTGGTGTCTTCAATGGCCACGGTCGTGGAAGGTGGCCACAGTCCTGGGATTCTGTGGAATTTCCTTGTTGAACTTGGCACTTCATTGCTAATAAAGGCACAACTGTGGCATAGTGCCCACGGCCGTGGTGAGGATGGCCTCACTTAATTATACTTCAATCTTCGTCACTTTTGGATGTATTTGCTTGGGGACGATTCTTGACCATTGGAGGTAGGTTGAGGGAGACTTTGGGGCCTTCTTTGGGTCCCTCCATGAGTGGGGGAACCCTAGAACTCCTTCTGTCTCTCTCTTCCATCTAAGCATGGTTCAAGTACCTAAAAAACTGTGCAAAGAACATCCATAAGCATATTTGCAATGATAACCATATTAGGGAAAAATACTTGTAATCTAACATGTTTAGATGCAACTTAAGTACAAAATGGCACAGGATGGAGCCCTAAAATAGGGCTACATCAATTCTGCTACTAAGTTGATGTCAAGGTTGGACTTTGCCCGCATCCAAATTTTGATTTCATCGGATTGCAAATTTCCAAGCGGAGTGGTTTTGAGAAGCGATGAGGGGCATAAGGATGTGATCCAAGTAGCCTATGAATGGGTTCCAGATCTATGTGCCAAATGTAACTACTTTAAGCATGATCCAGGTAGTTGTGCTCCAATTGATGCTAAATAGGTTTGGATACCGTTTGGTAATACTAATAAGGTGGATAGGGAAAAGGTAACTTCCAATAGGCATAACGAAAAGGTCATGATTGATGCATCAAACATTAGTCACGGTGGTACTGTGAATGGAAAGGAATTGCCTATACCAAGTTACAAACAAGTTTCGACTAAGCCTAAAGATGTATCTGCTCAATTTCAGGTGGAACAAGTGGGTATCCAAGTTATGGTAGCTATTGATAAGGAAGTTTTGAATACTGTGAATCAAAATAGCATTCATGAAGTTAGTCAGACATTGAAGAAGGGAGAACAAAATAAGGGAGTATTGCAGGCTTCTTCTTCTGTTATTCCTTCTATGAGTAATATGGCAGATCATAAGAATGATGGATTTACCACACCACAATATGAAGTTCCTGACAGGATGAAGAATGTGATTGACAGTAAGCTCCATATGAAGAAGTATATAATTGATAATGAAGGATTTTGTACTGTAACTGGAAAGATATGTGCTCCTTACAGGAAGGATAATAAAAGCATGACTACTACCAAGAAGATAGTTGAAGAGGTATATACTAACATGTTTGAAATCCTAGATGATTTTACGGAGGACAATTTTGAAGCTACTGAGGTTGGCAGGGCTCCAACCAAAGATCATTCTAATGGATGATAACTTGGGAGTGTTCTCCTGGAATGTCTGAGGTCTAAATAGATATGGGCACCAAGAGAAAATTAGAGAGGCTATATGTAAATATGATATGCCTGTAAATATTCTATTGGAAACTAAAATTAGACAAAAAAGGATTAACAAGATTCTATATAGAATTTGGGGTGATAAGGAGTGGTGCTCTAATTATAATTCACATCCTCTTAGGAGAGTTTTTATTCTTTGGGATGATAAGGTGGTGAAAATTTGCAAAATCTTGGAGACAGATTAGAGGATACATTGTAAGGTTGATTACAAAGATACTACCTTCTTCGAATGTGGTTTATGGACAAAATGATGAAAAAAGAAGAGGTCAGCTTTGGGATTCTATTGTTAAGATTCATTCAAGGTTAATTGGTCCTTGGATGCTAGTTGGATATTTTAATGCTATACAGTTTTCTCATGAGAGAAAAGGCAGGGGGTTCTATTCTCTGAAAGCGATGGATGATTTCAATAATGTTTTTGCCAATTTTGATCTTATTGATTTAGATCTTAAAGGTGCTTTTTACACCTGGGATAACAGGCGAGGAGGTGATCAACTCATTATGTCAAAAATTGACAGGGCTCTGCATAATTTTGAGTTCATGGATGAATTCAAAGATTCTTGGGGAGATATTAATAATACTATTCATAGTGATCATCGTCAATTAATCATCAGGATGAGTAAATCTGTTAAGAAGAAGAAAGACTACTTCAAGTTTATCAATGCCTGGACAAGTCACCTTGGTTTTTTAAATGTTGTGAAAGATGCTTGGGAGGTAGAGGTGGTTGGTAATCCTATGTTTAGAGTTACAAGGAAACTTAAGAATGTGAAGGATAAGCTCATTAATTGGAATAAAGATACCTTTGGTAATATTCAAGATTCAGCAAAAATCCTATAGTTTGAAGCTATAGAATCTATAGATGATGCAGATAAAGCCCCTGATGATAAGAATATGAGAGATATAGCCACTAATAAAAGCAAAGTTGCGAGGAATGCTGCGAAAAGAGAAGAATCCATTTCCAAACAATTGTCTCAGGTGAATTGGTTGAAACTTGGTGATAAAAAACTTCCTTCTTCTATAATTCTATCAAGACTAGAGATGTTAGAAATCGTATGAGATGTCTTAATATTGGAGGATGTAAAACCTATGATGAAACTCAAATGACGGATCATATTCACAATTACTTTAATGGTATTTTCAACAAGTTCACCAGTGATGCTAGTGAGGTGTGGGACTCTTATTCGGACATACCTACTATCTCTGCTGAGCATTTTGATATGATTAGAGCTTTGGTTACTAAATATGAAGTGGAGAAAGTCATCAAGGAAGATGATGGGTATAGGGCTCCTGGTCCAGACGGTTTTAATGGACACTTCTTTAAAACTACCTGGGACATCATAGGCAAGGATGTCACCAAAGCAGTTCTTAATTTCTTCAGCAGTAATAAGCTTCTTAAAGAGGTCAATAAATCCTATATTACCCTCATTCCTAAGACTCTTGATGCTGAGAATATTAGTGACTAGAGACCTATTGCGTTGTGCAATTTCTTATACAAGATTATTTCTAAGGTCCTTTCTAATAGGCTTCAAATTATTCTGCCATCCATCATTAGTCCTACCAAATTGCTTTTATCAAAGGGAGAAAGATTGCAGATGCTCTCTTGTTGGCAAATGAGTTGACCAGTGACTTTAATCTTAGCAATGGTAGTGATAAAATGTGCATAAAGGCAGATTTAAATAAAGCCTATGATTCGGTTAAATGGACTTTTCTGTTCAATGTGTTGGAGAACATGAATTTTCCTTACTGTTTTATTGATTGGATCAAGACTATTATGAAGACCACTGGCATGCATATTCTTGTAAATGGATGTCCTTCTAAGGTGATCTTACCTTCCAATGGTATTCACCAAGGTGACCCTCTGGCGCTTTCTTTATTCGTCATTGCTATGCAGGGTTTCAGTGCTATGATGGATAATGCTATGAAAAGGAATATCTTTGAACCTATTAGAAATGGGAATATTGCTATCTCGCATACTTTATTTGTTGATGATGTTATGATTTTTGCTAAAGGCAATTCTGAGAATGCTAATTCTATTAAGTCTCTTCTGAAGCATTTTGGGAATATTTCTGGGTTGGTTATGAATCCTAACAAGAGCCATGTGTTTTGTAGTAAAAATGTGAATGGGGACTTTATTGCTAATATCTTAGAAATTAATAAAGGAGTGCTCCCTATGCAATATCTTGGAATCCCTCTTTTTTGTGGAAAGATGAAGAATTCTTACTGTTTGCCTCTTATTAATAAGATTAAGAAGAATTTAGAGATTTGGAAGATGAAAACCTTATCTTTTGGAGGAAGAGTAGAGCTTGTGAATTCTACTTTGAATGCTTTACATCTTTTCTCGTCTGTGACCTTTCCTTTGCCTACTAGTACTATGAAGGAGATAAATAGTATCTGTAAAAAAAATATATGGGAAGGTTCTTCTACTGAGAGGAAGATTCATTATGTGAAATGGGACCAAGTTTGTAAGCCTAAGAAAGAGGGTTGGTTGGGGATAAGGAAGGTTGAAGACTCTAATATTGCCGGTATGATTGTGAATGTTTGGAATATTGCTTCTAAAAAGGATTCGTTGTGGGTGAGATGGCTAAATGGGAAATATTTAAAGAATGACTCTTTCTGGTCTAGCAAAGCTAATCCTAACAGCTCGTGGATGTGGAAGCAGCTATGTAGTTATAGAAGTATAATACCTCTTATTAAGCTACACATTGGGAATGGATCTTGTTTCAGAATATAGAAAGATCCATGGCTGCCTGGTAATAAATTCCTAGGTGAATGTATTGACACTACTAATGTTCTAGGATGTGGTTTGAATGGTTTTCTTAGTAGTTTCATTTGTAATAAAAATTGGGTCATCCCGGAGAGAAGATGCTTTAAGGAGTTCAGGAGATGTATTGATGATGCTGGTATCGAGCTTTATGATGAGGATTTGATTAGTATTCAAGGTCTTCATTTTCTGAAGATTAAATATGCTTGGAATGTTATTAGAGGCAATAAGTCGTATCCTACTTGGGAAAATTGGCTTTGGAAATTTGATCATCCCAGAGTCATGATTATCAATGTGTGGAAAAAAAATTTAGGCAAGTTACCCACCCTTGATTATCTACAGAAGGTGGGGTTCCATCTTGCTCCTCGCTGCTATTTCTGTGAGGAAGATTCTGAAAGTATTGCTCATACCCTTTTTAACTATAACTTTGCTGCTACAACCTGGAGAAATGGCATGAATGATGGGTATATTGACATTGTTCCTAAATGTCCTGAAGACTGTTTGAAGATGAAGATGAAAAAACGATAGCAATTTTGTCTTACTACTCTACTCATCATCTGGAGAGAGAGGAACTATAGAATCTTCAGAAGTTTGGCTGCTGATAATAAAAATTGTTGGAAAAGCATAGTAGAGATAGTATGTCTATTTGATTGATTATTTGTTCTTCTTAGATCTAATGTATAGGTGTACTCACTTTTTATTTTTCATCTATACATGTACATAATATTCTTTTTTCTATCTAATACAGAGAAAGGCGCTTACCGAGAAAAAAAAATGTAATCATTTAATTTTCTTTACATAAAGACAAAAGGTAGACATGCAACAAGATGCGTCGTCGATCCTTTCTGGAAGGCAAAACCTATTCTTAGAAATACAACATCCATAGATTTTAGAGCCATCACATTACTATGCATAATTTTTTGGACCCTCTTAAGAAGCTCCACAACATCTGGTGCTAAAAATCCAAATATATTAAACTTGAACAGAATATAAAAATTTGATTGTCAATACATGCTTTATCATACTTGGATACTTAACCTGAATTGGATTTGAGGGCATCCTATCATGTGGTGAAGGCCCTACTTCCTAGGCCCATAAGTGGAGAAACCCTAGTCAGATCCACACACACATGTTTCCCTCCAACCCAACCAAAATCCAAGACATCAGCCAGTCTAAGTGTCGATCTCCCTTCATGTGGATTAGTTAAAAAATTCATGAGTGCCTCTTTCTTGGAAGAAACTCTTGTGTGTCGAAGTACATCATAGAGAACATATCTAACAAGACCATGTCTGTACTCAAAACTAGGTAGCTCCATATAATGGATGACATGCTCTCAAGTGTCTAGGTACATCTTATGGAAAACTACACAAACCTCATCAACTGAAAATAGGGGTATCATAAGGTGGTACTTGAGGATGGCATGATACTCAACTGGTGACATGTGCAATCCTAGTCTATAAATAAGAATAGTAAGAAGAAAATTGTGATGCACTATTCGAACAAAATGTCATTAACTAAGAGGAAGCAATCATTAGCAGAGGATTATTGAAAATCACTAAAAATTAAAACCATTTGCAAAGAGAACTATTCACAAGAAAACTCTTTCAACAAGAACCAAAGTATTTCAATTATATCCTGGTTCATAAAGTACATGTCATGTACCATCTCTTTTCAAGGATTACAAACATCAGCTGCCCTGTTAACATTGTACATAGGCAACAAAGAACCTCAAGGCATCAAGTCAAAATTTCAGATCGATAACAAAAAGCACTAACTACTGACTCCAAGGACCTGAGAGTACAGAGACGACACATAGGACTCTATATACAAGACATGACATCTGGTGTCTCCACCTGGGGTATCACTGTTGTCCTTGTTGTTGTTGTCCTTCCCTTATTGTAGGGTTTCTACCTCCTCGTCCTCGTCCACCTAAAAACGTTGGATCCCACGGGGGTGAGACAATTGAAATTGTCCCAGCGAGAGATATAACTCTCCACCAGAAACATTATTATTGCAGTTTAATAGAATAAAACTGAGCAGAGGAATCATATATATTCAAAAGCAGGTAATTCATTGTCTAAGCAGATTAGAGCAATATCCTCATTTTAAGCAACACAACAATAATTGATAAAGCAACAAGTCATTTATCTGATAAGGAATATGAAGAACATGTATAACATTTATCCATCTAGGATTTGATAAGCAAGGTAGCATCAATCAATAATTCTCGTATTTCAACCTTAAGCAAATACGCTACACGACTGATTACATTTTACAATCATAATTAATGCCATGAGGAGATGAAATATACCGTTCATGCTCCAACCGACCATGATTACGTCAAGCATCAGTTCCATACATAGGTTAATGGAAGAGTCGGACTCCATCACCTCATTTGTCTCGATCAGTATGAGACCATATACAAGACATCTTGTGTCTCTGTTAAATAGCTTTCCAGGGTATACTGGCAACTTCTCTATAGAGTTATAGCCCGTAGCATATACTCTCTTCAGGTTATGGCCCATGGCCAATGCCTGGTATTGTGGAGTTATGGCCCATAGCCATACACTTATTGGGATATGGTCCATAACCATTCCTGTGCATAGAATATGGCCCACAGTCATTCCTATGAGGCGTAAGGATATTTTCTCCCATCACCCCCACATATTCAAAAATATGCATTCTAGGAATTCCTATAGGAAAACCTATTTCACCATCACCAACTACTACTGATGATGGGTCTATGACCAGGGCTCTACATGATAATATTCCACTTGATTATTTAAGTATATTACCATATTCTTTTAGCATCAGTCAAGTTTTCAAACAAGAATTATTATGACAAATGCTATAAAGAAACAATACTCCTTTCAAGTACTTTTCAAGACTTTATAAAGCATTAGGATCTCAATCCCTTGTCTCGTTAATGGGAATTCACATCCCTCAAGAACACCATCATCACATTTGCTAGATCTGGGTATTCAACCCCTTAGTTCATCATTGAACATGGTTACCACTATTAAGTAACTATTACCTCCAGGTCATCTGACCAAGGTATTCATGATACTTGCTACATAAGCATTTCACATAACTCACCAGGTATACTCAACTTCTTGTCACCTGTCACTAGGCAATAAATAAAGTAATGGCTTACAAGGCCCATTACCATCATAATTCATGCCTAGTTATGCTCATCATCTCCTGATACATGCATTGTTAGTACACTTCATAACAACAATATTAATCACATGTCAACAATATGCAATACAAAGATAACATCACTATTCCCTCATTAGGGTTAGGGTTTCTCATCTTTATCAATTAGGGTTTCACATCACATCACCCTATATTAGGGTTTCACATCACATCACCATATATTAGGGTTTCACATAACCTCACCCTATATTAGGGTTTCACATAACCTCACCCTATATTAGGGCTTCACATCACATCACCCTATATTAGGGTTTCACATCACATCACCCTATATTAGGGTTTCACATAACATCACCCTGTAGTAGGGTTTCACATTACATCACCATGTATTAGGGTTTCACATAACATCACCATGTATTAGGGTTTCATGATCACATTATCCAAGATCAATACCCTAATTCAAAACTCCATGCATTTTGGAGAATGCATTGATATTACAATTAGTATCCAAAACCTAACTCATTGATCCACATGTCTAGAATTGCATAATACCTTCATAAGTATTCAAATGAACTTATGAATTGTAATTTTCTCTATTGGTTAGGGTTTCCTTTCTCCATTGATTAGGGTTTTATGATTACCTTACTAATCCAAACCCTAAATTAGTGCTTCCATATATCTTGGAGCACAAAGCATTATTTAAGTATGAAATCCTATTTATCATTGTTCCATGTACTAGGAACACACATCACCATCATTCTTTATTCAATTGACTTAACCTTTCACTAAGTGCATATACATATGCTTGTCATAGTATATTGAATTTATTACTTTCATAGGCATCAAGTGATAATAACTTTAATTATACTAATCACCTAAGTACTTTTAGGGATACTTTTATTGAAATCAACCTTGAGATACTCTTCAACCACTTAAGGGGTTATTGGTATTTACATAGTTTGGATCAGTTAGACCTTCAAACGGTCTTGGACCAATTACATCCTCAAACGATCTTGGACCTTCAAACGGTCTTGGACCAATTACATCCTCAAACGGTCTTGGACCTTCAAATGGTATTGGACCAATTACATCCTCAAACGGTCTTGGACCAATTGCATTCTCAAACAGTCTTGGACCTTCAAACGGTCATGAGGTATCTTGACCTTCAAACGGTCTTGAAGACCGTTAGACCTTAAACAGTCTTGGTTCAATTGAATCTCCAAACGGTCTTGAACTTTTTGTACCTCCAAACGGTCTTGAGGTACTTGACCTCCAAACGGTCTTGTTCAAACTCTTCAATCAGTTTTGTAACTGTTTGATCAAAACGACTTTAAAAATGTTTAACCCTAAACGGTTTGGGACCGTTTGATTTAAATATTAATAAATTCCAAACAGTTTGAGACCGTTTTAACTAAATATTATTTAACCCCAAACATTTTGAGACCGTTTAGTCCTCAAACGGTCTGAGACCAAATGGTCCTCAAACGGTCTAAGACCGTTTAGTCAATTCAGCTTGAAATCATTTGAATCAATTTAGGGTTTCTTCAATCATTCAATTATGGTTTGTAATCAATGGATCATCCATCACTGTAAGCATTGTGATTAGATCAATTGGAACCATTGGATCTTCATCCATCCATACCAGCAATTGACCCCAAACGGTCTTGAGACGGTTTGACCTCAAACGGTCTTTAGACCGTTTGGTCATCAAAAATGAAAATTGTTTGCTCATGATATTTATTGAGGTGTGTGCTAAGATGACATCATCATCTTCAAGTTTCAAACCTTCGAAATTTTCTATGATTCTTATGGTGATTTCATCAACTAATCAAAAGGAAATTTGGGAAAGAAAAAGAATCAACATATAATGAAGAAATGAAATCAATAATAATATTTAAGGGTTCAAGTTATATAACACGCCTTCAAAGTAGATTCAAAGCTCCAAGCTTCACGTCTTTAATGGTGAATGAAACTCCTTCAACTAGTCAAGGCTCGTTTCCAACTTTTTGGATGCAAAGGAATGGCCAAGGTTGAGCATTGGATGGAGGAAAGAAGAAAATGAATGTTGAAATCTGATTTCAACCATCAATTCAAGGTTGAAGATGATCATGGAGCTTACCTTCAGCTTGGGGAATGTTTTCCTCCTACTCCTAAGCTCCTTGGTATCGGCCAAAGCAAAGGGAGAAAGTGGTTTGCAAAATGGCCTTTCAAGTAGGGAGAAAATTGAATATACGTGATTGATTTTCTAGGAGAGAGAAAGTAGAAGCAATTTCACCCATTTTCTTGCCACATGTCCCCCTCCCTTCCTTGCTTCCAAAGCCAACATCCTTGCCTTCAAAAACCTCTCATTTATCCTTAAATTAAAAGCAACCACTTTAAGCACCTTAATTAATATAAAACTATTATCCATTTTTAGTGGACATTACTTTTTGATTAACAAATGTGAGTGGATTTCTTCACCTACTTAGGATATTTCGGTGCAACTCAAGGAATTTGGACGTCCTTGCATTATATGATTTCAACCAAAGCCTTTTCAATTGATGGGAACTTCAATTAATATATTTATTAGGGTTTCAATTATGCTTAAATCTTGATTATTTTAATATCAAGACTCTCTCTCCCCCAAAGAGATTCAAATGAGACACCCCTCTTATTTTCTTGTCTCTAATTGATACCATGAAACATTAGGGACTCTCTAGAAGTGGTATTTTGCATATTGAGCCCTAGGTTTTGGGTAAATTGCACATTACACCAAAACTAGGTTTTAATGCACAAACATTGCTTAATAAGCTCTTTCTTGGTGCTCAGGCTTGCACAAGCCATACCTCTGCATAATTTTCATTCTCATGATGCTATAACACTTGAGGAACATTTATCATGTAACATTTGTAAGGTAACCCCTCGAATTGGGTAGATTGCACTTTAGTCCAAAATAGGTAAAACATTGTTTCAACATTATTCAAATAGGACCAAAATATTAAAACATAAACTCTCCTTTAGTCTTAATTACTTTTCAAAAGATAAAGACAAGAATCTAAATAACTTACTTAAGCAAAACTTCTAAGATTAAGCCTTAACCCAGGTCTGGGATGTTACAATTATCCACCCCTAACAGGGATTTCATCCCCAAAATCATCAAGAGAAAAGAGAAGGGTACTTCCTCCTCATTTCTTCCTCCAGCTCCCACGTAGCTTCTTCAACACCACGATGATGCTAGAGAACTTTCACAAGAACAATGTTTTTCTTTTTCAACTTTTTGATTCTTTTGTCAAGAATCAACATTGGTCCCTCTACATAGGATATATCTTCATTTAACTCTACCTCCACAGGTTGCAAAACTAACTCTGTGTCAGGATGACACTTTCTCATCATGGATATATGAAATATTGTATGTAGTTTGTGTAGTTCAGGTGGCAACTCCAACTTATAGGCTACTTTTCCAATCCGTTTAGTGATTGGATAAGGCCCCATAAATCTAGGATCTAACTTACCTTTCTTCCCAAATCTAAGTACACCTTTCCAAGGTGAGACTTTGAGATATACTCTGTCTCTAACTTGGAATTCTAAAGGTCTCTGTAGTTTATCAGCGTATGACTTATGTCTATCATGTGCAGCTTTTAACTGTTGTTATATTACCACTAGTACATAACCGACCTTTAGTGTCAGTTATTTAAGGCCTTTAGTGTCAGTTTTTAAGCGACGCCTATGTGGGCGTCGCTAAAAGCCCAATTGTTATGCGAAGGTTCTCAAACTGACGCCACAACCCTTCACGCACCACCGAAAATGCGCTAGCAGGGGGTATAGGCGTCGGTTATTAGATTTGAAACTGACGCCATATACCTTCGCACCACAGAAAGGGCGCCATCTGGGGCACTATCGGCGTCAGTTTATTAGTGATAATCGACACCATCTCACCCGCTGCCACGACCGTGCTGGCCAGCACGGCCGTGGTGTCTGGCCCGCTGCCACGACCATGTTGGCCAGCACAGTCATGGTGTCTAGCCTCATTAGGGAAATCGACGTTGGTTACTAGTAGCAAAACTGACTCTGTAACCATTTGTCGTCGGTTTTATACAAATAACCGATGCCTATTTTATGTTTTTTTTCTGTCAGTCTGCAGATCTGTTGTGGCTGGCCGCAGGATGAGAAACATGTAGTTCAATTATGAACTGTAGGTTTTACGAAATCCATTGATATCAGCCAACAATATGCCACAAACCTGCAAAATTAACAACATAAATGTTCACACATTTAGCAACCTGCATTTCCATTCGATTTTCACACATGTAGAAACATTCATGTAGCAATCTATAGTTCCATTCATTTTCACATTCACACATGTAGAAACAGTAATATAGCAACCAGCAGTTTCATTCATTTTCACTCAGACACGTGTAGAAACATTCAGACATGTAGAAATACTCACACATATTATAATTTAGAAATTCATTTACAAAATATCATTCTTTAGTCATTATTCGCTATCAACACCCTAATTATATGTTAAAACCCCCACTACTTGTATGGTTGTTGTGGCATACAACTCATGAAAACATAATTAACTAATGTGGAAGCGTTCACTAAGCAGCGGATTACCAAAAATCACTAAAAATTAAAACCTTTTTATCAAAAGATCCAACAAAGGAAAACTTTCTCACATAGAACCAAAGTATCATAATTACATTCTTGTTCACAGGTACATATTCCGTAATATCTCCCTTTGAGAATTACAAGCATTAATTGTCCTGTCGAGCTAAACACAGGCAATATAAAATCTTGATGCACTGAGCCAAAATCTCGAAAGCACTAACTACTACTCCGAGGACCTGAGAGTACAGACACGACACATAGGATTCTATCTATAACTATACAAGGCATAACAGCTAGTGTCTCCACCTGAGACTTCACTGATGTCCCTGCTACTATTGTTGTTGTCCTTCTCCTACTGAAGGATTCATGTCTCCTCTTCTGCGCCCACCTAAAAAATGTAGTTCCCACGGGGGTGAGACAATTGTAAATTGCCCCAGCGAGAGTTATAACTCTCCACCAGTAACATTATTATTGCAACTTAAGAAGATGAATATGCACATAGAAATCATATTTGATTGACAGTAGCTAATTCAATGTCTAACATATTAGGACATCATTATTATCAAAAGCATTGCAGCTATTAACTTGATAGAACTACATGTCACTTATCCTTAAAGGAATATGAAGAACATGTATAACATTTATTCACTATAGAATTATTATCACAACATTTACTCTCTTCAGACATAGATTATATATCTAAAGCCTGGCATTGTCATTGTGGAGTCATGGCATGTAGCCATACTGTTTTCACAAAGTGTTGGGATCTTAGTCCCTCAACTCACCAAGCATAATTCCATTTCTTAACAGGTTCATCATCATGATTATAGCATCTGGGTATTTAAACCCATAACTCACCATAGAACACTTGTTACCACTTATTAGGTAACTTCATACCTTCATATGATCTGACCCAGGGACATTATAATTCTTGCTACACAAAGCATTGCACATAGTTCACAAGGCTCATACCACCTCTTATTACCCCTTAATAGGCAATAAGGCATATTATGGCTTATGAAGCTCATAAACAATCTAAGATAATTAGCACATCATGTGACACACAAGACTCATTAATTGTAGGTTACCTCTCACTAAGCAACAAAGCATATGAAGGCTTATAAGGCCTATAAAACATTTTCAAAATATTGAACATCATAGCTCATACCTAGATATGCTCATCCTCTCAACATATCTGCATGATTAGTAATATTGATACAATTACATATCAGTATCATGCAATACAAGGGTTATCTTATTACATTCATAACCCATTAGTCTGTATTTGAGCTTCACATATGATTACTCTGTGTTAGAGCTTCACATAGCAGGGAATCAATATGGATAACATAAGTATTCAATCATACTTATTTATTCTCATCATTCATCATTGGATGTATTATCAACACACAGCATGAATTTCTCTCATCTTTGCCAGAATATGATTACATCATAGTTTATAGGTTTTGATTAACCTTTTCATAAGGTATGTTAGCCTACATTCAATAGTGTGCATTACATCTCAATGTAACCATTGACATGACACATCTCATGTGTCATTCATCCAATTATACTGGACCTATAACACATCAAGGTATACCAGTGTTGGGGTGTTGGATGTGATATCTATTATATCTTGATGTATCACGTTCCTCAACACCTTTATCGTACTTGAGTTCATACACTTAGCTGGTATTAGGGTATTCCCCATCCTAATACTTTATGCACCAGTTCATCACATTTGTCATAACATTAATCACTATTCCACTATTAGGAACAATATTCTCCATACTTATAATTTGAGGATTTACATAGCATATTCCATATATTTATGGATTTCACAACACATCACCCAGTGCTAAGTCTTCACATAGGATTAGTGTCACTACCTTATATTAGGGTTCCATACACCTTACCCCATTTTAGGGATTAAGGTTTTCTATTCACATTCAAATGGGGTTTCTCTTTCTTCATACCCAAATTAGGGTTAGGATGCACAATTCCCATTAAATTAGGGTTTCTTACTTTGTTACACTAAGATAGGGTTACATCATCACCCTATATTTATGATAACACTCAGTTTTGCCCTCGATTAGGGTTTCACACATAGCATTGCTCTAATTAGGGTTTCACACATAGCATTGCTCTAATTAGGGTTAAGGCTCATTGATTAGGGTTTCATGATCTCATTATTATGGATCAACCCTTATATCATAGTTTGCTCATAATGAGAGAATTAGGGCTTAATTATATAAGCATTCATCCCTCTCATTCCCTCTCTCATCCTCTTTAGGATATTATCTACACCAAGCTTAATCTAGGTTAACTCTTTACTTTAGTACATATAGCTAGGGTTAACCTTCACAATCATCATGGGTCTATACGAGGGGGATGGGATGAATAAAAGAGCCCCCTGACTTAATTTAAAAAAAAAATATCTTAATAATCACTTAGCTAATTGACCTTTGATCATATTAGGTGTCCAAATGGTCTAATCAATCAAACCATCAATTATATAAGGAATTCAAAAGAATTGACCAATTAGACTTTTAATTGCACAAAGTGATCAATTGGGTTAACCATTGACATCTTCAATTGCATTAAGTATCTCAATAGGTTCACCATATTGGACCTTCAATTACATGAGGTATTCAAATGGATTAACCATGTTGATCTTCACATAGTTGATTACTTAGACCCTAAATGATCTTATTTCTCATACATCAATTGGTTGAAAACCATTTGAACAAGTTGTACTTGAAATCAATTAGACAAAGTAGGTATTGAAACCGTTTGCACTTTGGGTCTCCAAATGGTTTGAGACCGTTTGGTCCAAACCTCCTCAAAACCGCATGGACCAAATATGGTCTCAACCAATCAAATTGGACTAGGGTTTCCAATGTTGATTCCTTCAATCATTGAATCCATGGAACCAATCATCAAATGGACTTGTCATCATACTTCAATTGAGTTTAATAGGTCAACCTTAAACTGATTTGACCCTCAATTAACCCTCAATTGATCATCAATTAGGGTTTTAATCAATTGAATTAGGGTTTGGAATCGATGATCCTTCAACATATTTCAATGTGAGTCTAATTGATTTGAACCCATTGAACCATCATCAAATTTGGTCATAACCTGACCCCAAACGGTCTTGGGATCATTTGGATGACCTCCAAACGGTCTTGAGACCGTTTTCCCATCACATCATCAAAATCCAAGTCAACCCATTAGGGTTTGGATCATTGGATTGATCACCAAATCAGCAATTGATTACACTCCAACTCAGTATCTTTGGATCTTCAATTGCTTAACCATACTCAACCCTAGACCTCCAAACGGTCTTGGGTGACCTCCAAACGGTCTTGAGACCGTTTGGATGATCTCCAAACGGTCTTGAGACCGTTTGGATCATCCAACCCTTGGATTCTAGTGAAAAATCATTAGGGTTTGAGCTATTGAGTTGATCATCAAATCAGCACTTAATTGCAAAGTGATTCGGTACCTTTAGACCTTCAATTGGTCAACCATGCTTAACCCTAGACGTCCAAATGGTCTTGGGTGATCCCCAAACGGTCTTTATACCGTTTGGGTGATCTCCAAACGGTTTTGAAACCATTTGGGTCAATCAACCCAAAGCATCAACTCATTCAATTGCAAAATCAGCACTTAGCCGATTAGGGTTTATACCATATGTTTGGATCTTCAAATACCTAACCATATCCAACCCTAGACCTACAAACGGTCTTTGGTGGCCCCCAAACGGTCTTGAGACCGTTTGGGTGATCCCCAAATGGTTTTGAAACCGTTTGGGCTAATTAACCCAAAAAGTCAAATCAATCAAGTTGAAAATCGGCACTTAATCCAATTAGGGTTTGCCGAATTGATTAACCTTCAAATCATGATTCCTTTGGAATTAATCCATAAAATTTGGTGGGTTATCAACCAACATAATTATTAACAGGATTCACAAACGGTCAACCCTTGGTCAACTCTTTCACACGGTTTTGAAACTATTTGCTCTCAAATGGTCTCAAACTATTTTCTCTCAAACGGTTTGGTGAAACCGAATGGGAAAACATGATGAAACCGTTTGGTCTAGATATTTGGGGAGGTGTGTGATTATGATGATGTCATCATAATAAAGCTCTAGACCCATGAAACCTGCTGTGATTTCCATAGAAATTGCATCAATCAACCAAATCAATAATTGTAAATAGAGAAATGATCATTATTTGATGGGGAATTGAATGCAATAACAAAGTTAGGGTTTCAAGTCATAAAACCCACCTCCAATTGAGCTCCAAAGCTCCAAGCTCACGTAAAAATGGTGGATTCAACTCCTTTCACTATTCCAAGGGTCGTCCTCAAGCTTTAAGTGAAAAGAATTGGTTAGAATTGAAGAGGAGATCGAGATATGAAGAATTCATGCATTGATTTTCGATTTTCACCATGGATTCAAGGTGAAAGGAGGTCAAGAACCTTACCAACAGGTTGGGGGTCGTCCTCCTATTCCTCCACAGCTCCTTGGTCGTTTTCCAAGATAGGGGAAACAAAGAAATTCGAAAAGCCTTTGTTTTGGCTTAGAAAGGGTACTTTTATAAGAAAATTGATGAGAGAGAAAATCTCTTATAAAAGTCTATTAGTTCCAAAATTGTTGCCACCACTCCCCCCTTGGTTTCTTACATGCAAGGGCATCTCTATCCCCACCGATATCCCTTCCATTATCCATGAATTAAGGGAAAAGAAATTAAGCACCTTAACCCTTATAATAAGAATATCCATATTTGAGTGGGAATTCTTTTTCTTATAATAATGGTGAGTGGAATTTCACCTCCTTAGGATATGCCCGTGCCATTTCAAGGCTTTAAACTCATCCACACACATCTGAATCCAACCATTTTAATTTTGTTTGAAGGCCATTTAATTAATACATTCATTTTTGCCCTAAATTGAATTAGGGTTTCAATTAGGATTAAATCTTGATTATTTTAATATCAAGATTCTCTCTCCTCCAACTTAATTCAAATGAGACTCCCTTCTCCTTTTATTTTCTATACATTATGCCAAGAAACATTAGGGACCTTATTGAAGTGATAATTTGCATATTGAACCCTAGGTTTTGGGTAAATTGCATATTACACCAAAACTAGGTTTTAATGCACAAGGATTGCTTTACAAGCTTAATCTTGGTTCCCAAGCTTGTGAAAACCATACCACTACATCATATTCATTCTTATGATGTCTCGACATCAGAGGAACATATTATCATGTACAATTTGCAAGTTAACCCCCTCAACTTGGGTAATTTGCACTTTAGTCCAAAATAAGCAAACATTGCTTCAACATTGTTCAAACATGACCAAAATTGAAACATAAGTTTCTCATGAGCCCTAATTACTTTTCCCAAGATAATATTAAGAATCTACTCAACCTTATTAGGAAAACATCTAGGGTTAACACATAACCCAGGTCAGGGATGTTACAAATTATAAACCCCTAACAAGGATTTCGTCCCTGAAATCTCAGGAAAAAGGAGGGACAGATTATTCATTAATCATGCCCTCAAGTCTCCACATATCATCTTAATGTTATCGAGATACCATGGATTTGTAATTCACACAAAGTTCCTTTCATTAATTTCTCCTTATCATTGTTTATTTTTATGCAGAGCATAAACCCCTAACATATGATGTCCATATTATTGAAAGGAAGAAGCATAAAAGAACACACTTCTATCATTACCCAAGAATATTCATCAAAAGAAAAACATATATATCTAACACATATAAATTTACTCAGCAATCCTTTACTTGTTTTGAAAATATCCACTGAGCAAGTTCACTGAGTATGTTCACTAAGTGATTTGTTTTGAAAATATCCACGGAGCAAGTTCACTGAGTATGTTCACTAAGTGACTTGTTTTGAAAATATCCACTGAGCAAGTTCACTGAGTATGTTCACTAAGTGGTTTGTTTTGAAAATATCCACGGAGCAAGTTAACTGAGTAATTTGTTTTGAAAATATCCACGGAGCAAGCTCACTAAGTAATTTGTTTTGAAAATATCCATTGAGCAAGTTCACTAAGTAATTTGTTTTGAAAATATCCACTGAGCAAGTTCACTAAGTAATTTGTTTTTAAAATATCCACGGAGCAAGTTCACTAAGTAATTTTTTTTTTTAAATATCCACAAAGCAAGTTCACTAAGTAATTTGTTTTGAAAAATATACACTGAGCAAGTTCACTAAGTAATTTGTTTTGAAAATATCCACTGAGCAAGTTCACTAAGTAATTTGTTTTGAAAATATCCACGGAGCAAGTTCACTGAGTAATTTGTTTTGAAAATATCCACAGAGCAAGTTCACTAAGTAATTTGTTTTGAAAATATCCACGGAGCAAGTTCACTAAGTAATTTGTTTTGAAAATATCCACTAAGCAAGTTCACTAAGTAATTTGTTTTGAGAATATCCACGGAGCAAGTTCACTGAGTAATTTGTTTTGAAAATATCCACGGAGAAAGTTAACTAAGTAATTTGTTTTGAAAATATCCACAGAGCAAGTTCACTAAGTAATTTGTTTTGAAAATATCCACTGAGCAAGTTCACTAAGTAATTTGTTTTGAGAATATCAACAGAGCAAGTTCACAAATTAATTTGTTTTGAAAATATCCACAGAGCAAGTTCACAGAGTATGTTCACCAGGTAATTTGTTTTGAAAATTTCACTTAGTTCTTCCTATTTAATTTCATTATGCTCTCTATATTGTTTCAGAATGACTACTTGATTAGAGTAATCAAAAAGATAACAATCTAAGAGTTTCATACTTGCCTTATCTACAATAATCATATACCTGGCCAGGGTATACAAGTATTGAGATTAGGTAGTATGCACTTTATTCGTTATCATTTCCTCACTTTTCATATCATTATACACACAGGATTTTCCATACTTGAATATTCTTCAGGCATCACATCTATATCTCATCTTTCAACACACAGATAAGGGAGGTTATAAAACATTTTAAGGAACACTGAGTAAGATATAAGTTTGCATCTCCCTTGTGTCCATATAGGACTAGTCAAAGGAAGCTCAAAAACAACTACAACACATAGAATCATGAAATAAAGTATCAAAATGAATATATTTCATTTGACTATTACCCATTATGGTTATCTACTACTTTATGTTGGTTCAACACATAGTGTTTAGTTATTTCATGTTGCTGCTTTTGCCTTCACTTAGTGGCTACTGCCCTGGTGCACTAGGCATTTATTGCACTAGTGACACCAAAAACTTTGGCTTTTCAGAATATATAGGCAAATGTCTCTAGAATTATAGAGACCTTACCTTAATTCATAGCTTATGGCCCCTCCTTGGGTACTACCATCACAGATGTACTGTTTGTCCAGACTTATGGCTGAGTCTACTTTCTTGCCATTTATTAATCTTTCCCATATTTCCACTGTTCTAACATGCCTATGTCACTCAAAAATCCTTTCAAAGCCCAAAGTTTATGCATTAAAGACTGGTAACTTAGGTTGTAATACTAGTATCCAGTCTTCTATATGCATTATTGTTGTCCTATCCTGCCCTTCAAGAGCATAATATAGGATTCTTTATCCTAATTAGGTCAAGGTGGGAATTTTCAGGCACTTGTTCCCCTCTTGCCTAGTCCCATGCACCCTCTCCTGGTGCAACAACATTGCCCTTAGCAATGTGTTCCTCATGTTCTCTAGTCATTTTCAAGTTCTTCTTATCCTATGTGAGCAGAAGATACTATCAGATAATCTGGAAGACACTTAGAACATACTCTACAACCTTAGTCATATGTCTCTATAGACTCAGCGAACCTAGAGCTCTGATACCACTTAATTGTGGCATACAACTCATGAAAACATAATTAACTAATGTGGAAGCGTTCACTAAGCAGTGGATTACCAAAAAGCACTAAAAATTAAAACCTTTTTATCAAAAGATCCAACAAAGGAAAACTTTCTCACATAGAACCAAAGTATCATAATTACATTCTTGTTCACAGGTACATATTTTGTAATATCTCCCTTTGAGAATTATAAGCATTAACTGTCCTATCGAGCTAAACACAGGCAGTATAAAATCTTAAGGCACTGAGCCAAAATCTCAAAAGCACTAACTACTACTCTGAGGACCTGAGAGTATAGAGATGACACATAGGATTCTATCTATAACTATACAAGGCATTACAGCCAGTGTCTCCACCTGAGACTTCACTGATGTCCCTGCTACTGTTGTTGTTGTCCTTCTCCTACTGAAGGACTCATGTCTCCTCGTCCGCGTCCACCTAAAAAATGTAGTTCCCACGGGGGTGAGACAATTGTAAATTGCCCCAGCGAGAGTTATAACTCTCCACCGGTAAAATTATTATTGCAACTTAAGAAGATAAATATGCACATAGAAATCATATTTGATTGACAGTAGCTAATTCAATGTCTAACAGATTAGGACATCATGATTATCAAAAGCATTGCAGCTATTAACTTGATAGAACAACATGTCACTTATCCTTAAAGGAATATGAAGAACATGTATAACATTTATTCACTATAGAATTATTATCACAGCATTTACTCTCTTCAGGCATAGATTATATATCTAAAGCCTGGCATTGTCATTGTGGAGTCATGGAATGTAGCCATACTATTTTCAAAAAGTGTTGGGATCTTAGTCCCTCAACTCACCAAGCATAATTCCATTTCTTAATAGGTTCATCATCATGATTATAGCATCTGGGTATATAAACCCATAACTCACCATAGAACACTTGTTACCACTTATTAGGTAACTTCATACCTTCATATGATCTGACCCAGGGACATTATAATTCTTGCTACACAAAGCATTGCACATAGTTCACAAGGCTCATACCACCTCTTATTACCCCTTAATAGGCAATAAGGCATATTATGGCTTATGAAACTCATAAACAATCTAAGATAATTAGCACATCATGTGACACACAGGACACATTAATTGTAGGTTACCTGTCACTAAGCAACAAAGCATATGAAGGCTTATAAGGCCTATAAAACATTTTCAAAATACTAAACATCATATCTCATACATGTCTATGCTCATCCTCTCAACATATCTGCATGATTAGTAATATTGATACAATTACATATCACTATCATGCAATACAAGGGTTATCTTATTACATTCATAACCCATTAGTCTGTATTTGAGCTTCACATATGATTACTCTGTGTTAGAGCTTCACATAGCAGGGAATCAATATGGATAACATATGTATTCAATCATACTTATTTATTCTCATCATTCATCATTGGATGTATTATCAACACACAGCATGAATTTCTCTCATCTTTTCCAGAATATGATTACATCATAGTTTATAGGTTTTGATTAACCTTTTCATAAGGCATGTTAGCCTACATTCAATAGTGTGCATTACATCTCAATGTAACCATTGACATGACACATCTCATGTGTCATTCATCCAATTATACTAGACCTATAACACATCAAGGTATACCAGTGTTGGGGTGTTGGATGTGATATCTATTATATCTTGATGTATCACTTTCCTCAACACCTTTATCTTACTTGAGTTCATACACTTAGTTGGTATTAGGGTATTCCCCATCCTAATACTTTATGCACCAGTTCATCACATTTGTCATAACATTAATCACTATTCCACTATTAGGAACAATATTATCCATACTTATAATTTGAGGATTCACATAGCATATTCCATATATTTATGGATTTCACAACACATCACCCAGTGCTAAGTCGTCACATAGGATTAGTGGCACTACCTTATATTAGGGTTCCATACACCTTACCCCATTTTAGGGATTAAGGTTTTCTATTCACATTCAAATGGGGTTTCTCTTTCTTCATACCCAAATTAGGGTTAGGGTGTACAATTCCCATTGAATTAGGTTTTCTTACTTTGTTACACTAAGATAGGGTTACATCATCACCCTAGATTTATGATAACACTCAGTTTTGCCCTCGATTAGGGTTTCACACATAGCATTGCTCTAATTAGGGTTTCACACATAGCATTGCTCTAATTAGGGTTAAGGCTCATTGATTAGGGTTTCATGATCTCATTATTATGGATCAACCCTTATCACATAGTTTGCTCATAATGAGAGAATTAGGGCTTAATTATATAAGCATTCATCCCTCTCATTCCCTCTCTCATCATCTTTAGGATATTATCTACACCAAGCTTAATCTAGGTTAACTCTTTACTTGAGTACATATAGCTAGGGTTAACCTTCACAATCATCATGGGTCTATATCTTAATAATCACATAGCTGATTTACCTTTGATCATATTAGTTGTCCAAATGGTCTAATTAATCAAACCATCAATTATATAAGGAATTCAAAAGAATTGACCAATTAGACTTTCAATTCCACAAAGTGATCAATTGGGTTAACCATTGACATCTTCAATTGCATTATGTATCTCAATAGGTTCACCATATTGGACCTTCAATTACATGAGGTATTCAAATGGATTAACCATTTTGATCTTCACATAGTTGATTACTTAGACCCTCAATGATCTTGGTTCTCATACATCAATTGATAGAAAACCATTTGAACAAGTTGTACTTGAAATCAATTAGACAAAGTAGGTATTGAAACCATTTGCACTTTGGGTCTCCAAACGGTTTGAGACCATTTGGTCCCAAACGGTCTTGAGACCGTTTGGACTCAAACGGTCTTGAGACGGTTTGGTCCAAACCTCCTTAAAACCGCATGGACCAAACATGGTCTCAACCAATCAAATTGGACTAGGGTTTCCAATGTTGATTCCTTCAATCATTGAATCCATGGAACCAATCATCAATTGGACCTGTCATCATACTTCAATTGAGTTTAATAGGTCAACCTTCAACTGATTTGACCCTCAATTAACCCTCAATTGATCTTCAATTAGGGTTTGAATCAATTGAATTAGGGTTTGGAATTGATGATCCTTCAACATATTTCAATGTGAGTCTAATTGATTTGAACCCATTGAACCATCATCTAATTTGGTCATAACCTGACCCCAAACGGTCTTGGGATCATTTGGATGACATCCAAATGGTCTTGAGACCGTTTTCCCATCACATCATCAAAATCCAAGTCAACCCATTAAGGTTTTGATCATTGGATTGATCACCAAATCAGCAATTGATTACACTCCAACTTAGTATCTTTGGATCTTCAATTGCTGAACCATACTCAACCCTAGACCTCCAAATGGTCTTGGGTGACCTCCAAACGGTCTTGAGACCGTTTGGATGAGCTCCAAATGGTCTTGAGACCGTTTGGCTCATCCAACCCTTGGATTCTAGTGAAAAAACATTAGGGTTTGAGCTATTGAGTTGATAATCAAATCAACACTTAATTGCAAAGTGATTTGGTACCTTTAGACCTTCAATTGGTCAACCATGCTTAACCCTAGACCTCCAAACGGTCTTGTGTGATCCCCAAACGGTCTTGAGACCGTTTGGGTGATATACAAATGGTTTTGAAACCGTTTGGGTCAATCAACCCAATGCATCAACTCATTCAATTGCAAAATCAGCACTTAGTCGATTAGGGTTTATACCATATGTTTGGATCTTAAAATACTTAACCATATCCAACCCTAGACCTCCAAACAGTCTTGGGTGACCACAAAACGGTCTTGAGACCGTTTGGGTGATCCCCAAATGGTTTTGAAACCGTTTGGGCTAATTAACCCAAAAAGTCAAATCAATCAAGTTGAAAATCAGCACTTAATCCAATTAGGGTTTGCCTAATTGATTAGCCTTCAACTCATGATTTCTTTGGAATTAATCTATAAAATTTGGTGGGTTATCAACCAACATAATTAGTAACAGGATTCTCAAACGGTCAACCCTTGGTCAACTCTTTCACACGGTTTTGAAACTGTTTGCTCTCAAATGGTCTCAAACCGTTTTCTCTCAAACGGTTTGGTGAAAACGAATGGGCAAACATGATGAAACCGTTTGGTCAAGATATTTGGGGAGGTGTGTGCTTATGATGATTTCATCATCATCAAGCTCTATACCCACGAAACCTTCTGTGATTTCCATAGAAATTCCATCAATCAACCAAATCAATAATTGTAAATAGAGAAATGATCATTATTTGATGGGGAATTGAATGCAATAACAAAGTTAGGGTTTCAAGTTATAAAACCCGCCTCCAATTGAGCTCCAAAGCTACAATCTCACGTCAACAATGGTGGATTCAACTCCTTTCACTATTCCAAGGGTCGTCCTCGAGCTTTAAGTGAAAAGAATTGGTTAGAATTGAAGAGGAGATCGAGATATGAAGAATTCATGCATTGATTTTCGGTTTTCACCATGGATTCAAGGTGAAAGGAGGTCAAGAACCTTACCAACAGGTTGTGGGTCGTCCTCCTGTTCCTCCACAGCCCCTTGGTCGTTTTCCAAGCAAGGGGAAAGAAAGAAATCCGAAAATCCTTTGTTTTGTCTTAGAAAGGGTACTTTTATAAGAAAATTGATGAGAGAGAAAATCTCTTATAAAAGTCTATTAATTTCAAAATTGTTGCCACCACTCCCCCCTTGGTTTCTTGCATGCAATGGCATCTCTATCCCCACCGATATCCCTTCCATTATCCATGAATTAAGGGAAAAGAAATTAAGCACCTTAACCCTTATAATAAGAATATCCATATTTGAGTGGGAATTCTTTTTCTTATAATAATGGTGAGTAGAATTTCACCTCCTTAGGATATGCTCGTGCCTTTGAAAGGATTTAAATTCATCCACACACATATGAATCTAACCATTTTAATTTTGGTTGAAGGCCCTTCAATTAATACATTCATTTTTGCCCTAAATTGAATTAGGGTTTCAATTAGGATTAAATCTTGATTATTTTAGTATCAAGAATCTCTCTCCTCCAACTTAATTCAAATAAGGCACCCTTCTCATTTTCTTTGCTCTACATGATGCCAAGAAACATTACGGACCTTATTAAAGTGATAATTTGCATATTGAACCCTAGGTTTTGGGTAAATTGCACATTACACCAAAACTAGGTTTTAATGCACAAGGATTGCTTTACAAGCTTAATCATGGTGCCCAAGCTTGTGAAAACCATACCACTACATCATATTCATTCTTATGATGTCTATACATTAGAGGAACATATTATCAATTACAATTTTCAAGTTAACCCCCTCAACTTGGGTAATTTGCACTTTAGTCCAAAATAAGCAAACATTGCTTCAACATTGTTCAAACAGGACCAAAATTGAAACATAAGTTTCTCATGAGCCCTAATTACTTTTCCCAAGATAAGATTAAGCATCTACTCAACCTTATTAGGAAAAACATCTAGGGTTAACACATAACCCAGGTCAGGGATGTTACAAATTATAAACCCCTAACAAGGATTTCGTCCCTGAAATCCCAAGAAAAAGGAGGGACAGATTATTCATTAATCATGCCCTCAAGTCTCCACATATCATATTAATGTTATGGAGATACCATAGATCTGTAATTCACACAAAGTTCCTTTCATTAATTCCTCCTTATCATTGTTTATGGTTATGCAGAGCATAAACCCCTAACATATGATGTCGATATTATTGAAAGGAAGAAGCATAAAAGAACACACTTCTATCATTACCCAAGAATATTCATTAAAAGAAAAACATATACATCTAACACAGATAATTTACTCAGCAATCCTTTACTTGTTTTGAAAATATCCACTGAGCAAGTTCACTGAGTATGTTCACTAAGTGATTTGTTTTGAAAATATCCACGGTGCAAGTTCACTGAGTATGTTCATTAAGTGATTTGTTTTGAAAATATCCACGGAGCAAGTTCACTGAGTATGTTCACTAAGTGATTTGTTTTGAAAATATCCACGGAGCAAGTTCACTGAGTAATTTTTTTTGAAAATATCCATGGAGCAAGTTCACTAAGTAATTTGTTTTGAAAATATCCACTGAGCAAGTTCACTAAGTAATTTGTTTTGAAAATATCCACTCAGCAAGTTCACTAAGTAATTTTTTTTGAAAATATCCACGGAGAAAGTTCACTAAGTAATTTGTTTTGAAAAATATCCACAGAGCAAGTTCACTAAGTAATTTGTTTTGAAAAATATCCACTGAGCAAGTTCACTAAGTAATTTGTTTTGAAAATATCCACTGAGCAAGTTCATTAAGTAATTTGTTTTGAAAATATCCACGGAGCAAGTTCTCTGAGTACGTAATTTGTTTTGAAAATATCCACGGAGAAAGTTCACTAAGTAATTTGTTTTGAAAATATCCATGGAGCAAGTTCACTAAGTAATTTGTTTTGAAAATATCCACTGAGCAAGTTCACTAAGTAATTTGTTTTGAGAATATCCATGGAGCAAGTTCACTGAGTAATTTGTTTTGAAAATATCCATGGAGCAAGTTCACTAAGTAATTTGTTTTGAAAATATCCATGGAGTAAGTTCATTAAGTAATTTGTTTTGAAAATATCCACTGAGCAAGTTCACTAAGTAATTTTTTTTTAGAATATCCACGAAGCAAGTTCACTAAGTAATTTGTTTTGAAAATATCCACGGAGAAACTTCACTGAGTATGTTCACCACGTAATTTGTTTTGAAAATTTCACTTAGTTCTTCCTATTTAATTTCATTATGCTCTCTATATTGTTTCAGAATGACAACTTGATCAGAGTAATCAAAAAGATAACAATGTAAGAGTTTGATACTTGCCTTATCTACAATAATCATATACCTGGCCAGGGTATACAAGTATTGAGATTAGGTAGTATGATGCACTTTATTCGCAATCATTTCCTCACTTTTCATATCATTATACACACAGGATTGTCCATACTTGAATATTCTTCAGGCATCACATCTATATCTCATCTTTCAACACACAGATAAGGGAGATTATAAAACATTTTAAGGAACACTGAGTAAGATATAAGTTCTCATCTCCCTTGTGTCCTTATAGGACTAGTCAAAGGAAACTCAAAAACAACTAAAACACATAGAATCATGAATTAAAGTATCAGAACGAATATATTTCATTTGACTATTACCCATTATGGTTATCTACTACTTTAGGTTGGCTCAACACATAGTGTTTAGTTATTTCATGTTGCTGCTTTTGGCTTCACTTAGTGGCTACTTCCCTGGTGCACTAGGCATTTATTGCATTGGTGACACCAAAAACTTTGGCTTTTCAAAATATCTAGGAAAATGTCTCTAGAATTATAGAGACCTTACCTTAATTCATAGCTTATGGCCCCTCCTTGGGCACTACCATCACATATGTACTGTTTGTCCAGACTTATGGCTGAGTCTACTTTCTTGCCATTTATTAATCTTTCCCATATTTCCACTGTTCTAACATGCCTATGTCTCTCAGAAATCCTTTCAAAGCCCAAAGTTTATGCATTAAAGACTGGTAACTTAGGTTGTAATACTAGTATCCAGTCTTCTATATGCATTACGGTTGTCCTATCCTGCCCTTCAAGAGCATAATATAGGATTCTTTATCCTGATTAGGTCAAGGTGGGAATTCTCAGGCACTTGTTCTCCTCTTGCCTGGTCCCATGCACCCTCTCCTGGTGCAACAACATTGCCCTTAGCAATGTGTTCCTCATGTTCTCCGGTCATTTTCAAGTTCTTCTTCTCCTATGTGAGCAGAAGATACTATCAGATAATCTGGAAGACACTTAGAATAGACTCTACAACCTTAGTCCTATGTCTCTGTAGACTCAATGAACCTAGAGCTCTGATACCACTTAATTGTGGCATACAACTCAGGAAAACATAATTAACTAATGCGGAAGCGTTCACTAAGCAGCGGATTACCAAAAATCACTAAAAATTAAAACCTTTTTATCCAAAGATCCAACAAAGGAAAACTTTCTCACATAGAACCAAAGTATCATAATTACATTCTTGTTCACAGGTACATATTTTGTAATATCTCCCTTTCAAAATTACAAGCATTAACTGTCCTGTCGAGCTAAACACAAGCAGTATAAAATCTTGAGGCACTGAGCCAAAATTTCGAAAGCACTAACTACTACTCCGAGGACCTGAGAGTACAGAGACGACACATAGGATTCTATCTATAACTATACAAGGCATAACAGCCAGTGTCTCCACCTGAGACTTCATTGATGTCCCTGCTACTGTTGCTGATGTCCTTCTCCTACTGAAGGATTCCTGTCTCCTCATCTGCGTCCACCTAAAAAATGTAGTTCCCATGGGGGTGAGACAATTGTAAATTGCCCCAGCGAGAGTTATAACTCTCCACCAGTAACATTATTATTGCAACTTAAGAAGATAAATATGCACATAGAAATCATATTTGATTGACAGCAGCTAATTCCATGTCTAACATATTAGGACATCATTATTATCAAAAGCATTGCAGCTATTAACTTGATAGAACAACATGTCACTTATCCTTAACGGAATATGAAGAACATGTATAACATTTATTCACTATAGAATTATTATCACAGCATTTACTCTCTTTAGGCATAGATTATATATCTAAAGCATGGCATTGTCATTGTGGAGTCATGGCATGTAGCCATACTGTTTTCACAAAGTGTTGGGATCTTAGTCCCTCAACTCACCAAGCATAATTCCATTTCTTAACAGGTTCATCATCATGATTATAGCATCTGGGTATTTAAACCCATAACTCACCATAGAACACTTGTTACCACTTATTAGGTAACTTCATACCTTCATATGATCTGACCCAGGGACATTATAATTCTTGCTACACAAAGCATTGCACATAGTTCACAAGGCTCATACCACCTCTTATTACCCCTTAATAGGCAATAAGGCATATTATGGCTTATGAAGCTCATAAACAATCTAAGATAATTAGCACATCATGTGACACACATGACTCATTAATTGTAGGTTACCTCTCACTAAGAAACAAAGCATATGAAGGCTTATACGGACTATAAAACATTTTCAAAATACTAAACATCATAGCTCATACCTAGATATGCTCATCCTCTCAACATATCTGCATGATTAGTAATATTGACACATTTACATATCAGTATCATGCAATACAAGGGTTATCTTATTACATTCATAACCCATTAGTCTGTATTTGAGCTTCACATATGATTACTCTGTGTTAGAGCTGCACATAATAGTGAATCAATATGGATAACATAAGTATTCAATCATACTTATTTATTGTCATCATTCATCATTGGATGTATTATCAACACACATCATGAATTTCTCTCATCTTTGCCAGAATATGATTACATCATAGTTTATAGGTTTTGATTAACCTTTTCATAAGTCATGTTAGCCTACATTCAATAGTGTGCATTACATCTCAATGTAACCATTGACATGACACATCCAATGTGTCATTCATCCAATTATACTGGACCTATAACACATCAAGGTATACCAGTGTTGGGGTGTTGGATGTGATATCTATTATATCTTGATGTATCACTTCCCTCAACACCTTTATCTTACTTGAGTTCATACACTTAGCTGGTATTAGAGTATTCCCCATCCTAATACTTTATGCACCAGTTCATCACATTTGTCATAACATTAATCACTATTACACTATTAGGAACAATATTCTCCATACTTATAATTTGAGGATTCAAATAGCATATTCCATATATTTATGGATTTCACAACACATCACGCAGTGCTAAGTCTTCACATAGGATTAGTGGCACTACCTTATATTAGGGTTCCATACACCTTACCCCATTTTAGGGATTAAGGTTTTCTATTCACATTCAAATGGGGTTTCTCTTTCTTCATACCCAAATTAGGGTTAGGATGTACAATTCCCATTAAATTAGGATTTCTTACTTTGTTACACTAAGATAGGGTTACATCATCACCCTATATTTATGATAACACTCAGTTTTGCCCTTGATTAGGGTTTCACACATAGCATTGCTCTAATTAGGGTTAGGGCTCATTGATTAGTGTTTCATGATCTCATTATTATGGATCAACCCTTATCACATAGTTTGCTCATAATGATAGAATTAGGGCTTAATTATATAAGCATTCATCCCTCTCATTCCCTCTCTCATCCTCTTTAGGATATTATCTACACCAAACTTAATCTAGGTTAACTCTTTACTTGAGTACATATAGCTAGGGTTAACCTTCACAATCATCATGGGTCTATATCTTAATAATCACATAGCTGATTGACCTTTGATCATATTAGGTGTCCAAATGGTCTAATCAATCAAACCATAAATTATATAAGGAATTCAAAAGAATTGACCAATTAGACTTTCAATTCCACAAATTGACCAATTGGGTTAACCATTGACATCTTCAATTGCATTAAGTGTCTCGATAGGTTCACCATATTGGACCTTCAATTACATGAGGTATTCAAATGGAATTAACCATGTTGATCTTCACATAGTTGATTACTCAGACCCTCAATGATCTTATTTCTCATACATCAATTGGTTGAAAACCATTTGAACAAGTTGTACTTGAAATCAATTAGACAAAGTAGGTATTGAAACTGTTTGCACATTGGGTATCCAAATGGTTTGAGACCGTATGGTCCCAAATGGTCTTGAGACCGTTTGGACTCAAACGGTATTGAGACCGTTTGGTCCAAACCTCCTCAAAACCGCATGGACCAAATATGGTCTCAACCAATCAAATTGGACTAGGGTTTCCAATGTTGATTCCTTCAATCATTGAATCCATGGAACCAATCATCAATTGGACTTGTCATCATACTTCAATTGAGTTTAATAGGTCAACCTTCAACTGATTTGACCCTCAATTAACCCTCAATTGATCATCAATTAGGGTTTGAATCATTTGAATTAGGGTTTGGAATCGATGATCCTTCAACATATTTCAATGTGAGTCTAAATGATTTGAACCCATTGAACCATCATCCAATTTGGTCATAACCTGACCCCAAAGGGTCTTGGGATCGTTTGGATGACCTCCAAACGGTCTTGAGACCATTTTTCCATCACATCATCAAAATACAAGTCAACCCATTAGGGTTTGGATCATTGGATTGATCACCAAATCAGCAATTGATTACACTCCAACTTAGTATCTTTGGATCTTCAATTGCTTAACCATACTCAACCCTAGACCTCCAAACGGTCTTGGGTGACCTCCAAACGGTCTTGAGACCATTTGGATGAGCTCCAAATGGTCTTGAGACCGTTTGGCTCATCCAACCCTTGGATTCTAGTGAAAAATCATTAGGGTTTGAGCTATTGAGTTGATCATCAAATCAGCACTTAATTGCAAAGTGAATTGGTACCTTTAGACCTTCAATTGGTCAACCACTGCTTAACCCTAGACCTCCAAACGGTGTTGAGACTGTTTGGGTGATCTCCGAACGGTTTTGAAACCGTTTGGGTCAATCAACCCAAAGCATCAACTCATTAATTTGCAAAATCAGCACTAAGCCGATTAGGGTTTATACCATATGTTTGGATCTTAAAATACTTAACCATATCCAACCCTAGACCTACAAACGGTCTTGGGTGACCCCCAAACGGTCTTGAGACCATTTGGGTGATCCCCAAACGGTTTTGAAACTGTTTGGGCCAATTAACCCAAAAAGTCAAATCAATCAAGTTGAAAATCAGCACTTAATCCAATTAGGGTTTGCCTAATTGATTAGCCTTCAACTCATGATTCCTTTGAAATTAATCCATAAACTTTGGTGGGTTATCAACCAACTTAATTAGTAACAGTATTCTCAAACTCTCAACCCTTGGTCAACTCTTTCACACGGTTTTGAAACTGTTTTCTCTCAAATGGTCTCAAACTGTTTGCTCTCAAACGGTTTGGTGAAACCGAATGGGCAAACATGATGAAACTGTTTGGTCTAGATATTTGGGGAGGTGTGTGATTATGATTATGTCATCATCATAAATCTCTAGACCCACGAAACCTTCTATGATTTCCATAGAAATTGCATCAATCAACCAAATCAATAATTGTAAATAGAGAAATGATCATTATTTGATGGGGAATTGAATGCAATAACAAAGTTAGGGTTTCAAGTTATAAAACTCGCCTCCAATTGAGCTCCAAAGCTCCAAGATCACGTCAACAATGGTGGATTCAACTCCTTTCACTATTCCAAGGGTCGTCCTCAAGCTTTAAGTGAAAAGATTTTGTTAGAATTTAAGAGGAGATTGAGATATGAAGAATTCATGCATTGATTTTCGATTTTCACCATGGATTCAAGGTGAAAGGAGGTCAAGAACCTTACCAACAGGTTGGGGGTGGTCCTCCTATTCCTCCACAGATCCTTGGTCGTTTTCCAAGCAAGGGGAAAGAAAGAAATTCGAAAAGCCTTTGTTTTGGCTTAGAAAGGGTACTTTTATAAGAAAATTGATGAGAGAGAAAATCTCTTATAAAAGTCTATTAATTCCAAAATTGTTGCCACCACTCCCCCCTTAGTTTCTTGAATGCAAGGGCATCTCTATCCCAACCTATATCCCTTCCATTATCCATGAATTAAGGGAAAAGAAATTAAGCACCTTAACCCTTATAATAAGAATATCCATATTTGAGTGGGAATTCTTTTTCTTATAATAATGGTGAGTGGAATTTCACCTCCTTAGGATATGCTCGTGCCTTTGCAAGGCTTTAAACTCATCCACACACATCTGAATCCAACCATTTTAATTTTGGTTGAAGGCCCTTTAATTAATACATTCATTTTTGCCCTAAATTGAATTAGGGTTTCAATTAGGATTAAATCTTGATTATTTTAATATCAAGATTCTCTCTCCTCCAACTTAATTCAAATGAGGCGCCCTTCTCATTTTATTTTCTCTACACGATGCCAAGAAACATTAGGGACCTTATTAAAGTGATAATTTGCATATTGAACCCTAGGTTTTGGGTAAATTGCACATTACACCAAAACTAGGTTTTAATGCACAAGGATTGCTTTACAAGCTTGTGAAAACCATACCACTACATAATATTCATTCTTATGACGTACAATTTGCAAGTTAACCCCCTCAACTTGGGTAATTTGCACTTTAGTCCAAAATAAGCAAACATTGCTTCAACATTGTTCAAACATGACCAAAATTGAAACATAAGTTTCTCATGAGCCCTAATTACTTTTCCCAAGATAATATTAAGCATCTACTCAACCTTATTAGACAAAACATCTAGGGTTAACACATAACCCAGGTCAGGGATGTTACAGTTGTTGCCCATTCTTCTCTTACTTCATTTAATTCTCCCGTCGTATAGGGAGCATGTACATCTGGCAAGGGCTTTCCTGTAGTGTGGTCAATTTTAAACACATGCAAAGAGAATGATGTATATATATAATTAATGAGCTATAAATAAGAGTGATATATTTCATATTATCTAATGAGACTATATATAATACCTCAGGAATGGTATCGATGTCCACTGCGGCATATTTGATAATCATGTGCATAAATCGCATCACATAGTATGCACATGCCCATCCGTTGTCTTGTGTAGCACACTATAAATTGAAACATACAAAATATTAAAAAATACAACTAATTAAGCATTGTTCACATAAATAATATATACATTGCAGTCGGGAACTTACTTCCACGTTTTTCCAAATTATTTGTTGGTTCTTTTTTTTGGGGACCTTTCCTCCAGCCTTTTTGAACTCATCTAAACCCCTACATGTTAATGTAACATAGTATATTGCATAATTAAATAGTAATGTAATAACATATGTTAACGGATATGAAAATGAAATATTTATCACCAGAATAATGCCATTTTCATTTTGTGTCCATATCTTGAATTCAATTTAGTCCCCTTAGGATCTAGATAATAGACAATGCACGTCTCGGGGACAATAACTAGTAACTCCCAATGCATACTACTAGAGGTAAAAAAGTTAAAAATTAATAACTCAAAATCCACAATAAAAATGTAATTTTCTCAAATTATAAGCAAAGTAAACTTACTGCACATTGAATGGAGCTATTATCAACGTCTTCTTATTTTGAGCAAAACTTGTAAAAGCATCACAGTAGTATTGTTGAACTGACGGAGGGTCTTTAGCTACTAGACTAATCAACAATGGAATCAAAACTCCTACATGTTCGAATGAAAAATCTGCACATATCTTGTCTAAGTAGCTGCAAAACATGTATTACGTATGCATTAATAAATAAGAAACCAGATCACCAGATCCTACACAAGGTATATGGATGTATAAAGAAGATCTCACCTTATCCATAGCTCTATCACAGATGTATTCAGCCAATCATATCGAAACAGCTCCAAAATATCTTGTATAAATAGGTTGCTTTCGTATGATTGACCTGTAGCATCTGCATCTATAGAAACAGTTATAGGGCAATTTATATCATGTTCATCTAACCATATTGCCATACCCCTATAATCAGGACCTAACGGGATAGGTAGGTCCTGTGGAACCCAACTTGGTAATGTAGGAGGTGGAGGTGGAGGCCTAGATGATGTGGGTGTCTTCTTTTTAACCTGTATATATATAATTTCATATCAACTGAAATCATATACACACACTAAAAATTTAACGTAATGTAAATTTACCATACAGTTTCAGTATAGAGGATAGCCACTTTTGGCCACAATATCACTCCGCCTTCTGCCTCACCAAGCGTTTCACAATCTGGGTGGGCATATGGCAATGGAAGATCCATCCAGTTGGGGAATATATGTAGCGGGATCACATGAACCCAACCAGCTGGTAATGGAGACCCATGAAACATTTCCCCTGGTATGGATGGGTAAGTCGACGCCTCTGCAATGACAAATTCCTTACTTTTTAGACGGCATGGCTTCAGCCCCTACAAATTTTTGTGTAAAGAATGTTATATACATGTATACATATCATCTTGAAAACATATCATCTTGAAAAGACTAGTTATTATGTCATAAAAATACTCATTGGATGTGCTAGGTGATGGGTCTACAGGATTACTCCCAACCTCTACAGTAGGAGTAGAGCGGGACGCCATAGGTACTGTCTGCTGAGTGGCAGTCTGAGATGCCTACCACTTGCTCAGTGCTTCTTTGAGTTTCCTATCAACTAGCTTATCTACCTATACATGGATAAAAGAAACATTAGCTTCTGATTATTGAATTCTCTTTTATAGTAACATTATAAAGAAAGAATAGGTTACCTCTTCTGGTGAAAGTCCCACTTTTGGGACATGTTTGTGCTGGAATGGCCAAAAGAACGCTTTGATGCCCACACCAGCGCATGCAGCCCTAACATGTCCAGGATGCTCTGGGTTACCCAGAGCAACTGTCAATTCATCCCTTGTGCCCTTAGGGATGAACTTTCCTTGTTTCCTTAGCTCGTGCAGCTCCTGCAAATTTCCAAAACAAAAATTTGTAATTAAGTAAACACCATAAATAATCAATATTCGAACGATTGTTGTAAGAGTTGTATTTTACCATTTTTGCAGTTGCCTCAGCAGTTGCGGGCTTCCTTATTTCTCCCTTCTTATTTTGCCTCCCAACTTTCCAGACATCATGGTGAGGCAGAGGTGTGCTACCTATAGTATAGGACTCCTGAGTAGCAGCAGACTGAACATTAGCCTCAGACTATAGTCTTTAACAAATGCCTGCATACCCCTTTGGGCCCATTGTGTGGTCATGCACATTCAGTGCACGCCTTGCTTTTTGCGCCTCACTGAGTGTGTAGTTAGTATGCACATTAATGATTTGGTTAGTAACACTAAATGTTAATCTTGAATAGGTGAATACAACGTATATTAATTAAATTGGGGGTGATGCCTAATACCTTCAATTCATTAGTTTGTCTTGAAGCAACAAATGCGTCCCATTCTTCTTGGTCCAGGAAGTTCCACTATTCTGTGGTTGTCTTCTTCCTCTTGTCACCTTCTTTTATGTATTCTCGGGTGAGATTTGTCCTATAGTTCCTTAGGACTCTCCCACAGCATTGCATCACACATTTACGATGCATCTTTTCATCCAATTCAAATATACTCTACAAACTAGAATTGCTATTAACTAGTATCCAAAAAATTAGTAATCTAACAAATAGAATTGCAAATTAATAATAACTCACACATAAATCCTTCCATATTACATCTTTCTTCTCCTTAGGAATTTTATGCCAAGAATCTATCTTACAACCGCAATGGCTATGAGTAACATACCCAAGATATGAAACAAACGAATTGCGATTCACTCCAAGTGCATTTCCTGCATTATCAAAATCCACAACAAGTTTGGGTCCATTGCCCCTTTGCTCTATTAACTTCTTCATCATAGTGATGCCCCTTCTCTTGTCAACTTTTTGGTGCTGCTCATCAAGTGCCTCAAGTGCTTCAGAGGGTACATTTGCATCATCAACCTAAAATTTGACAAAATAAACACACTTACAGGATATAACTAGAAATGGACATATAGATATAAATATATGATATATATTTTTAAAACTTACATTGTGAGGCAGCGCATTGATGTCCTCACCCTCATGGTAATCATCAACACGGTCATCAGGAGAATGCTCAGCCATCTAAAAGTTCACATTCACATTGTAAAGTTCACATTGTAAAGTAATTCATATTGTAAAGCTCACATTGTAAAGTTCACATTCACATTGTAAAGTAATTCACATTGTAAAATTCACATTGTAAAGTTCACATTCACATTGTAAAGTAATTAACATTGTAAAGTTCACATTCAGACAAATAAAACATATAAAAAATATAAACATGCCTCTAACATTGTAAAGTTTTGGACTCCCCCGAAGTCGTCAATTTATACCGTGACGCACCACATTTTGGACAATCTTTCAAATCCACATAGTCCTTTTGAAATAATACACAATCATTTGGGCATGCGTGTATCTTCTTGGCATCCATTCCCATTGAGCACAACAATTTCTTTACCTGGTATGTTGAGATTGGCAGCTCATTTCCTTCAGGAAGCATTTCTTTCAACAAAGACAACAATGACGTGAAGCTTTTGTCGCTCCATCTATTGTTAGATTTCAGCTTATACAATCTCAACATAGTGCTAAGCTTCATAAACTTAGTACAACCTATGTATAATGATATCTCAGCATCATGCATAATGTTTCTAAAAATGGGAGGTGGATCGGTGTGCTCTACCCCACAACTATCCAGCATCGCATCAACGATGTCTACTAGAACTAGTTCATTCACATATACGTCATCGGAGGCAATTTCTTCTTCCATACAAGCACTGCTATCGACATCCACTGGTTTCGAGTATGAAATCTCTCTTTGCTAGTGCCATTTTGTATAGCCTTGTATAATCCCGTTGCACATGACATGACTTTTGATTTCGTCACCAGTGCTGACTTTCAAGTTGTTACCGCAATGCCTACATGGACAGTTGAACCTATCTCCAGGTTGTTTCCTATGTTCCTCGGAAAATCTAATAAACTGGTCAAGACCAGATATAAACTCTGGGGTGCAGCGATTACGAATGGACATGCATGATCTATCCATTATATGATCAAAGAGAAAACAAGTATATATTACAAAAAGATTAGGGTCTAGGGTTAACAGATTAGAGTTTTTGCATGCTTAAAACTTTAGGCCAACAAATACATGTGTTTTCATTCTTATATATAATAAATGTGTACCACCTATCCCATTCTTGAACACCTAATCTCACTAGTAAGTGTATAATGTGTATTCAATTTTCAAGAAAATTTTGGCAACATTTCCATGTTGTTCTCCAAGGACATATGTACTTAGAGAACAAATGGGGAAATGATGTCGAAATTTTCTTGAAAACCCAATACACATTATACACTTACATCCTAAGTGAGATTAGGTGTTCAAGAACAGTCCCAAATCGGGGACTATCTAAGATTTACTCCTAATGAGTAAATCTTGGACGGGTTTCTAGGCCAAAAAATACATGTGTTGTCATTCTTATATATAATAAATGTGTACCACCTATCCCATTCTTGAACACCTAATCTCACTAGTAAGTGTATAATGTGTATTGGGTTTTCAAGAAAATTTTGGCAGCATTTCCCCGTTGTTCTCCAAGTACAGATGTACTTAGAGAACAAACGGAGAAATGCTACCAGAACTTTCTTGAAAACCAAATACACATTATACACTTACATCTTAAGTGAGATTAGGTGTTCAAGAACAGTCCCAAATCGGGGACTATCCAAGATTTACTCCTAATGAGTAAATCTTGGACGGGTTTCTAGGCCAACAAATACATGTGATGTCATTCTATAACATTGATTTCAACATTTCGAGTGTCCATGCATGTTCATCATCAAGATAAAGATTACACATAAATTAGTATGACCTAGCTAGGGATGGAGAGATTCATAATTGATTTCAAAATTTCAAACTATCTCATGCATTATCATCAATCTACATCATACAATAGGGATTCATGTAGATGTTAGGGTGACACATCGCTACAAAATTAGATATTTAACAATAGGGTTTTAATATCTTACATAGAGTGATCACAAGATTTTAACAATATACTTAATTCAAGATTATGGTGAAATGTGTATTAGGGTTTTAATATCTTAATTCAACATGCATCAAAATTTATAGAATTAGGTCAAGCATTAGTATTCAATTGCAAATGTATCTTCTTCTTCCTGCTCCCTCCTTACCAAATGGATAAAAGCAAGGCCACGGCCGTGGCTGTGTTGGCCAGCACGGCCGTGGTTGGCCAACACAGCCACGGTCGTGGCCAGCCCACACGGTCGTGGCCTTGCTTTAATCCATTTGGTAAGGAGAGGGAGCAGGAAGAAGAAGAGGTGGAGGCCCACACGGTCGTGACCTCCTCATGTTGCTTCCAGGTAGAGGATTGGGTAGCAGAACGGCAGGGCGAGCAGGTTTTGAGCAAGCAAAAGAGAGGGAGAAAGCAAAGAGGGTACCTCCTTTGTCGAGCGGCGGTGAGAAGTGATGGAGGGTATCGTGATGACGGCGTCCAATAGAGGCGGCAGCCTGAGCGGTGACAGCGGCAGGCGTGGAGGCAGTGGCAGCGAGTAGCGGTAGAGGAGAAATCGATCACCGGACCAAACCCTAGAGAGCGCGAGAACGAATGAAACAGAGAAAGGGGAAGAGTCGAGCTCATGCGGGTGCTGTTAAGTTAACAATAGGTGTCGGTTCCTAAATAAAACCGACACATAAAACTAAAGGTGTTGGTTCTACAAACTCACCAACACCTATTCTCAATGATAGTCATCAGTTTTTACTAGAAAAAAAACGACGTCTATCTACATATGCCGATTAAAAAATTGTTCTCGATTAATGTCCATAGTCGTCGGTTTCTTTAAAAAATCGACGCTCAAAGGGTGTGAAAAATTTCCCGAGAACAACGCAGGAAAACTCATAAATGTCAGTTATTGTAGCAAAACTGACGACCAAAATGTGCCCAATTTCTATTTTGTGAATAACCTTTTATCGTCGGTTTAGTAGTTAATAACTGACGCCATATGTTAAATTTTGGAGGTAATTTTTTTCACTGGAAATTTTGGATTTGGCGGTTAATTTTAGGCGTCAGTTTATTATTAGGGAATTGACACTGAATAAAAGTGATACCCGTGTCTGGTCGCCCTTCACAGATAGGTGTCAGTTTTTTTATTAAACCGAGGCTTTAGGGTTTAGGTGTCAGTGTATTTATACAACCGACGCCTTTAAAAGTGACGTTATAAGCCATTTCTATAGTATGTACTTTAATCTTTTCAGTTGTCTATTGAACTAACTCGGGACCCAAAAGTTGATATTCTCCTGTTTCATACCAGCATAATGGAGATCTATAACGACTACCATATAATGCTTCATATGGTGACATATCAATACTTGCTAATAACTATTGTTGTAAGCGAATTCTATTAAGCTCAAGTGTATATCCCAACTTCCTACAAACTAAAGGACACATGCCCTAAGGAAATCCTCCAAAGTTTGTATAGTTTTCTCAGATTGTCCATCTGTCTGTGGGTGAAAGGCGGTACTAAACCTTAATTGTGTGCCCAAAGATTTATGTAGTCGTTCCCAAAAATGACTCATGAATTGGGGACCTCTATCAGAAACAATTGTAGTTGGAACCCCATGTAAACGCACTATCTCATCTATATAGATCTGTGCAAGTTTCTCAGCAGTATAGGTTGTTTTGACAGGAAGAAAATGGGTTGTCTTAGTCAACCTATGAACTATCACCCATATGGAATCATGACCTTTGGTTGTTCTAGGCAAACCAACCACAAAGTCCATGGTCACATGATCCCATTTCCACTGTGGTATAGGTAAACGTTGCATTGTTCCTGTGGGCTTTTGATGTTCAACTTTAAATTGCTGACATACTAGACACCGCATAACAAACTCAGCTACATCTTTCTTCAATCCTGGTGACCAATACATATCCTTCAAGTTACGATACATTTTGGTGCTCCCTGGATGCATTGCATACATAGAAGAATGAGCTTCCTCCAAAACTAACTTCTTTAAGTCATTGGCATCAGGTACTACCATCCTACTATGGTAACAGACTACCTAATCTTCTGACTCATGAAAGCCATCCCATTTATCACTACCATACTCTGACCTGATATGCTGAACCACAGTATCAGCTTGTTGTGCTTCTTTAATCTGTTGTCTCATAGTAGGTTTCACTTGCATCTCAGCTAACAGTCCGGCTAACAAGGATACTTTAAGTTGTGCCTCAAAGAGACAAACATGTCTCGTTTAAAGCACACTAAAGAGTTCAACTGTGCTTTGTCCATGTTTGGTGATGATGATTTTCTACTTAGTGCATCATCCACTACATTAGCCTTTCCTGGATGATAATCAATTGTACAATCATAGTCCTTGATTAACTCCATCCAGTGGCATTGTCTCATATTCAACTCATGATGTGAAAAGATGTATTTTAGGTTCTTATGGTCCGTGAAAATCTAGAATGTCTCTCTATAGAGATAATGTCTCTAGATCTTCAATGCATGAACCACAACAGCTAATTCTAGATCGTGTGTCGGATAATTCTCCTCGTGTTTTTTTAAGCTGTCGAGAAGCAAAAGAAATCACTTGTTTATCCTGCATCAACACACATCCTAGACCGTTCTTACAAGCATCACAGAAAACAACATACCCCTTTCCCTACTCAGGTAACACTAACACAGGTGTATTGGTTAATCTTTCTTTTAACAACTGGAAAGAATGTTGACACTTGTCATTCTAGATAAAAGGAACCTCCTTTGTAGTCAGCTTGGTTAGGGGTAATGCTATAGAGTTGAAGTTCTTAATAAACCCCCTATAATAACCTTCAAGTCCTAGAAAACTGTGTATCTCTGTTGGTGTCTTTGGTTGTTCCCACTCTAAGATAGATTCTACCTTTTTAGGATCAACACAAATACCTGAGACAGATATTACGTGTCCTAGAAAAGAAACTTCTAGTAACCAGAACTCGCATTTGCTAAACTTAGCATACAACTTATGCTCTATTAGAAAAGTTAAAGCCTAACGAAGGTGTTGCTCATGCTGTTGAGCATCTCTATAATATATCAAGATGTCATCTATGAAGACTACTATGAACTGATCAAGAAAAGGCTGGAAGATTCTATTCATGAGTTCCATGAATGTAGCTGGTACATTAGTTAGTCCAAACGACATAACTATGAATTCATAGTGACCATACCTTGTCCTAAAGGCTGACTTATGTATGTCACTCTCCTTGATACGTAATTGATGGTATCCTGACCTCAGATCTACTTTAGAAAAGATAGTTGCACCATGCAACTGGTCAAATAGGTCATCTATCATTGGCAAAGGATATTTATTATTTATAGTTACTTTGTTTAATTGTTTATAGTCAATGCATAATCGCATAGACCCATCTTTCTTTTTCACAAAGAGAACTGGAGCACCCCAGGGTGAAGTACTTGGTCGAATAAAACCTTTCTCAAGAAACGCTTGTAGTTGTTTCTTGAGTTCTGCCATATCAGCAGGTGCCATTCTATAAGGTGTTTGAGCTATAGGTTGCATATCTTGGATTAGATTAATCTCAAAATCAATCTCTCAGGGTGGAGGAACACCTGGAAGTTCCTCAGGAAACACATCCTCAAAATCCCTAACAACTAGAACATCAGAAAGATCGGGACTCTCTATTATGGTATCTACTACATGTGCCAAGAATGTGAAGCATCCTTGTCTCATAAACTTCTCAACTACCATAGATGACACTAGACAAGTTGGAAGAATCTTTCTATCCCCCTAAAAGATCCATGTATCACTATTGTCAGTGAACATAGCTTGCTTGGAACTACAATCCAAGACAACCTTGTACTTTTCTAGGGTGTCCATCCCAAGGATTATGTCAAACCCATGCATCTCAAGTGGTATAAGATCCACCTGAATGCTATGTTCTAAAAAAGAAAAAACACAGGGAGAACATACCTCCCGCAACACTGCAGATCCAACTAATGGAGTTTCTAATAACATATTATCTGCCCTATGACTGACAATCATATTGCAGTCATGAATCACTTCTCGAGTGATAAAGGAATGTGTATCACCCAGATCAATCAAAATAGATACAAAGCAGGATGAATACATATCAGAATGAAATAATTCCATCTGACCTATCACAACTCGTGGATTAACCACTTCCTTGGACTGATTCATTGCATAGAATTTTGTTGTTGCCTGATGTTGACTTTGTGCTCTATTATTGGATGTAGATGAACCAGCTTGGGACGTATGTCCACGTCCTCGAGTGACACTAGAAAACGGTTTCCTCTGATGACCTTGTTGACTCTACCTCGGTGGTTGGGTTACCACTGTGTTTCTAACTGGACAGTCCCTTGCTAGATGTCCTACCTATCTACACTAGTGACATGTTCTATTCTCTTGATATAGTCTAAAAGGTCCAGTCACTGATGTTGATGCTATACTGGGGGCTCTATTTGGAGGAAAACTACGGCCCCTACCCCTACCTAACGTCTACTGTGTCTGGGTATTGAACCTTGGCAGTGTTGTTCGTGCAGAGAACCTTGGTTTCTTAAAACTTTTGGACCTCTGTCCATGGAATTGGGTATATACTTTCTTACTGCTGGCCTGACGCTTCTCAGTCATGGATCTTTCTATCCGCCTAACGGACTCCACAGAGGTGGCAAACCTCTCTCTATTCTCTAGAGTAGATACCGGTGTGGTTAATTCAACATTCAATCCCTTCTCAAAATGCCAAATCCTCTCCTCATCTATAGCAACCATGTGTGTACATAACTGTAGAAGCTCCATAAAATTAGCTTCATACTCACTAATATTCAATGGTCCTTGCCTTATCCGCTCAAATTGGGAAATTTTCTCATCCAGGTAAGTCTTGGGAAAATATCTACTAACAAACTCTCGTCGGAACTCTTCCCATCTGACTTCAACACCTGGCCTTTTGCCTTCTTCTATAGTCCACAAATGGTCAGCACTCCCTTTCAATAGGTACATCACGTGTCTAACCTTCTCATATTTTGGGATATTAAGAATTATGAAGGCTTTTTCTAGCTCAGTCAACCACATGTCTGTGTCTGTTGGGTCAGTTGTACCAGCATAATCAGTGGCTCCTACCCGGAGAAGTCGTTCGAAAGTCTTACCAGCTCCATGTCCCTCATTGTGAGTGGGTGTCCTAGATGCAGGTGGTGGCATCCTGTCTGCCATATGTGTCATAGTTGCCATAAACTGCCCAAACAGAGTATGGAAAGCTGGGTTTTCTAGTGCAGCTTGGTTAAGCTGGGGATGTTCAGGTACTGGTTCTTCCATATCCTAATCCCTTGCATCTCCTCCTGATGCAGCAACACTGCTTTCAGCAGCATGTTCTTCGTGTGATCCAGCCATTTTCAAGATTTACTTCTTCCCCTGAGAGCAGAAGTCTCTATCAGATAAACTGAAAGACACTAGAACAGACTCAACGACCCAAATCCTATCTCTCCATAGACTCAGCAAACCTAGAACTCTGATACCACTAATTTGTGATGCACCATTCGAACAAAATGTCATTAACTAAGCGGAAGCAATCATTAGCAGCAGATTACTGAAAATCACTAAAAATTAAAACCATTTGCAAAGACAACTATTCACAAGAAAACTCTTTCAACAAGAACCAAAGTATTTCAATTACATTTTGGTTCATAAAGTACATGTCATGTACCATCTCTTCTTGAGGATTACAAACATCAGCTACCCTGTTAACATTGTACATAGGCAATAAAGAACCTCAAGGCATCAAGCCAAAATCTCATATCGATAACAAAAAGCACTGACTACTGACTCCAAGGACCTGAGACTATAGAGATGACACATAGGACTCTATATATGTAATGTCTGTCTCGCGAAAACAAGATTAAATAATGCAGAAGCGTTCACTAAGAAGCGGATTACCAAAAATCACTAAAAATTAAAACCTTTTTGCTAAGAGGTCCATCAAATGAAAACTTTCTCACATAGAACAAAAGTAACATATTTACATTCTGTTCAAAGGTATATATTATGTATCATCTCTTTCTGTGAGTTACAAGCATTGATTATCCTGTCAAGCTAAACACAGGTAACATAAAATCATAAGGCACTGAGCCAAAATCTCGAAAACACTAACTACTACTCTGAGGACCTGAGAGTACAGAGACGACACATAGGACTCTAACTACATCTATACAAGGCATAACAGCCAGTGTCTCTACTTGAAACTTCACTACTGTCCCTTTTGCTTCTGTCCTTCTCCTACTGAAGGATTCATGTCTCCTCGTCCGCGTCCACCTAAAAATGTAGTTCCCATGGAGGTGAGACAATTGTAAATTGCCCCAGCGAGAGATATAACTCTCCGCCAGAAACATTATTATTGTAGCTTAAGAAGATAAATATACACAAAGGAATTATATTTGTTTGGTAGCAGTTAATTCAATGTCTAATAGATTAGAACATCATTCTTATCAAAAGCAATACAACTATAATTTGATAGAACAACATGTCACTTACCTTTAAGGAATATGAAGAACATGTATAACATTTATTCACTATAGAATCATTACCACAGCATAAACTCTCTTCAGGCTTAGATCATATATCTAATGCATGGCATTGTCATTGGAGAGTCATGGCTTGTATCCATACTCTTTTCACAAAGTATTGGGATCTTAATCCCTCAACTCATAAAGTACATTTCCTCTTCTTAACAAGTTCATCATCATGATTATAGCATCTGGGGATTTCAACCCATAACTCACCATAGGATACTTTTTACCACTTGTTAGGTAACTTTTTACCTTCAGATCATCTGACCAAAGACATCATAATTCTTGCTATACAATGTATTTTACATAGTACACAAAGCTCATTGATTCTTACTACACAAAGCATATGAAGGCTTATAAAGCCTATAAAACATTCTCAATACACAAGCATTGTAGCCTGACGTGTATTTTACTATGCGCTTAAACGCAAGTATACGCGTCGAGTAATATAGGCCGTGTGAGGCCCGAGTCGAACTCAGGGATACGTGAATTATTAGAGACTTTTACTAACTAATCGCAATCAGCTAGACCGATTAACAAAGTAGGGTTTTGTTGTTCAAATTAAAAAGAAAATAAAAATCAAACAAAGAAAACAATCGATTAAAGGTTAATTTAATCAATTCAAAAGGATATCTTTAGGATGGCGGTTTCACCGTGGGTCAACATTGTATTAGGTTTCATATAATTCCTCACACTTCTCTCTCTATCCGGGTAGTGGCCTGAAATGAGAATTACCCACTGTCGTGGTGTAATTCACTACTTAGGTTTAGGTTGATTCCACCGTCGTAGTAATCATTCCCCTAAACTAAGCGCATTAAAAACGGTCTCTCAGTTCCCACCATTAATTTTACAACTCCTTTATCAAGGGTTTTATTAATTAATGTAGATTTCGTCTCTTTTCAACCGTTAATCCTTCTGTCGAAGTGATTAAGGGTGTTAAATTATTATTATGGTGATCAAGCATAACAATATATATGGAGAAAACGAATCTATACCACGGATTTGAGAGAAAAATATGAATTATTGATATAAAAATGTCATACAATGCATTCCCGGGCTACTCCCGGTCCTAAAGATTGAGGGTTTTAGCCTCTCATGTTCATCTCACACGAATACATGGTAGAAATTGGGGAATTCATAAGAAAAACGGGAAATAAATGGGAAAACCCCTGAACGGAGAAGAACCGGTAGATCCTTGGCGTAGAACACGAGCTTCCCCGCCTATCGGTGGTGGAAATCATCTTCGGCAGCGTCCGAATCACCCGGGATGAGCTTCTCGGCCTCCGTTCTCCTTTTTCTCCTCCTCGGCACTCGTGCAATCCAAACATGAGATCCCCCCTTGTGTGGGCGGTCGTCATTAGGTATAAGTCCCTAATTAGGTCGTCAAATAACAACAGCCGTCCGATCGAGATCAAAACAGATCCAACGCATATCTGCCGGCGTCGATACCATCGACGCAGGTCGATGGTATCGACCCAGCGGATTAGCGGCAGCTTTCCTTTCTTTTATTCTGAGCGCCTGTGGTGATCTCGATACCATCGACTTGGGTGTCGATGGTATCGACTTTCTTTAGCATCGGTTGTTGTCGTTTAGCGACGCTGTAGCTCTCCATGCGTCGATGGCATCGACTTGGGTCGATGGTATCGACAGTTTCCTCGCCAGCAACTTGAAGGGATCTCGATACCATCGACATAGGTGTCGATGGTATCGACTCTGTATTGCTCTTCTCGGCTGACAACCTATGGCTTGGTCGATGGTATCGACTTCCGTCGATGGTATCGACGGAAGCAGATACTTGTTTTTCCTGAAATTTCACAACAAGACCAAGTAAATCCACACAATTTATAATAAGATGATAAATAATGCTCAAAATAGTAAAACAAAGGGGATTTGATATAATATGATGGCAAAGACCAAATTAAATGAATTATGCAATATTATCCATAAAAATGAGTAATTAGAGCACAAAACACATATGAAATAGGTCTATAAATGCGACTCAAAATCATCGCATCAAACTCCCCTAAGCTTAAACATTGCTCGCCCTCGAGCAACTAATCCTTAGAATAGGATTACAGATGTCAACTAACAATCAACATACCAACCTACATCACACATGACTCCCACTGGACGTTCTCAAACCGGCCTTTCCTAATCACAGAACAATAATTACCCTACAGGCGACAATAATCATCAATAAAAGAAATTATCCTTCAAACCGATGAACACTATCACATAAGGCAGTTAACATAATAAAATTTGTCGATTCAGCATTGGTGCATCTTGTGATCGCCTACACTACGTTGCTCGCCCTAACTACCATCTACATGGAAGCAGTTCTCCTGATAAACATGAGTGAGGAGAAAATCACGGTGGCCTACCAATCCGAGCAACGGGTGGATGGAATGGGTGGTTCATGGAAGAATTTGGAAGTATTACACAGTTTCAAAATGCATAAAACAAAATGCCCTAAATGATGTGAATGCACATTAAAAATGCCCTAATGCCTATAATTGGGTGGAATGATGCATGCACTAACCTTCCACCTCAAAAAGAGATAGAAATCTAATTAAGCCACATCATGTACTCAATTTCCTTGTTATGCAAGTGATATCATGTTCCTTTCTCCCTCTTATTCCATTTCCTTCTAAATTCTCTCTTTTTTTCTCAATTTTTTCAGATTTTCAAAAAAAAAAAATTCTTTTAGCCCACATATCCATAATTGCTTAGAGATACATGTATAACGCCATTTCCTTCATGATTGGAAATCTTTGTACTATTTCGAGGGTATGGGACAATTTAGATCACTTTTTAAGACAACCTGAGGTACATGGTGTACTTATGCGTGAAAATCATGAAAGTTATGAGTGCAACTACATGACATGCACCTAAAGGTAATGTGCATGAATCACTATACATTTTTTTTCGTTTTATGCAAAAGTATGAAAATAACAATGCAAATCCTATCTACATGCTATGCACGCAAGAAGGAATTAAAACTGTACTTTACTTCCAATTCTTTGGTAGATTATGGAAAAATATGAAGTGGAATGATCACAAGATTAAGTTACTGAACCTTCGAAAAATATCATGTGTCCCTCCTTACTGACATGTGTAGTAGTTCAAAGGGTTCTTTCTCTTATATCCAATTAAGGTCTCATTACCATTTGATTAGGTTAGGCTCAAACAACCGTTACTATCCACTTTTCATGAGTCAATGGGGGTGTGGGTGTGACATATTGCTTCAAAGTGGACATAATCAATCATTTTCATAGGACAAGTTCCCCAAGGACAACCAAGTTAAGCTATCCAAAAGACACAGAAAATTTTGAAATTCCCTTAAATTTCCCATGAAAACAGCGAGATGACAATTTTTAAGACATCCACGATTACACTAGATAGATGTGGATCCTAAACAAAAACTAAAATTGCAAGAACAAATAACAAAGCAAAAACTAAAAACAACTAAAGAAAAGATAAAAGATAGAGTTGTTCCAGCCACCCCCCTAAGCTTGAATTCGACTATGGCCTCATAGTCAAAAACCAACTTAAGGGTGGAACAGTGATACCCCGATCAATCCTGCGGAGGCGGTGGTGGGTATTGTGGTGCCGTAGGATCCCAAGACGGGTACTCCCCCTGGAAGCTTGGATCATATTGGGTCCTCGGCGGAGGCTGTGGATAGCCTCCAAAGTAGTCTTGACTCCAGTAATGGTCGAAGAAAGGCTCCTGTTGCGTCTCTATCCGCTGCAACCGGGTGTGCATTTGCTCTTGGTTGGTGAGGATGAGCCGCTCATTCTCGAACATAGCCCGTTGGTTGTCAAGTACCCGGCTCGTAGTCTCATGAATGCCGGTATACATAACCATGTGCTGCTGCTCAGTCTACTGGATGTCCTGCAGCATGGTGTACATCCCCTGCATGGAATAGGGATCCTCGGTTGGCTGCTCGTGCTGTGGTGATGGCGGCGGGGGTTGAGATGATGAAGATGCACCCGGATGCATCCTAGGACGCTTCCGTGGTGCCACACGTGCTCGAAGAGGTGTGAAAGCCTCCTCTTCCTCTGCAGCCTCGCCTTCTTGCTCGTCACCTCCGCCTTCTTCCTCGGAGGACTCGATGGCTATGATTGGCCACCGGAAGTGCTGCTTGCCCTCTATGTTGAAGACGTCGTCCGGTAGGGAGCTCTCCTGATAAGCTTGGTTGACGTGGCAATGAGCGTACGCCAACCCGTCCCGGAGAAGAATGAGGTTTGAACGGTGCAAGTGTTGCACGTTCACCTTGCTCCTCGTAGAGATCGGAGTCATGGACTGAAAGTTCAGCCCCAAGTAAAGCGCCAACTTGGTGACAAGACCACCAAAATGGATTGGAGCCTTCCTTGTGCTCCTCTTCACCGCCAGGACGCGTTGTAGCCAGAACGCCCCCCGGTTGCATGGTTGACGCTTCAGGAGTGCGTAAAGGAAGAACAAGTCACTCTCCTGAAACTTGCTCAAAGCAAGATCACTTCGAGCGAAGAATGTCAAGCTCAACATCCTATGCAAGACCCGGACAAACGGGTGCTCAAAATCTGCTACCGCTGCATTGTGGTAGCTCACGGTCTTCCCCGTCGGCACTGTAACTAGCTCGGAGAAGATCTTTGCATAGTCGGTGCGGGAGTCCGGCCTTCGGTGATCATGTGGAGAGTGGATCCGGTTGAAGATTTGATTGAACTGGACCAGTGTGAGATTGTAGTTGTTGTTGAAGAGTCGGAAGGACACCCTTCCCTTGATCCATTCCCAGTCCGATGCTACCACGTCGTTTGGTACGACGCAGACGTCGAGAGACGCCATGAACTCTGCCACCAGTTCCTTGTAGGTGGGCCATTCGCTGAAAAACGGCTGCCCATCCGCATGGTACTGCAGCTCGTCAGGGCGTAGGCTTCTGCTGGTGAGGCGTGCTTGTCCATGAAGCACATAGGCCAAGTTGGCCTCGAATCCCAACTCCTGGATCATGCCCCGGTCCACATACCGGGTGGGCTCGAACTTTCGCTTCATTATCTCCTCGTAGACCTTCCTCACCTCCATGTTGGCATGAATTAGGCGTGGACGAGGGATGGAAGCGGTTGGGGGAGGAACGAACTCCTCGATCTCCATAGGGTGTGCGCTTGAGGACGACGCTCTGGCGGCGTGCACCATGGTTGCGAGAAAAGATGGGATTAGAAGAAAAGAGCTCGGTGAAGATGGAGAAGAAATTCTCCGCTCGATGACGCTTCTCTTCAGTCTTGGAGGGCTCGGGGGAGTGCTCGGCGCAAAGGAGGATACTTGCTCTGAAGGTGTGACGTCAAATGACGTTGCAAGTCCCCTTAAATAGGCTTGATCGGCGCCCCTGTTGACCCGTCGATACCATCGACGCGGGTCGATGGTATCGACACATCTCGCGGGTATCTGCCTCCCTCGCAAGTATCGACGGCTGACGTTTGCTGGATCGAGAAACCTGGATTGCTGACGGGTCGATACCATCGACGGAAGTCGATGGTATCGACGCAGCACCCGGATCGCTGACGTGGCTGTTGCGGTCGTCGTTGATGTCTGTGTGCGGATCGGTGACATGTCTGTTGATACCATCGACGGATGTCGATGGTATCGACTTGCTTTTATTGCGACACCGCCGTTTTGTTGCATTCAACCTGTGATGATGTCGATACCATCGACGAGGCCGTCGATGGTATCGAGTTGACTGAGCAAAATTCGTCTGAATATCTCCAGAGATCTCGATGGTATCGACTGGGGTGTCGATACCATCGACACTTTTATTGCGACCTGTCTGTGACCATGTCGATACCATCGACGGGGGTGTCGATGGTATCGACGCAGTGCGATTTTTGCTGGTGTCACCCTGAACCCATGTCGATACCATCGACGAGTGTGTCGATGGTATCGACCCTGCCTGTGCCTGCACATTCAACAAACGGATCAAGGTATCATTTTTAAACTAAAATTTAAACGAAATAAAAGCAATCTATGACTAAAATTAAACTATCCTAATGTACCGATGGTTGGGTTGCCTCCCAACAAGCGCCCTTGTTTTAGCGTCTTAGGCTAGACGTCTTCCCTTCATCTCATTCATGCACAAGTGAAATGAGTTTGACCTCATTCACTTTCCTCTTGTAATTCTCACCAAAATACAACTTCAAGCGTTGCCCGTTCACCAAGAACGTGGCATCTCCATCACGCACAAGAATCGCTCCGTGCGGTTTCACCTCCTCCACAATGAAGGGTCCACTCCACCGGGATTTCAGCTTCCCGGGATGCAGTTTGAGACGGGAGTTGAACAATAGAACGTTGTCTCCCTTCTTGAACGTGCGCATCTCAATATGGTGATCGTGGATCAGCTTTGTGCGCTCTTTTTAGATGCGGGCATTCTCATATGCCGTCATGCGTAGCTCATCCAATTCATTCAATTCAAACATCCTTTTTCTCCCAGCCTCATCATAGCGCAAGTTCATCCTTCTTAGCGCCCAATGGGCCTTGTGCTCCAGCTCCACTGGAAGATGGCAAGCCCGGACGTACGCCAACCTAAAAGGCGTGGTGCCTATAGGTGTTTTGTACGCCGTTCAATAAGCCCAAAGCGCGTCCGGTAGCAATACACTCCAATTCTTCCTTGTGGATGCTACGGTCCTTTCTAAAATCTTCTTGATTTCTCTATTTGATACCTCCACTTGTCCTTGCGTCTGTGGATGATATGGGGTGCCGATGTTGTGCTTGACCCCATATTTCTTTAAAAGTGTCACGAATTTCTGATTTCAAAAATGTGTGCCTCCGTCACTTATGATCATTCGGGGAATCCCGAACCTGCAGAAAATGTTCTCTTTGACAAACCTGCACACTACATTCGAATCATTAGTCCTTGTGGGGATTGCCTCCACCCACTTCGACACATAATCTACAGCAAGTAAGATATAAAGATTTGAATTTGAGGACACAAAGGGTCCCATGAAGTCAATGCCCCATAAATCAAATACCTCAACTTCCTGAAATACATTCAGGGGCATTTCTTGTCTCCTTGAGATGTTACCTGCGCGCTGGCACGGGTCACATTGCCTAACAAAATCATAGGCATCCCGGAACAAAGTGGGCCAATAAAGGCCGCTCTCCAACACCTTGGTTGTTGTCCATGAGCTAGCATGGTGTCCTCCTGTAGGCGATGCATGACAGTGGTGGAGAACACTCTCGTACTCCACCTCCGGCACGCACCTGTGAAGAATACCATCCCTGCACTGCTTCAAGAGAATCGGGTCATCCCAAAAATTATATCTCAATGAATGAAAGAATTTCTTTTTCTCTTGATAGGACCAATCCTCCGGGATGATCCCGCAAGCCAAATAATTCACAATTTCCGCAAACCATGGTTCTTTAGAATCAATTTTTAAAAGTTGTTCATCGGGAAAGGTCTCGGTAATGGGTATGTGCAAACCTTGTTCATCAACCCTCTCTAACCTAGACAAGTGGTCAGCCACCACATTTTCAATTCCCGACTTGTCCTTGATTTCAATATTGAATTCTTGTAGGAGCAAAATCCACCTAATTAGTCTAGGCTTCGCATCCTTCTTCTCCATCAAATACTTTATTGCAGCGTGATCAGTCCACACAACCACCTTAGAACCCACTAAGTACTGCCAAAATTTTTCAAAGGCGAACACGAAGGCCAGTAACTCCTTTTCCGTGGTTGTGTAGTTCAATTGAGCATCATTAAGCGTTTTTGAGGCGTAGAAAATCACAGCAGGCTTGTTATCTACCCTTTGCCCCAAAACAGCTCCCACAGCATAATCGGACGCATCACACATCAACTCGAATGGCTTTGTCCAATCCGGCATTTGAACAACCGGAGCTGAAATCAACTTTTCCTTCAAAACCTCGAATGCGTGAAGACATTTCTCATTGAAATCAAAAACTGCGTCTTTTTCCAACAATTCCGATAATGGCTTTGCGATTTTTGAAAAATCCTTGATAAATCGCCGATAAAACCCGGCGTGTCCTAAAAAGCTTCTCACCCCTTTTACAGAATTTGGTGGGGGTAGCTTAGAAATCACCTCAATTTTTACAGGGTCTACCTCAAGACCCTTGCTAGACACCTTGTGTCCTAGCACAATTCCTTCCGTCACCATCATGTGACATTTCTCCCAATTGAGGACCAAGTGTGTGTCCTCGCACCGCTGCAATACCTTATCTAAGTTATAAAGGCATTCATCAAAAGATGCTCCATACACCGAGAAGTCGTCCATGAAAACTTCAAGACACCGCTCCACCATGTCAGAGAATATGGCGAGCATGCAGCGTTGAAAAGTCGTCGGCGCATTGCATAAACCGAACGGCATACGGTGGTAAGCAAACGTCCCATAGGGACATGTAAACGTAGACTTCTCTTGATCTAAAGGATCAATAGAAATCTGGTTGTACCCCAAATAGCCATCTAGAAAACAAAAATGCGACCGACCGGCTAGACGTTCCAAAATCTGATCGATAAATGGCAATGGAAAATGATCTTTAAGAGTTTCGGCATTCAATCGGCGGTAGTCAATGCAAACACGCCACCCGGTTACCAATCGGGTGGTGACAGGTTCATTCAAAAGATTTGTAGTGACAATGATTCCCCCCTTTTTAGGGACTACCTGTGTGGGACTCACCCACGTCGAATCGGATATGGCATAAATGATCCCTGCAACAAGAAGCTTTATGACTTCCTTCTTGACAACCTCCATCATGCTTGGATTTAGACGTCTTTGAGGCTGTATGACTGGCTTAGCTCCCTCCTCGAGCCGTATCTTGTGTTGACAAAGTGTAGGGGAGATCCCCTTGATGTCCGCCACAGACCACCCAAAAGCTCCACGGTGGTTCTTGAGCACTATCAGTAGTTGCTCCTCCTCATCCGCACTCAAGTATGCAGATACAATCACTGGTAACTTGTCCTCCTCAGCTAGAAAGACGTACTTCAGATGCGGGGGCAATGGCTTCAACTCCAGATCAGGTGGGCAAATAAGAGATGATTGTAGCAGTGGGGGCAGTGTACCCAAATCTTCATAGTGCCTCGTGTAGAAACATGGAAGCATTTGAAGCATCTTGGCGCACTCCTTAAGTGAAGTACTCCGCATCCAATCATAAGTGACATTTAGCAAGCACGCCTCCAAAGGCAATTCCGGATATGCATCAAAAACCGAAGTAATAATCGCATCATCCTCCCACGAAGGTGGAATGTCCTCATTCTCATCATTTGGAAACCCAACAGCCTTGCATAAAGAGACAACTTTCGTTTGCTCCATAAGGTCCACCGCTAAGGTCCCATTATCTATCATGTTCATCACATGAGCCATATCCAAAAATGGCTTCCCAAGACAAAGTGAGATATTGTGTTCCACATGCTTAACCATGTTGCACTGTGCTTTTGCTTTAGTGGATGCATTGCTATTGGGCATGACCATCTCAAAGCGATCATCCGCAATGCCCAAGGTCAAGCGACCTCTCCCCATCTCCAAGATCATATCAGCTGTAGCTTGGAATGGGCGACCAAGTAGTAACTCATTGCCGTGCTCGTCCTGCATTTCCATAACGACGAAATCAGCCGGAAAAACAAAGCGGTCTACCTTTACCAAAACATCCTCACAGATTCCATACGGTTTCACCACAGAAATATCGGCCAATTGGATGGTCATGTTGCTTGGCCTTGACTCTTTCAATCCAAGTTTCTTGAATGTAGAAAGGGGCATCAGATTTATGCTTGCCCCGGAATCACAAAGTGCCTCGCCAAATTTGAACTTCCCGATAAAGCAAGAAATATTAAAACAACCGGGATCCTGTCTCTTTGGCGGCAAAGTGCCCATAATAAAAGCACTCACTTTCTCCTTCAATACCACGACCTCAGTGTCGGGTATCTTCCTCTTCTTGGTGATTACATCTTTAAGAAACTTCCCATAAGACGGTATTTGCTCAATTGCCTCTAGCAAAGGAATATTCATTGATAACTTCCTAAAGCTGTCTAGAAATTTCTTAAACTGTGCATCCACCTTTCTTGCTTTTGCACTATTGGGATAGGGGACCGGAACGGTATGTTCCCTTTGGTGAGGTGGCACATAGGGAGTTAATTTCTGTGGTTCCTCCTCAGTGGCTTGTTCTTCCTTACCATCTTCAGCTATGTCCTCAGTTTGCTCTATGACAGGTGCGGGCTGCTCTTTGACTGTTGCTTCTTCAACTGTGTCCTGCGGTGTGCTTGTGTCATCCGCCCTTGGATTTAACACTTTCTTACCGCTCCTCAATAAGATGGCATTGGCCTGTTGGTTTCCCCCGGGAACATTGGTGTTCCTCGGAAAACCCGGATGTGTCGGCTTCTTCAAGCTTGCAATCTCGGCTGCCATCTGCGCCATGGAAGTCTCTATAGTTCTCATTTGAGCCCCGTGGCTCTGCAAAGTCTGCCCAAACTGGTTCATAAATTCACCCTATTGCTTGATTTGTTGCCCAAAAGTGTTCATCAACTCTTGATTTTGCTTGATGACTTGATTGAGCAACTCCGTGCTCTTGTCCTCTGTGACCGGTGCAGGCTTGGCGTCTGGATCCTGCAGAAAATTGTTTGGATCCTTCCATGAAAATTTCTTATCCTTCCGCCATGAATAATCGTTATTCCTGTACCCTTGCTGTTGCCTCATATACTTGACCTGAGCCTCATCCTCAGACTCATTGTCTTCCTTCTGCAGCAACTTCTTTGCGAGAAGGTCCATCTTCTCGTTCAGCTCTCTCATTACCTTTGACTCACTGGCAACTCTTGCTTGCTCAACTGGGCCTCATTCTCTTTCTCCCCAGGATTGCTTCCGTGCCATATTCTTCAGTATTTCCCAGCATCTTGTATCGGTGTTATTTAAGAAAAATCCGGAACCAGCCGAGTCCAGGTTGCTTCTATCATGCTCGGAGAGAGCAAAGTAGAAGATCTTCACTTGGGTTTCCTTGTCCAATCCATGATGTGGACATCTCCTCAACATGACTTGGAATTGCTCCCAAATCTCAGAATAAGTTTCACCCGCCTGTTGGGTGAAATTGTGAATCTTCCTGATCATATCATTGGTCTTCTCAGGAGGGAAGAACCTCTCGAAGAAAACCTCCACCATGTGATCCCATGATTCAACAAACTCGTCATCGAGGTTATGAAGCCACTCTCTTGCCACTCCAACCAAGGAACTCGGGAATAACTTGAGGTAGAGCACATCCTGTGGAAATCGATCTATCTTCACCATATCACAGTTCTCCACGAACTGGCTGATGTGGGCCACTGGATCTTCATTTTTTAATCCGTGAAATGCGTTTGATTTAACCAGGTTAATCAATGCTGGATCGATCTTGTAGGTTGGAATGTTTAGCCCCTGTTTCTTTATAGGCCCCTTTGATGCCGAGGAAGAAGACGCCTTTATCTTCTCCCATATTGTCTGTGCTTCAGCCATTGCTTCTTCTTGTTCTTGCTCAGATTCAGAATTTATATCACTTTGGTGCTCCTGCTCGTAGTAGTCCTCATCCTCTGGTCCCGCAGATGGAACCTCAGGTGTGCGATTCGCGTAGTCGGTACTACGCGTATGCACCATGCAAAGTACCTGAAATATGAAAATCGGGGTTCAGTACAATGCTTTGAACGAGTAAACACAATTATAGAGAAATATAGGAATTTTTGAAATTGTTTTAGAATAAAATAAAAAAAAAATGTGGCCTAGAGTGGCCGCTCTTAGCACTCAAAGTGCCAATAATTCGCCGTATCCCCGGCAACGGCGCCAAAAACTTGACGTGTATTTTACTACGCGCTTAAACGCAAGTATACGCGTCGAGTAATATAGGCCTTGTGAGGCCCGAGTCGAACTCAGGGATACGTGAATTATTGGAGACTTTTACTAACTAATCGCAATCAGCTAGACCGATTAACAAAGTAGGGTTTTGTTGTTCAAATTAAAAAGAAAATAAAAATCAAACAAAGAAAACAATCGATTAAAGGTTAATTTAATCAATTCAAAAGGATATCTTTAGGATGGCGGTTTCACCGCGGGTCAACATTGTATTAGGTTTCATATAATTCCTCACACTTCTCTCTCTATCCGGGTAGTGGCCTGAAATGAGAATTACCCACTGTCGTGGTGTAATTCACTACTTAGGTTTAGGTTGATTCCACCGTCGTAGTAATCATTCCCCTAAACTAAGCACATTAAAAACGGTCTCTCAGTTCCCACCATTAATTTTACAACTCCTTTATCAAGGGTTTTATTAATTAATGTAGATTTCGTCTCTTTTCAACCGTTAATCCTTCTGTCGAAGTGATTAAGGGTGTTAAATTATTATTATGGTGATCAAGCATAACAATATATATGGAGAAAACGAATCTATACCACAGATTTGAGAGAAAAATATGAATTATTGATATAAAAATGTCATACAATGCATTCCCGGGCTACTCCCGGTCCTAAAGATTGAGGGTTTTAGCCTCTCATGTTCATCTCACACGAATACATGGTAGAAATTGGGGAATTCATAAGAAAAACGGGAAATAAATGGGAAAACCCCTGAACGGAGAAGAACTGGTAGATCCTTGGCGTAGAACACGAGCTTCCCCGCCTATCGGTGGTGGAAATCGTCTTCGGCAGCGTCCGAATCACCCGGGATGAGCTTCTCGGCCTTCGTTCTCCTTTTTCTCCTCCTCGGCACTCGTGCAATCCAAACATGAGATCCCCCCTTGTGTGGGCGGTCGTCATTAGGTATAAGTCCCTAATTAGGTCGTCAAATAACAACAGCCGTCCAATCGAGATCAAAACAGATCCAACGCATATCTGCTGGCGTCGATACCATTGACGCGGGTCGATGGTATCGACCCAGCGGATTAGCGGCAGCTTTCCTTTCTTTTATTCTGAGCGCCTGTGGTGATCTCGATACCATCGACTTGGGTGTCGATGGTATCGACTTTCTTTAGCGTCGGTTGTTGTCGTTTAGCGACGCTGTAGCTCTCCATGCGTCGATGGCATCGACTTGGGTCGATGGTATCGACAGTTTCCTCGCCAGCAACTTGAAGGGATCTCGATACCATCGACATAGGTGTCGATGGTATCAACTCTGTATTGCTCTTCTCGGCTGACAACCTGTGGCTTGGTCGATGGTATCGACTTCCGTCGATGGTATCGACGGAAGCAGATACTTGTTTTTCCTGAAATTTCACAACAAGACCAAGTAAATCCACACAATTTATAATAAGATGATAAATAATGCTCAAAATAGTAAAACAAAGGGGATTTGATATAATATGATGGCAAAGACCAAATTAAATGAATTATGCAATATTATCCATAAAAATGAGTAATTAGAGCACAAAACACATATGAAATAGGTCTATAAATGCGACTCAAAATCATCGCATCATAGCCCATACCTGGCTATGCTTCTCATCTCATCATCCCTACATGATTAATATTCATGGTAACAATTATAATGCGTTCATATCAGTATCATACAACACTAAGTAGTATCATCCCTCTTTAGGGTTCATGGTTTCTCTTTTATATCAGCACCCTTCATTAGGGTGTTCCATAAATAACCACTTGGGTTCTTAAGATCATATTATTAATGATCAGCCCTATTCCATTGCTTCTTAAAGCTAAAAACCAAAAATAGATATCATAAGTATTCAAACATACTTATATATCCTCATCATTCATCTTTGAATGTATTATCAACACCAAGTATGAGTTTCTCTCTCATCTTTATCAGAATATGATTGTATCATAGTCTATTGATTTGGATTAACCTTTTCATAAGGCATGTTAGCCTACACTTAACAAAGTGCATTACATTTCAATGTAATAATTGTCATAACACCTTTCATGTGTCATCTATTCCAATTATAATGAACTTATAAACATCATGGTATATCAAAATTGGGGTGTTGGATGTGATATCTATCATACCTTGATGTATCACTTCCCTCAACACCCTCATCTTGCTTGAGTTTATTCACTTAGCTTGTATTAGGGTATCACTCATCCTAATACCTATGCACTAGATCATCACATTCATTATGCAATGTATTGGTCATGATTCATCTATTTTAGAATACACAACCATTGCCAAAGATATGGACTCACCCTTGAGTCAGGGACTATTCATATAAGGATATCCATAATCAACCCCTCTAGGTATTTCATTTGTCAATACATTAATCACTATTCTATCAATAGGAATAGGATTCCATAATTATAATTTAAGGTTCACTTGGCATCTCACAAACATATATAGATTTCACCTAGAATCACTCTTCATTAGAGTTTCATATAAAATCCTTCTATATCAGGGTTTCACCTAGTATTATGTGAAATTAAGACTTCACAACACATCACCCAGTGTTAAGGCTTCACATTAGTATTAATGGCACCTCCCTATATTAGGGTTTCATATACCTTTATCCCATTTTAGGGATTAGGGTTTACTATTCACATCCAAGTGGGGTTTCTCTTTCCTCCTACCAAATTAGGGTTAGGATATACAATTCCCATTAAATTAGGGTTTCTTGCATTGTGACACTAAGTTAGGGTTACATCATCACCCTAGATTATGATTTCACTGAGCTCTGCCCTTAAATTAGGGTTTCACATAACCTTGCTCTAATTTAGGATCAAGGTACATCAATCTTTTCAATGAAGATTTTATGATCTCATAATATGGATCAAACCCTGACTACACATTTATTCACTATGAGAGAAATAGGGCTTAGTAAGTAAGCAATCAACTCTCCCATTCACTCTCCCTCTCATCCTCTCTAGGATGTTAACTACTCCAAGATTAATCAAGGTCAACTCTTTACTTGAGTACACAAATCTAGGGTTAACCTTTATAATCATCATGGGTCTACATCATTAATAATCACATAGCTAATTGACCTTTGATCATATTAAATATCCAAATGGTCTAATCAATTAAACCATCAATTATATAAGGAATTCAAAAGAATTGACCAATTAAACTTTCAATTCCACAAAGTGATCAATTGGGTTAAACATTGAAATCTTCAAATGCATTATCTAAATAGGTTCACCATATTGGACCTTCAATTACATGAGATATTCAAATGGATTAACCATGTTGATCTTCCCAAAGCTAATTACTTAGACCTTCAATGATCTTGGTTCTCATACATCAATTGGTTGAAAACCATTTGAACAAGTTATACTTGAAACCAATTGGACAAGGTAGGTATTGAAAATTGTTTGGACTTTGGGTCTCCAAACAGTTTGAGATCGTTTGGTCCCAAACGGTCTTGAGACCGTTTGGTCCAAACCTTCTCAAAATTTCATGGACCCAAAAGGCACTTCAACACGCAATCGACTCAATGTTTCAATCCATGAACCAATTATAAATTGAACCACTAAATCATTCATCAATTGGACCACTAAATCACCATTCAATTCGACCTTCAATTTAGAGTTTTGAACCCAATTGAACTAGGTTTGATAATCAAGAAACCATCACTTAGGGTTTGAAATCGAGGATCCATCATTGGTTGACATTGTGGAACCAAATCAATTGAAATTAATGAACTATCATCATCACATGATATGACCTGACCTCAAACGGTCTTGGATGACCACCAAACGGTCTTGAGACCATTTTGTTGATCTCCAAACGGTCTTGAGACCATTTGTCCATTCCATCATCAAAATCCATGACATTCAATTAGGGTTTTGGACCATTGGATTGATTATCAAATCAACACTTAGTTGCAATTTAATTTGATACCTTTGGACCTTCAAACACTTACCCACACTTAACTATAGACCTCCAAATGGTCTTGGGTGACTCCCAAACGGTCTTGAGACCGTTTGGGTGATCCCCAAACGGTTTTGAAACCGTTTGGGTCAATCAACCCAAAACATCATCTCAATCAATTGGAAATTCAGCACTTAGCCGATTAGGGTTTAAACCATATGTTTGAATCTTCAAATACCTAACCATACTCAACTCTAGACCTCCAAACGGTCTTGGTTGACCTCCAAACAGTCTGGAGACCGTTTGGGCGGTTTTGAAACCGTTTGGGTCAATCAACCCAAGTTTCAAACTCAATCACTTATGAAATCAACATTCAACCCGATTAGGGTTTAGGTGATTGATGGGCCTTCAACTCATGAACCAATTGGAGTTAATCAATAATAATTTATGGGTCATTAACCTAGATCATTATGAACAAGTCCCCAAATGGTAAACCCTGGTCAACATCACCAAACGGTCTTAAACCATTTGCTTCTATGTAGTTTAGTGAAACCGTTTCATTCCAAACGGTTTGAAAATGTTTGCTCCCAAAACACAAATCGTTTGGACATTTGATTGAAACCGTTTGGTCTAGATATTTGGGGAGGTGTGTGCTTATGATGATGTCATCATAATCAAGCTCTAGACCCACAAAACCTATTGTGATTTCCATGGAAATTGCATCAATCAACCAAATCATTAATTGTAAATAGAGAAATGATCATTATTTGATGAGGAATTGAATGCAATAACAAAGTTAGGGTTTCAAGTTATAAAACCCGCCTCCAATTGAGCTCCAAAGCTCCAAGCTCACGGAAACAATGGTGGATGCAAATACTTTCACTATTCCAAGGGTCGTCCTCAAGCTTTGAGTGAAAAGAATTGGTTAGAATTGAAGAGGGGATCAAGTTATGAAGAATTCATACATTGATTTTCAATTTTCACCATGGATTCAAGGTGAAAGGAGGTCAAGAACCTTAACAACAGGTTGGGGGTCGTCCTCCTGCTCCTCCCAAGATCCTTGGTCGTTTTCCAAGCAAGGGGAAAGAAAGAAATCTGAAAACGCCTTTGTTTTGGCTTGGAAAAGGTACTTTTATAAGAAAATTGATGAGAGATAAAATTCTTTATAAAAGCCTTTTAATTCCAAAATTGTTGCCATCACTTCCCCATTGGTTTCTTGCATGCAAGTGCATCTCTATCCCCACCTATCTCCCTTCCATTATCCATGAATTAAGGGAAAAGAAATTAAGCACCTTAACCCTTATAATAAGAATATGCATATGTGAGTGGAAATTATTTCCTTATAATAATGGTGAGTGGGATTTCACATCCTTAGGATATGCTCGTGACTTTGCAAGGCTTTAATCTCATCAACACACATCTGAATCCAACCATTTTAATTTTTTTTGAATTCCCTTTAATTAATACATTCATTTTTTCCCTAAATTGAATTAGGGTTTCAATTAGGATTAAATCTTGATTATTTTAATATCAAGATTCTCTCTCCTCCAACTTAATTCAAATGAGGCGCCCCTCTCATTTTCTTTGCTCTACATGATGCCAAGAAACATTAGGACCTTATTGAAGTGGTAATTGGCATGTTTAACCCCAGGTTTTGGTAAAATTGCACATTACACCAAAACTAGGTTTTAATGCACACTGATTGCTTTACAAGCTTAATCTTGGTGCCCAAGCTTATGAAAACCATACCACTACATCATATTCATTCTTATGATCTATAAACATCAGAGGAATATTTTATCATGTGCAATATGCAAGTTAACCCCTCAACTTGGGTAATTTGCACTTTAGTCCAAAATAAGCAAACATTGCTTCAACATTGCTCAAACAGGACCAAAATTGAAACATAAGTTTCTCATGAGCCCTAATTACTTTTCCCAGGATAATATTAAGCATCTACTCAACCTTATTATGCAAAAAATCTAGGTTTAACACATAACCTAGGTCAGGGATGTTACAAATTATAAACCCCTAACTAGGATTTCATCCCCAAAATCCCAGGAAAAAGGAGGGACAAATTGTTCATTAATCATGCCCTCAAGTCTCCACATATCATCTTAATGTTATGGATATAACATGGATCTATAATTCACACAAAGTTCCTTTCATTAATTCCACCTTATCACTATTTATGTTTATGCAGAGCATAAACCCCTAACATGTGATGTCCATACTATAGAAAAGAAGAAGCATAAAAGAACATACTTCTGTCATCACCCCAGAATATTTACCAAAAGAGAAACATATATATCTAACACAGATAATTCACTCAGAAATCCTTTATTTGTTTGGAAAAGTTCACTAAGAAAGCTCACTAAGAAATTAATTTAGAAATATTCACTGAGAAGGTTCACTGAGCAGTTTGTCTTGGAAGAATTCACTAAGTAAGTTCACTAAGTATGTTCACTGAGTAATTTGTTTTGGAAAATATTCACTGAGCAAGTTCACTGAGAATATTGTTTTGAAAATATTCACTGAGCAAATTCACTTAGTATGTTCACTGAGTATTTTGTTTTTAAGATATTCACTAAGCAAATTCACTGGGTATGTTCACTAAGAATGTTGTTTTGAAAATATTCACTAAGCAAGTTCACTGAGTATGTTCACTGAGTATTTTGTTTTGAAGATATTCACTGAGCAAATTCACTGAGTATGTTCACTAAGAATGTTGTTTTGAAAATATTCACTAAGCAAGTTCACTGAGTATTTTGTTTTGAAAATATTCACTAAGCAAGTTCACTAAGTATGTTCACTGAGTATTTTGTTTTAAAGATATTCACTGAGCAAATTCACTGAGCATGTTCACTAAGAATGTTGTTTTGAAAATATTCACTAAGCAAGTTCACTGAGTATGTTCACTGAGTATTTTGTTTTGAAGATATTCACTGAGCAAATTCACTGAGTATGTTCACTAAGAATGTTGTTTTGAAAATATTCACTAAGCAAGTTCACTAAGAATATTCACTAAGTATGTTCACTAAGTAATTTGTTTTGAAAAAAATATTCACTGAGAATGTTCACTGAGAATATTCACTAAGTAATTTGTTTTGAAAGTATTCACTGAGGAATTTCACTAAGAATGTTCACTAAGTATTTTCATTTTGTAAGTATTTACTGAGGAAGTTCACTGAGAATATTCACTAAGTATGTTGTTTTGAAAGTATTCACTAAGGAAGTTCACTGAGAATGTTCACTAAGTATTTTGTTTTGAAAGTATTCACTAAGGAAGTTCACTGAGAATGTTCACTAAGTATTTTGTTTTGAAAGTATTCACTAAGGAAGTTCACAGAGAATGTTCACTAAGTATTTTTGTTTTAAAAGTATTCACTAAGGAAGTTCACTAAGAATGTTCACTAAGTATGTTCACCAAGTAGTTTGTTTTGGAGAAATTCACTGAGAAGGTTCACTGAGTATGTTCACTAAGTAGTTTATTTGGAAAATTTTCACTTAGCCCTTCTTATTTAATTTCATTATACTCTCTAGATTGTTTCAGAATGACTACTTGATCTGAGTAATAAAAAAGATAACAAACTAAGAGTTTCATACTTGCTTAATCTACAATAATCATATACCTGGCCAGGGTATACATGTATTGAGATTAGGTAGTATGCACTTTATTTACTATCATAATCCTCAATTTTCATATCATTATACACACAACATTTTCCATTTCTAGATTTTCTCCAAGCATCACTTCTATATTTCATCTTATATCACAAAGATAAGAGAAATCATAAAACATTTTAAAGAGCACTGAGTAAAATGTAATTTCTCATCTTCCTTGTGTCCTTGAAGGACTAGTCAAAGGAAGTTCAAAAACAACTACTTTCATATCTTTAACACATAGAATCATGAAATGAAGTATTAGGATGAATATATTTTATTTAAGTATTACCCCTCAAGGTCACCTATCACATTAGATTGATTTCAACACATAGTGTCCAGTTATCTCATGTTGCTGCTTTTGCCTTTACTTAGTGGCTATTGCCCTGGTGCACTAGGCATTTATTGCACTAGTGACACCAAAAAGTTTGGCTTTTCATAATATCTAGGCAAATGTCTCTAGAATTGTAGAGACCTTACCTTAATTCATAGCTTATGGCCCCTCCTTGGGCACTATCATCACAGATGTAATGTTTGCCCAGACTTATGGCAGAGTCTACTTTCTTGCCATTTATAAATCTTTCCCATATTTCCACTATTCTAACATGACCATGTTACTCAGGAATCCTTTCAAACCCCAAAGTTTATGCATTAAAGAATGGTAACTTAGGTTGTAATACTAGTATCCAGCCTTCTATGTGCATTACTGACGTCCTATCCTGCCCTTCAAGAGCATAACATAGGATTCTTTATCCTGATTAGGTCAAGGTGGGAATTCTCAAGCACTTGTTCTCCTCTTGTATGGTCCCGTGCACCCTCTCATGGTGCAACAACATTGCCCTTAGGAATGTGTTCCTCATGTTCTCCAGTCATTTTCAAGTTCTTCTTCTCCTATATGAGCAGAAGATACTATCAGATAAACTGGAAGACACTTAGAACAGACTCTACAACCTTAGTCCTATGTATCTGTAGACTCAACGAACCTAGAGCTCTGATACCACTTAATTGTAACGTCTGTCTCATGAAAACAAGATTAACTAATGCAAAAGCATTCACTAAGCAGAGGATTACCAAAAATCACTAAAAATTAAAACCTTTTTGCCAAGAGGTCCATCAAATGAAAACTTTCTCACATAGAACAAAAGTAACATATTTACATTCTGTTAAAAGGTACATATTCTATATCATCTCTTTCTGTGAGTTACAAGCATTAATTATCCTGTCAAGCTAAACACAGGTAACATGAAATCTCGAGGCACTGAGCCAAAATCTCGAAAACACTAACTACTACTCCGAGGACCTGAGAGTACAGAGACGACACATATGACTCTAACTACATCTATACAAGGCATAACAGCCAGTGTCTCCACCTGATACTTCACTACTGTCCCTACTGCTGTTGTTGCTGTCCTTCTCCTACTGAAGGATTCCTGTCTCCTCATCCGCGTCCACCTAAAAATGTAGTTCCCACGGGGGTGAGACAATTGTAAATTTCCCCAGCGAGAGATATAACTCTCCACTAGAAACATTATTATTGCAGCTTAAGAAGATAAATATACACAAAGGAATTATATTTGTTTGGTAGTAGTTAATTCAATGTCTAATAGATTAGAACATCATTCTTATCAAAAGCAATACAACTATAATTTGATAGAACAACATGTCACTTATCCTTTAAGGAATATGAAGAACATGTATAACATTTATTCACTACAGAATCATTACCACAGCATAAACTCTCTTCAGGCTTAGATCATATATCTAATGCCTGGCATTGTCACTGGGAAGTCATGGCCTGTAGCCATACTCTTTTCACAAAAGTATTGGGATCTTAATCCTTCAACTCATAAAGTACATTTCCTCTTCTTAACAAGTTCATCATCATGATTATAGCATCTGGGTATTTGAACCCATAACTCACCATAGGATACTTTTTACCACTTGTTAGGTAACTTTTTACCTTCAGATCATATGACCAAAGACATCATAATTCTTGTTATACAATGTATTTTACATAGTAGACAAAGCTCATTGATTCTTACTACACAAAGCATATGAAGGCTTATAAAGCCTATAAAACATTCTCAATACACAAGCATCGTAGCCCATACTTGGATATGCTTCTCATCTCATCATCCCTGCATGATTAATATTCATGGTAACAATTATAATGCGTTCATATCAGTATCATACAACACTAAGTAGTACCTTCCCTCTTTAGGGTTCATGGTTTCTCTTTTATATTACCACCTTTCATTAGGGTCTTCCATAAATAACCACTTGGGTTCTTAAGATCATATTATTAATGATCAGCCCTATTCCATTGCTTCTTAAAGCTAAAAACCAAAAATAGATATCATAAGTATTCAAACATACTTATATATCCTCATCATTCATCTTTGAATGTATTATCAACACCAAGTATGAGTTTCTCTCTCATCTTTATGAGAATATGATTGTATCATAGTCTATTGATTTGGATTAACCTTTTCATAAGGCATGTTAGCATACACTTAACAAAGTGCATTACATTTCAATGTAATAATTGTCATGACACCTTTCATGTGTCATATATTCCAATTATAATGAACTTATAAACATCATGGTATATCAGAATTGGGGTGTTGGATGTGATATCTATCATGCCTTGATGTATCACTTCCCTCAACACCCTCATCTTGCTTGAGTTTATTCACTTAGCTTGTATTAGGGTATCACTCATCCTAATACCTATGCACTAGATCATCACATTCATTATGCAATGTATTGGTCATGATTCATCTATTTTAGAATACACAATCATTGCCAAAGATATGGGCTCACCCTTGAGTCAGGGGCTATTCATATAAGGATATCCATAATCAACCCCTCTAGGTATTTCATTTGTCAATACATTAATCACTATTCTATCAATAGGAATAGGATTCCATAATTATAATTTAAGGTTCACTTAGCATCTCACAAACATATATAGATTTCACCTAGAATCACTCTTCATTAGAGTTTCATATAAAATCCTTCTATATCAGGGTTTCACCTAGTATTATGTGAAATTAAGACTTCACAACACATCACCCAGTGTTAAGGCTTCACATTAGTATTAATGGCACTTCCCTATATTAGGGTTTCATATACCTTTATCCCATTTTAGGGATTAGGGTTTACTATTCACATCCAAGTGGGGTTTCTCTTTCCTCCTACCAAATTATGGATAGGATATACAGTTCCCATTAAATTAGGGTTTCTTGCATTGTGACACTAAGTTAGGGTTACATCATCACCCTAGATTATGATTTCACTGAGCTTTGCCCTTAAATTAGGGTTTCACATAACCTTGCTCTAATTTAGGATCAAGGTACATCAATCTTTTCAATGAAGATTTTATGATCTCATAATATGGATCAAACCCTGATTACACATTTATTCACTATGAGAGAAATAGGGCTTAGTAAGTAAGCAATCAACTCTCCCATTCACTCTCCTTCTCATCCTCTCTAGGATGTTAACTACTCCAAGATTAATCAAGGTCAACTCTTTACTTGAGTACACAAAGCTAGGGTTAACCTTTATAATCATCATGGGTCTACATCATTAATAATCACATAGCTCATTGACCTTTGATAATATTAGATATCCAAATGGTCTAATCAATTAAACCATCAATTATATAAGGAATTCAAAAGAATTGACCAATTAAACTTTCAATTCCACAAAGTGATCAATTGGGTTAACCATTGAAATATTCAAATGCATTATCTAAATAGGTTCACCATATTGGACCTTCAATTACATGAGATATTCAAATGGATTAACCATGTTGATCTTCCCAAAGCTAATTACTTAGACCATCTTGGTTCTCATACATCAATTGGTTGAAAACCATTTGAACAAGTTATACTTGAAACCAATTGGACAAGGTAGGTATTGAAAACCGTTTGCACTTTGGGTCTCCAAACGATTTGAGATCGTTTGGTCCCAAAAGGTCTTGAGACCATTTGGTCCAAACCTTCTCAAAACTGCATGGACCAAAAAGGCACTTCAACACTCAATCGACTCAATGTTTCAATCCATGAACCAATTATAAATTGAACCACTAAAGCATTCATCAATTGGACCACTGAATTACCATTCCATTAAACCTTAAATTTAGGGTTTTTAACCCAATTGAAATAGGTTTGATAATCAAGAAACCATCACTTAGGGTTTGAAATCGAGGATCCATCATTGGTTGACATTATTGAACCAAATCAATTGAAATTAATGAACTATCATCATCACATGATATGACCTGACCTCAAACGGTCTTGGATGACCACAAAACGGTCTTGAGACCGTTTGGTTGATCTCCAAACGGTCTTGAGACCGTTTTCCCATTCCATCATCAAAATCCATGACATCCAATTAGGGTTTTGGACCATTGGATTGATTATCAAATCAACACTTAGTTGCAATTGAATTTGGTACCTTTGGACCTTCAAACACTTAGCCACACTTAACCCTAGACCTCCAAACGGTCTTGGGTGACTCCCAAACTGTCTTTAGACCGTTTGGGTGATCCCCAAACGGTTTTGAAACCGTTTGGGTCAATCAACCCAAAACATCATCTCAATCAATTGGAAATTCAGCACTTAGCCGATTAGGGTTTATACCATATGTTTGAATCTTCAAATACCTAACCATACTCAACCCTAGACCTCCAAACGGTCTTGGCTGACCTCCAAATGGTCTTTAGACCGTTTGGGTGATTCCCAAAACGTTTTGAAACCGTTTGGGTCAATCAACCCAAGTTTCAAACTCAATCACTTATGAAATCAGCATTCAACCCGATTAGGGTTTAGGTGATTGATGGACCTTCAACTCATGAACCAATTGGAGTTAATCAATAATAATTTATGGGTCATTAACCTATATCATTATGAACAAGTCCCAAAACAGTCAACCCTGGTCAACATCATCAAACGGTCTTAAACCATTTGCTTCTATGTGGTTTAGTGAAACTGTTTCATTCCAAACGGTTTGAAATCGTTTGCTCCCAAAACACAAATCGTTTGGACATTTGATTGAAGCCGTTTGGTCTAGATATTTGGGGAGGTGTGTGCTTATGATGATGTCATCATCATCAAGCTCTAGACCCACGAAACCTGCTGTGATTTCCATGGAAATTGCATCAATCAATCAAATCATTAATTGTAAATAGAGAAATGGTCATTATTTGATGAGGAATTGAATGTAATAACAAAGTTAGGGTTTCAAGTTATAAAACCCACCTCCAATTGAGATCCAAATCTCCAACCTCACGTCAAAAATGGTGGATGCAACTCCTTTCACTATTCCAAGGGTCGTCCTCAAGCTTTGAGTGAAAAGAATTGGTTAGAATTGAAGAGGGGATCAAGTTATGAAGAATTCATACATTGATTTTCGATTTTCACCATGGATTCAAGGTGAAAGGAGGTCAAGAACCTTACCAACAGGTTGGGGGTCGTCCTCCTTCTCCTCCCAAGCTCCTTGGTCGTTTTCCAAGCAAGGGGAAAGAAAGAAATCCGAAAAAGCCTTTGTTTTGGCTTGGAAAAGGTACTTTTATAAGAAAATTCATGAGAGAGAAAATTCTTTATAAAAGTCTTTTAATTCCAAATTGTTGCCACCACTTCCCCCTTGGTTTCTTGCATGCAAGGGAATATCTATCCCCACAGATCTCCCTTCCATTATCCATGAATTAAGGGAAAAGAAATTAAGCACCTTAACCCTTATAATAAGAATATCCATATGTGAGTGGAAATTCTTTTCCTTATAATAATGGTGAGTGGGATTTCACCTCCTTAGGATATGCTCGTGCCTTTTCAAGGCTTTAAACTCATCCATACACATCTGAATCCAACCATTTTAATTTTGGTTGAAGGCCCTTTAATTAATACATTCATTTTTGCCCTAAATTGAATTAGGGTTTCAATTAGGATTAAATCTTGATTATTTTAATATCAAGATTCTCTCTTCTGCAACTTAATTAAAATGAGGCGCTCCTCTCATTTTCTTTGCTCTAAATGATTCCAAGAAACATTAGGGACCTTATTGAAGTGGTAATTTGCATGTTTAACCCCAGGTTTTGGGTAAATTGCACATTACACCAAAACTAAGTTTTAATGCACAAGGATTGCTTTACAAGCTTAATATTGGTGCCCAAGCTTATGAAAACCATACCACTACATCATATTCATTAGAGGAACATTTTATCATGTGCGATATGCAAGTTAACCCCTCAACTTGGGTAATTTTCACTTTAGTCCAAAATAAGCAAACATTGCTTCAACATTGCTCAAACAGGACCAAAATTGAAACATAAGTTTCTCATGAGCCCTAATTACTTTTCCCAAGATAAGATTAAGCATCTACTCAACCTTATTAGGCAAAACATCTAGGGTTAACACATAACCCAGGTCAGGGATGTTACAATATACAAGACATGACAGGCGATGTCTCCACCTGGGGTATCACTGTTGTCCCTGTTGTTGATGTCCTTCCCTTACTGTAGGGTTTCTACCTCCTCGTCCTCGTCCACCTAAAAACGTTGGATCCCACGGAGGTGAGACAATTGAAATTGTCCCAGCGAGAGATATAACTCTCCTCCAGAAACATTATTGTTTCATTTTAATAGAATAAAATTGAGCAGAGGAATCATATATATTCAAAAGCAGGTAATTCACTGTCTAAGAAGATTAGAGCAATATCCTCATTTTAAGCAACACAACTATAATTGATAAAGCAGCAAGTCATTTATCTGATAAGTAATATGAAGAACATGTATAACATTTATCCATCTAGGATATGATAAGCAAGGTAGCATCAACCAATAATTCTCATATTTCTTTTTTTTTTGTCAGTAAAAAAATTTGGTCAGTAAAAAAAAATTTGGTCAGTAAAAAAAAAATTGGTCAGTGATAATTCTCATATTTCAACCTTAAGCAAATACGCTACACGGCTGATTACATTTTACAATCACAATTAATGCCCTGTGGAGATGAAATATACCGTTCATGCTCCAACCGACCACAATTACGTAAAGCATCGGTTCCAGACATAGGTTAATGGAAGAGTCGGACTCCATCACCTCATCTGTCTCGATCAGTACAAGACCATATATAAGACATCTTGTGTCTCTATTAAATAGCTTTCCAGGGTATACTGGCAACTTCGCTATAGAGTTATAGCCCGTAGCATATACTCTCTTCAGGTTATGGCCCATGGCTAATGCCTGGTATTGTGGAGTTATGGCCCATAGCCATACTCTTATTGGGATATGGTCCATAACCATTCTTGTGCATAGGATATGGCCCACAGTCATTCCTATGAGGCGTAAGGATATTTTCGCCCATCACCCCCACATATTCAAAAATATACATTCCAGGAATTCCTATAGGAAAACATGTTTCACCATCACCAACTATTGACGATGATGGATCTATGGCCAGGGCTCTACATGGTAATATTCCACTTGATTATTTAAGCATATTACCATATTCTTTTAGCATCAGTCAAGTTTTCAAACAAGAATTATTATGACAAATGCTATAAAGAAATAATACTCCTTTCAAGTACTTTTTAAGACTTCATAAAGCATTGGGATCTCAATCCCTTATCTCATTAATGGGAATTCACATCCCTCAAGAACACCATCATCACATTTGCTGGATCTGGGTATTCAACCCCTTAGTTAATCATTGAACATGGTTACCACTATCAGGTAACTATTACCTCCAGGTCATCTGACCAAGGTATTCATGATACTTGTTACACAAGCATTTCACATAACTCACCAGGTATATTCAACTTCTTGTCACCTGTCACTAGGCAATAAATAAAGTAATGGCTTATAAGGCCCATTACCATCATAATTCATATGTAGTTATGCTCATCATCTCCTGATACCTGCATGGTTAGTACACTTGATAACAACAATATTAATCACATATCAACAATATGTAATACAAAGATAACATCACTATTCCCTCATTAGGGTTAGGGTTTCTCATCTTTATCAATTAGGGTTTCACATCACATCACCCTATATTAGGGTTTCACATCACATCACCCTATATTAGGGTTTCACATAACCTCACCCTATATTAGGGTTTCACATAACCTCACCCTATATTAGGGTTTCACATCACATCACCCTATATTAGGGTTTCACATCACATCACCCTATATTAGGGTTTTACATAACATCACCATGTAGTAGGGTTTCACATTACATCACCATGTATTAGGGTTTCACATAACATTACCCTGTATTAGGGTTTCATGATCACATTATCCAAGATCAATACCCTAATTCAAAACTCCATGCATTTTGGAGAATGAATTGATATTACAATTAGTATCTAAAACCTAACTCATTGATCCACATGTCTAGAATTACATAATACCTTCATAAGTATTCAAATGAACTTATGAATTGTAATTTTCTCTATTGGTCAGGGTTTCCATTCTCCATTGATTAGGGTTTTATGATTACCTTACTAATCCAAACCCTAAACCAGTGCTTCCATATATCTTAGAGAACAAAACATTATTTAAGTATTAAATCCTATTTATCATTGTTCCATGTACTAGGAACACACAACACCATCATTCTTTATTCAATTGACTTAACCTTTCACTAAGTGCATATACATATGCTTGTCATAGTATATTGAATTTATTACTTTCATAGGCATCAAGTGATAATCACATTAATTATACTAATCACCTAAGTACTTTTAGTGCTGCTTTTATTGAAATCAACCTTGAGATACTCTTCAACTACTTAAGGGGTTATTGGTATTTACATAGTTTGGATTAGTTAGACCTTCAAACGGTCTTGGACCAATTACATCCTCAAACGTCTTGGACCTTCAAACGGTCTTGGACCAATTACATCCTCAAATGGTCTTGGACCTTCAAACGGTCTTGGACCAATTGTGTGGCATCCAACTTATAAAACACAAGATTAACTAAGAGAAAGCAAATCATTTGCAGCGGATTACTGAAAATCACTAAAAATTAAAACTTTTTGCAAAGAGATCCACACATAGGAAATCTTTTTCATCAAGAACCACAGTATAATATTTACATTTTGTTCCATAAGTACACAACCTGTACCATCTCTTCTCGAGGATTACAAAATCAGTTGTCCTATTCAACATTATATACATACAGCATAAAACCTCAAGGCATCAAGTCAAAATCTCAGATCGATTCAATAAAAACACTGACTACTGACTCCGATGACCTGAGAGTACAGAGACGACACATAGGACTTTCTAACTATATGACTAGACAGGAAGTATCTCCACCTTAGATATTATTGATGTCCTTGATGCTGCTGCTGCTGTTCTTTCTCTGCGAAAGGTTTCCTGCCTCTTTGTCTGTGTTCACCTAAAAACATTGGATCCCACGGGGGTGAGACAATTATAAATTGTCCCAGCGGGAGATATAACTCTCTACCAAAACATTATTATTGCAGTTATATACGTAAAACTGGACAAAGGATATGCAGTTTAAAGCATTCTCATCTTAAAGCATTGTAACTATCTATGATAGAACAATAGATCAACTTTTCTCTTAATAAGGAATAGGAAGAACATGTATATCATTTATCCTCCATATTATACCATCATGTCAAACTTCTCTTGTGAAACTCATTATCTTGATGTGTCACTCATGAGACATTCTTGTTTCAACTTATTGGCCTTAGCCAATCTGCTAAACATACTTTGGTTATATTGTACATCGGAGTGTGCATCTTCATGTCTTATTCAGGCATTGGTCTATACCAATCCTATATAAATATTCCAGGCATTGGATTACACCAATCCTGTTCAACTAGTACTAGCATTAGACTTATATTATTCCTGTGTATCCATTCCAAGTATTGAACTATGTCAATCTTGTGCAACTATTCCAGGTATTGATCTATGTCAATCCTGTGCAACTATTCCAGGTATTGATCTATGTCAATCCTGTGCAACTATTCCAGGTATTGATCTATGTCAATCCTGTGCAACTATTCTAGGTATTGGGTTATTACCAATCATGTGTTATTATTCCACGTATTGGGAGTTAGCCAATCATGTGCATTCCAGGTATTGGGAGTAAGCCAATCCTTTATTATTATTCCAGGTATTGGGAGTTAGTCAATCCTGTATCATTATTCCAGGTATTGGGAGTTAGCCAATCCTGTGTTATTATTCCAGGTATTGGGAGTTAGCCAATCATGTGTTATTATTCCAGGTATTGGGAATTAGCAAATCCTGTGTTATTATTCCTAGTATTGGGAATTAGCCAATCCTGTGTTATTATTTCAGGTATTAGGAGTTAGCCAATCCTGTGCATTCCAGGTATTGGGAATTAGCCAATCCTGTGTTGTTATTCTAGGTATTGGGAATTAACCAATCATGTGCATTCCAGATATTGGGAGTTAGCCAATCCTGTGCATTCCAGGTATTGGGAGTTAGCCAATCCTGTATTATTATTCCAGGTATTGGGAGTTAGCCAATCATGTGTTATTATTCCAGGTATTGAGAATTAGCCAATCATGTGTTATTATTCCAGGTATTGGGAATTAGCCAATCCTATGTTATTATTCCAGGTATTGGGAGTTAGCCAATCCTATGCATTCTGGGTATTGAACTATCTCAATCCTGTGGTTTTATTCCAGGTATTCATCTATATCAATCTTGGGTAACCTTTAAAACATTTTGTTACCTCTCACTAGGCAACAACCATCCTCATGGCTCATAAGGCCCATAAAGCATCTTGTCACCTCTCACTAGGCAACATAACATATTACTTCATGTAATACAATAGTAACACCTTTATTCCCTCAATAGGGTTAGGGCTTACTATTCATATCATATTATGATTTCTCATGTCCCATTACCAAATTTAGGGTTAAGGTTTCCCATCTCATATTAGGATTTAATAGTTATCAAAGTATATCAACTTTGAGATGCAAATTGTGAAGTCTTTCATATCTTGATGTATCACTTACCTCATTACTTCCAACTTTCTCAAGTTATCAACTTATCTTGGATTACGGTATTTCCCATCTTAATCCTTTCATCCACTAACCTATCACTCTTATCATGAAGTGCATAGGTCACGCATAAGAATGGTCCAACTATCTTTAATGATATAGACTCATCTCATGTTAAAGCATTGCTTACTATAAGGGTATCTACAATCAATCACTTTAGGTATTTCCCCCATCAATGTATTGGTTACCATTCCATTATTCAAATTAGGGTTTCCCATATCGTTACTCTTTAATAGGGTTTAGGGGTTCACATACTATCATACTTCATTAGGGTGAGGATTGCATATAACATTACCCTTCATTAGGCGTTCACATCTTATTGCCTAAAATTAGGGTTTACTATTCACCCCAACAAGAGTTTCTCATAGCATCACCCTCAATTAGGGTTTCTCATGGAATCAACCTCAATTAGGGTTTCACATTGAATCAACCTCAATTAGGGATTCACATGGAATCAACCTCAATTAGGGTTTCACATTGAATCAACCCCAATTAGGGATTCACATGGAATCAGCCTCAATTAGGGATTCACATTTTATTATCTTGGTTTTAGAGTCACAACATTACCCTAGGTTTGGGTTACATCTGATATTGCTCTAAATTAGGGATTGGGGTTCAACAACCTTCTTGATTAGGGTTTCATGATCTCTTTATTATGGATCATACCCTATTCATCACATGATCACTACTCATGTATGAATTCCTTTCCATCATCCTCTCAACTTGATTAGGTTACATCAACCCTTCAATCAAGTACACACAATTATGATTAACATAATGTACCAAGTCATTGTTCTTATAGGCAATTATGGTTTATCCCTTAATTGGCAATAATCACTTAGGTACTATTAGGGATTCAAAATTTGTACCTTCATTGATTATCATTACTAATCATCATTGGATCAATGGATCATTCATCATCTTAATTCTCAAGAGATTCGATTACATTGGACCTCCATTACATAAGGTATCCAATTGAATTGACCAATTGAATCTTCAATTACAAAAGGTGTCCAAGTGGATTAAAAAATTGAGTCCTCAATTAATTTTGACTACTTGAGCCCCAAACGGTCTTAGTCATTCAAAGTTCAAACGGTTTGAAACTGTTTGGTAAAGGTGGTGCTTGAGACCGTTTGCTAAAGCAAGTACTTGAAACCATTTGCTAAAGCACCTTTTGAAATCGCATGGGCTCAACCGGTTTGGGATCGTTTGGTCCCAAACGGTCTTGAGACCGTTTGGTCCAAACCTCCTCAAAACTACATGGACCAAAGATGGTCCCTACCTATCAAATCGATTTGGGGTTCTCAATGTTGATTTCTTCAATCATTGAATTCATGTAACCAATCTTCAATTGGACCCATCGCCATACTTCAATTGGGTTAATTAGGTCATCCTTAAACTTATTTGATCCTCAATTGACCCTCAATTTATCATCAATTAGGGTTTGAATCAACTGAATTAGGGTTTGGAATCGATGATCCTTCAACATTAACCAATGCGAGTCTAGTTGCTTTAAAACTATTGGACCATCATCCAAATTGGACATGACCTGACCCCAAACGGTCTTGAGGTCATTTGGATGACCTCCAAATGGTCTTTAGACTTTTTTCCCATGTCAACATCAAAATCCAAGTCAATCAATCAAAGTTTGGATCATTGGATTGATCAATAAGTCAGCATTTGATTGCACTTCGACTTAGTACCTTTAGATCTTTTAACACCTAACCATAGTCAACCCTGGACCCCAAAACGGTCTTGGGTGACCCCCAAACGGTCTTGGGATCGTTTGGATAACCTCCAAACGGTCGTGAGACCGTTTGGTCATCGTATCATCATCAACCATGTCATTCAATTAGGGTTTGGACCCTATGATTGGTCACCAAATCAGCACTTAATTGTATTTCAATTTGGTATCTTTGGACCTTCAAACACTTCACCAAACTTAACCCTAGACCTCCAAATGGTCTTGGGTGGTGATTCCCAAACGGTTTTGAAACCGTTTGGGTCAACCAACCCAAAGCATCAACTCATTCAATTGCAAAATCAGCACTTAGCCGATTAGGGTTTATACCATATGTTTGAATCTTCAAACACCTAACCATACTCAACCATAGACCTCCAAACGGTCTTGAGACCGTTTGGGTGATTCTCAAATGGTTTTGAAACCGTTTGGGTCAATCAACCCAAGTTTCAAACTCAAGCACTTATGAAATCCGCACTCAACCCGATTAGGGTTTAGGTGATTGATGGACCTTCAACTCATGAACCGGTTGGATTTAATCAATAATAATTGGTGGTTCTTTAACCTAGTTCATTATGAACAGTTTCCCAAATGGTCAACCCTGGTCAACATCACCAAACGGTCTGAAACCATTTGGTCTCATGCGGTTTGGTGAAACTGTTTGCTTCCAAAACACAAACCGTTTGGACATTTGATTGAAACCGTTTGGTCTATATATTTTGGGAGGTGTGAGCTTATGATGATTTCATCATCAAGCTCTAGACCCACGAAACGTGTTGTTATTTCCATGGAGATTGCATCAATCAACCAAATCAATAATTGTAAATAGAGAAATGATCATTATTTGATGGGGAATTGAATGCAATAACAAAGTTAGGGTTTCAAGTTATAAAACCCACCTCCAATTGAGCTCCAAAGCTCCAAGATCATGACAAAATGGTGGATGAAGCTTTTGCAATTCCCCCTAAGATTGTCCTCGAGCTTTAGTTTGAAAAGATTGGCTAGGGCTGAAGAGGAGATCGAAATAAGAAGAAATCCATAATTTATTTTTCGATTTTAACCATGGAATCAAGGTGAAATGGATCAAGAACCTTACCAACAGGTTGGGGGTCGTCCTACAGGTCCTCCCTAGCTCCCTTGGTCAGTTTCCAAGCAAGGAGAAGAAGTGCAAACGAAAAAGCCTTTCATTTGGCTTGTAAAGGGTCTTTTTATAAGAAATTCAAGGAGAGAGAAAGTGCCTAATAAAAATTCATTTAATCCCAAAAATAGTGCCGCCTCTTCCCCCTCAACTTCCTTAGGGACGAGGCTATATTGTTTTCATCTTATTCCTCTCAATTATCCATGATTTAAAGAAAAGCAAATCAAGCACCTTAAATCATATTATATTAATATCCAGATGTGAGTGGATATTTCTTTTTCTTATAAAATTATGAGTGAGTTATCCATTCCCTTGGATATTTTCGTGGTCCTTGCAAGGCTCAAGGATGTACACGCACATCAGAATCCAACCATTTTAATTTTGGTTGAAGGTCCTTTAATTAATACATTTATTTTTGCCCTAAATCGAATTAGGGTTTCAATTATGATTAAATCTTGATTATTTTAATATCAGGATTCTCTCTCCTCCAACTTAATTCAAATGAGGCGCCCCTCTCATTTTCTTTGCTCTACATGGTGCCAGGAAACATTATGGACCTTATTGAAGTGGTAATTTTCATATTGAACCCTAGGTTTTGGGTAAATTGCACTTTACACCAAAACTAGGTTTTAATGCACAAACATTGCTTTATCAGCTTTTCCTTGGTACTCAGGCTACCGCAAGCCATACATTTGCATCATATTCATTATCATGATGCTTCAACATATAAGGAACATCCTATAATGCAACATTTGCAATCTAACCCCTCGACTTGGGCAATTTGCACTTAGTCCAAAATAAGCAAATATTGCTTCAACATTGTTCAAACAGGACCAAAATTGAAACATAAGTTTCTCATGAGCCCTAATTGCTTTTCACAAGATAAGATTAAACATATAATCATATTTCTTAATCAAAACACCTAGGGTTAAAGTGTAACCCAGGTCAGGGATGTTACAAATTATAAGCCCCTAACTAGGATTTCGTCCCTGAAATCCCAGATAAAGGGAAACATATATTATCCATGCATCATATCATCATGTCCTCACATAACACCTCATTATTATGGAGACACCATAGGGTTTTTAATCAACAAAAAGTTATTTCACACAAATTTATCATGGAATGGTTCACATGGAACACATACTCCCATGTTCCTTAGTAGGTTCAATATTTCTCTTTCAAGATCACCATTATATTCTGTCATCCACTTGAGACTATAAGTCTTTTCATACCCTAATTGTGTCATCTCACGTGATAACACCATACTATCTTTCCTTATTACCTGCACTAACTATCTCATTAGTTGTACATTCTCTTATCATAAGGAAAGGCTACTTATCAATTAAGAACTTATCTCAAAGATATCTTCAATTGTTATGTTTATGCAAAACATAAACCCCTAACATGTGATGTTCATATTGTTTTACATGACTAATTTGATTTTCATGGTTGACCATTCCGGGTAGTCAACATAAACCATCTATTATTTCTTAGATACCAGAATCTCTTACCTTGGTATCTATCACATGTATTAAAAACACATCACTTATTTATCTTCCTTTCATCTTGGGACATTACTTGTTATATATATCTTCATCTTGGAGCCAAAGTCCAAGATAAACTGATACCTTTCTAAGTATCCATTACATAAACATCTTTATATTATGCACATCAAGTGTTCTATGACCCACTTGATTGCCATGTCCCAGAGAGAAAAAAAACAAGGAATCATATTCCTCATTCTAATCTTATGAGGATTATGCTTTTAATTCCTCATACAAACATGCTCATCTGAGGTTATCTCATATTTCTCTTTCTTATGCTTAAAACAGGACACATTTATTCATTCCATGCTTCTTATTTCATGATACTCATTAGATTGTATCAGAATGACTGCTTGATCAGGGCAATAAAAAATATTACAATCTAAGAGTTTCCATACTCACTTTATCATCAATAGTTGTATACCTGGCTAGGGTATATAAATACTGAGATCAAGTAGTATGCACTTTTTATACTATCATATTCCTTCCTTTTCATATTATCACAAGTATACGATTTAACATTACTGGGTTTTACCCAGGCATCTCTTCAATACCTCATCTTCTTATCATAGAGTTAAGAGCAACATGAACATCTATAATGTTTGTTATGCAAAATATAAGTCCTCATAGGACTGATCAAAGACAACTCAATCAATTACCTTCTCAAAGTAACTCAGGAAATCATAAAAAGACATATAAGAATGACATTATTTTGTCTAACCTGTCATGATTCGTGGATTATTCGCTACCTCAGGATGATTCTGCCTCAGAGGTTGATTCACCATAACATTTTTGGCTGAGTGATCTCTTGCCAGATGTCCAACCTATCTACACAGGTAGCAAATTCTGGGTGCCAGGTATGGTCTAGAGGGTTCTTTACCCTTTCTAGATGACCATTGCCTTGGTGCACTAGGTCCTGGTTGTACTGGTGGTACCAAAATCTTTCCCTTTTTGGGACTATTAGGCCTCTGTCCCTGGATTTGGATAGGCCTTTTCTCAATTCTCTATTCCTTGTTCTTTGTTGGACAATTCTTTACAATATGTCCAGGCTTTCTACACCTATAAAAAATTCTTCTTTTGGGTTGAAACCTATTCCTTCCTTCGTCATTTATTGATTCAACAGGCTGAGGTTGAGCACAGACTTGATCTAAGTCCAGAACTTCATCAATTCCCATTGCTTCCACCTACTGATGTGGATTATGTATCATGTTGATGTCCAAAACATCATCATTAGGGGCTGGTAATCTAGGTTGCACTGCTAGTGCTCGATCCACTAAATACATCATGGTTGCCCTAAATTCCCCAACAGTGATTCCTAAGGAAGGGTTTCTTATCATAATTGGATTAGCTAGGGGATTCTCAGGCAATTGTCCCTCTCTTGCCTGCTCCCCTACACCTCTTCTTGGTGCAACATTGCTACTTTCTGAAGCAAACTCCTCACGTGACCCAGTCATCTTCAAGTTCTTCTTCTCCTATATGAGCAGAAGACACTATCAGATGCACTGGATGACACTGCAACAGACTCTACTACCTTAGTCCTATGTCTCTGTAGACTCAGCAAACCTAGAGCTCTGATACCACTAAATTGTGGCATCCAACTTATAAAACACAAGATTAACTAAGCGGAAGCAAATCATTTGCAGCGGATTACTGAAAATCACTAAAAATTAAAACTTTTTGCAAAGAGATCCACACATAGGAAATCTTTTTCATCAAGAACCAAAGTATAATATTTACATTTTGTTCCATAAGTACACAACCTGTACCGTCTCTTCTCGAGGATTACAACATCAGTTGTCCTAATCAACATTATATACAGACAGCATAAAACCTCAAGGCATCAAGTCAAAATCTCAGATCGATTCAATAAAAACACTGACTACTGACTCTGATGACCTGAGAGTACAGAGACGACACATAGGACTTTCTAACTATATGACTAGACAAGCAGTATCTCCACCTTAGATATTATTGTTGTCCTTGATGTTGCTGCTGCTGTTCTTTCTCTACTAAAGGTTTCCTGCCTCTTTGTTCACGTTCACCTAAAAACATTGGATCCCACGGGGGTGAGACAATTATAAATTGTCCCAGCGGGAGATATAACTCTCCGCCAAAACATTATTATTGCAGTTATATACATAAAACTGGACAGAGGATATGCAGTTTAAAGCATTCTCATCTTAAAGCATTGTAACTATCTATGATAGAATAATAGATCAACTTTTCTCTTAATAAGTAATAGGAAGAACATGTATATCATTTATCCTCCATATTATACCATCATGTCAAACTTCTCTTGTGACACTCATTATCTTGATGTGTCACCCATGAGACATTCTTGTTTCAACTTATTGGCCTTAGCCAATCTGTTAAACAGACTTTGGTTATATTAGACATCAGAGTGTGCATCATCATGTCTTATTTAGGAATTGGTCTATACCAATCCTATACAAATATTCTAGGCATTGGAATACACCAATCCTATGCAACTAGTACAAGCATTAGACTTATATTATTCCTGTGTATCCATTCCAAGTATTGAACTATGTCAATCTTGTGCAACTATTCCAGGTATTGATCTATGTCAATCCTGTGCAACTATTCCAGGTATTGATCTATGTCAATCTTGTGCAACTATTCTAGGTATTGATCTATGTCAATCCTATGCAACTATTCCAGGTATTGGGTTATTACCAATCATGTGTTATTATTCCAGGTATTGGGAGTTAGCCAATCTTGTGTATTCTAGGTATTGGGAGTTAGCCAATCATGTGTTATTATTCCAGGTATTGGGAGTTAGCCAATCCTATATTATTATTCCAGGTATTGGGAGTTAGCCAATCCTGTGTTATTATTCCAGGTATTGGGAGTTAGCCAATCCTGTGTTATTATTCCAGGTATTGGGAATTAGCCAATCTTTTGTTATAATTCCAGGTATTGGGAATTAGCCAATCCTGTGTTATTATTCTAGGTATTGGGAGTTAGCCAATCATGTGCATTCCAGGTATTGGGACTTAGCCAATCCTGTGTTATTATTCCAGGTATTGGGAATTAGCCAATCCTGTACATTCCAGGTATTGGGAGTTAGCCAATCCTGTGCATTCCAGGTATTGGGAGTTAGCCAATCCTGTATTATTATTCTATGTATTGGGAGTTAGCCAATCCAGTTTTATTATTCCAGGTATTGGGAATTAGCCAATCATGTGTTATTATTCCAGGTATTGGGAATTAGCCAATCCTATGTTATTATTCCAGGTATTGGGAGTTAACCAATCCTGTGCATTCCAGTTGTTGAACTGTCTCAATCCTGTGGTTTTATTCCAAGTATTGATCTATATCAATCCTGGGTAACCTTTAAAACATTTTGTTACCTCTCACTAGGCAACAACCATCCTCATGGCTCATAAGGCCCATAAAGCATCTTGTCACCTCTCACTAGGCAACATAACATATTACTTCATGTAATACAATAGTAACACCTCTATTCCCTCAATAGGGTTAGGGCTTACTATTCATATCATATTATGATTTCTCATGTCCCATTACCCAATTTAGGGTTAAGGTTTCCCATCTCATATTAGGATTTCATAGTTATCAAAGTATATCAACTTTGAGATGCTAACTGTGAAGTCTTTCATATCTTGATGTATCACTTACCTCATTACTTCCAACTTTCTTGAGTTATTAAGGTATTTCCCATCTTAATCCTTTCATCCACTAACCTATCACTCTTATCATGAAGTGCATAGGTCACACATAAGAATGGTCCAACTATCTTTAATGATATGGACTCATCTCAGGTTAAAGCATTGCTTGCTATAAGGGTATCTACAATCAATCACTTTAGGTATTTCCCCCATCAATGTATTGGTTACCATTCCATTATTTGAATTAGGGTTTCCCATATCATTACTCTTTAATAGGGTTTAGGGTTTCACATACTATCATACTTCATTAGGGTGAGGATTGCATATAATATTACCCTTCATTAGGCTTTCACATCTTATTGCCTAAAATTAGGGTTTACTATTCATCCCAACAAGAGTTTCTCATAACATCACCCTCAATTAGGGTTTCTCATGGAATCAACCTCAATTAGGGTTTCACATTGAATCAACCTCAATTGGGGATTCACATGGAATCAACCTCAATTAGGGTTTCACATTGAATCAACCTCAATTAGGGATTCACATGGAATCAACCCCAATTAGGGATTCACATTTTATTATCTTGGTTTTAGAGTCACAACATTACCCTAGGTTTGGGTTACATCTGATATTGCTCTAAATTAGGGATTGGGGTTCAACAACCTTCTTGATTAGGATTTCATGATCTCTTTATTATGGATCATACCCTATTCATCACATGATCACTACTCATGTATGAATTCCTTTCCATCATCCTCTCAACTTTATTAGGTTACATCAACCCTTCAATCAAGTACACACAATTATGATTAACATAATGTACCAAGTCATTGTTCTTATAGCCAATTAGGGTTTATCCCTTAATTGGCACTAATCGCTTAGGTACTATTAGGGATTCAACCTTTGTACCTTCATTGATTATCATTACTAATCATCATTGGATCAATGGATCATTCATCATCTTAATTCTCAAGAGATTCGATTACATTGGACCTCCATTACATAAGGTATCCAATTGAATTGACCAATTAAATCTTCAATTTCAAAAGGTGTCCAAGTGGATTAACCAATTGAGTCCTCAATTAATTTTGACTACTTGAGCCCCAAACGGTCTTAGTCATTCAAAGTTCAAACGGTTTGAAACCGTTTGGTAAAGGTGGTGCTTGAGACCGTTTGCTAAAGCAAGTACTTGAAACCGTTTGCTAAAGCACCTTTTGAAACCGCATGGGCTCAACCTGTTTGAGATCATTTGGTCCCAAATGGTCTTGAGACCGTTTGGTCCAAACCTCCTCAAAACTGCATGGACCAAAGATGGTCTCAACCTATCAAATCGATTTGGGGTTCTCAATGTTGATTTCTTCAATCATTGAATTCATGTAACCAATCTTCGATTGGACCCATCACCATACTTCAATTGGGTTAATTAGGTCATCCTTCAACTAATTTGATCCCCAATTAACCCTCAATTGATCATCAATTAGGGTTTGAATCAACTGAATAAGGGTTTGGAATCGATGATCCTTCAACATTAACCAATGCGAGTCTAGTTTCTTTAAAACTATTGGACCATCATCCAAATTGGACATGACGTGACCCCAAATGGTCTTGAGGTCATTTGGATGACCTCCAAACGGTCTTGAGACCGTTTTCCCATGTCAACATCAAAATCCAAGTCAATCAATCAAAGTTTGGATCATTGGATTGATCAATAAATCAACATTTGATTGCACTTTGACTTAGTACCTTTAGATCTTTTAACACCTAACCATAGTCAACCCTGGACCTCCAAACGGTCTTGGGTTACCCCCAAACAGTCTTAGGATCGTTTGGATAACCTCCAAACGGTCTTGAGACCATTTAGTCATCATATCATCATCAACCATGTCATTCAATTAGGGTTTGGACCCTAGGATTGGTCACCAAATCAACACTTAATTGTATTTCAATTTGGTATCTTTGGGCCTTCAAACACTTGACCAAACTTAACCCTAGACCTCCAAACGGTCTTGTGTGACCCCCAAATGGTCTTGAGACCGTTTGGGTGATTCCCAAATGGTTTTGAAACCGTTTGGGTCAATCAACCCAAAGCATCAACTAATTCAATTGCAAAATCAGCACTTAGCCGATTAGGGTTTATACCATATGTTTGAATCTTCAAATACCTAACCATACTCAATCATAGACCTCCAAACGGTATTGAGACCGTTTGGGTGATTCCCAAATGGTTTTGAAACCGTTTGGGTCAATCAACCCAAGTTTCAAACTCAAGCACTTATGAAATCAACACTCAACCCGATTAGGGTTTAGGCGATTGATGGACCTTCAACTCATGAACCGATTGGAGTTAATCAATAATAATTGGTGGGTCTTTAACCCAGTTCATTATGAACAAGTCCCCAAATGGTCAACCCTGGTCAACATCACCAAACGGTCTGAAACCGTTTGGTCTCATGCGGTTTGGTGAAACCATTTGCTACTAAACGGTTTTGAAACCGTTTGCTTCCAAAACACAAACCGTTTGGACATTTGATTGAAACCGTTTGGTCTAAATATTTTGGTAGGTGTGTGCTTATTATGATGTCATCATCATCAAACTCTAGACCCATGAAACCTGTTGTGATTTCCATGGAGATTGCATCAATCAACCAAATCAATAATTGTAAATAGAGAAATGATCATTATTTGATGGGGAATTGAATGCAATAACAAAGTTAGGGTTTCAAGTTATAAAACCCGCCTCCAATTGATCTCCAAATATCCAATCTCACGCCAAAAATGGTGGATGAAGCTTTTGCAATTCCCCCTAAGCTCGTCCTCAAGCTTTAGGTTGAAAAGATTGGCTAGGGTTGAAGAGGAGATCGAAATAAGAAGAAATCCATAATTTATTTTCGATTTTCACCATGGAATCAAGGTGAACTGGATCAAGAACCTTACCAACAGGTTGGGGGTCGTCCTCCAGGTCCCCCCTAGCTCCCTTGGTCAGTTTCCAAGCAAGGAGAAGAAGTGCAAACGAAAAACCTTTCATTTGGCTTGTAAAGGATCTTTTTTATAAGAAATTCAAGGAGAGATAAAGTGCCTTATAAAAATTCATTTAATCCTAAAAATGGTGCCGCCTCTTCCCCTTCAACTTCATTAGGGACAAGGCTATCTTGTTTGCCTCTTATTCCTCTCAATTATCCATGTTTTAAAGAAAAGCAAATCAAGCACCTTAAATCGTATAATATTAATATCCATATGTGAGTGGATATTTCTTTTTCTTATAAAATTGTGAGTGATTTATCCATTCCCTTGGATATTTTCGTGGTCCTTGCAAGGCTCAAGGATGTCCACGCACATCAGAATCCAACCATTTTAATTTTAGTTGAAGGCCCTTTAATTAATACATTTATTTTTGCCCTAAATCGAATTAGGGTTTCAATTAGGATTAAATCTTGATTATTTTAATATCAAGATTCTCTCTCCTCCAAATTAATTCAAATGAGGCGCCCCTCTCATTTTATTTTCTCTACATGGTGCAAATAAACATTAGGGACCTTATTGAAGTGGTAATTTGCATATTGAACCCTAGGTTTTGGGTAAATTGCACTTTACACCAAAACTAGGTTTTAATGCACAAACATTGTTTTATCAGCTTTTCCTTGGTACTCAGGCTACCACAAGCCATACCTTTTGCATCATATTCATTATCATGATGCTTCAACATATAAGGAACATCCTATCATGCAACATTTTCAATCTAACCCCTCAACTTGGGTAATTTTCACTTTAGTCCAAAATAAGCAAATATTGCTTCAACATTGTTCAAACAGGACCAAAATTGAAACATAAGTTTCTCATGAGCCCTAATTACTTTTCACAAGATAAGATTAAACACATAATCATCTTTATTAATCAAAACACCTAGGGTTAAAGTGTAACCCAGGTCAGGGATGTTACAAATTGCATTATCAAACAGTCTTGGACCTTCAAACGGTCTTGAGGTCTCTTGACCATCAAACGACCTTGAAGACCGTTAGACCTTAAAAGGTATTGGTTCGATTTAATCTCCAAATGGTCTTGAACTTTTTGTACCTCCAAATGGTCTTGAGGTGCTTGACCTCCAAACGGTCTTGAGGTGCTTGACCTCCAAACGGTCTTGAGGTGCTTGACCTCCAAACGGTCTTGTTCAAAATCTTCAATCGGTTTTGGAACTATTTGATCAAATCAACTTTAAAAATGTTTAACCCTAAACGGTTTGGGACCGTTTGATTTAAATATTAATAAACTCCAAATGGGTTGAGACCGTTTGAATTAAATATTATTTAACCCCAAATGGTTTGAGACCGTTTAGTCCTCAAACAGTCTGAGACTGAATGGTCCTCGAACGGTCTAAGACCGTTCAGTCAATTCAGCTTGAAATCGTTTGAATCAATTTAGGGTTTCTTCAATCAATCAATTAGGGTTTGTAATCAATAGATCATCCATCACTGTAACCATTGTGATTAGATCAATTGGAACCATTGGATCTTCATCCATCCACACCAGCAATTGACCCCAAACGGGCTTGAGACTGTTTGACCTCAAACGGTCTTGAGAACGTTTGCCCTCGAACGGTCTTGAGACCGTTTGATCACCAAACGGCCTTGAGACCGTTTGGTCATCAAAAATGAAAACTGTTTTCTCATGATATTTATTAAGGTGTGTGCTAAGATGAAATCATCATCTTCAAGCTTCAAACCTTCGAAATTTGTTGTGATTCTTATGGTGATTTCATCAACTAATCAAAAGGAAATTTGGGAAAGAAAAAGAATCAACATATAATGAAGAAATGAAATCAATAATAATATTTAAGGGTTCAAGTTATATAACCCGCCTTCAAAGTAGCTTCAAAGCTCCAAGCTTAACATCTTTAATGGTGAATGAAGCTCCTTCAACTAGTCAAGGCTCGTTTCCAAATTTTTGGATGCAAAGGAATGGCGAGCAAAGAAGAAAATGAATGTTGAAATCCGATTTCAACCATCAATTCAAGGTTGAAGATGATCACGGAGCTTACCTTCAGCTTGGGGAACGTTTTTCTCCTGCTCCTAAGCTCCTTGGTCGTCATCCAAAGCAAAGAGAGAAAGTGGTTTGCAAAATGGCCTTTCAAGTAGGGAGAAAATTGAATATATGTGATTGATTTTCTAGGAGAGAGAAAGTAGAAGAAATTTCACCCATTTTATTTCCACATTCCCCCCTCCCTTCCTTACTTCCAAAGCCAACATCCTTGCCTTCAAAAACCTCTCGTTTATCCTTGAATTAAAAGCAACCACTTTAAGCACCTTAATTAATATAAAAATATTATCCATTTTTAGTGGACATTACTTTTTGATTAACAAATGTGAGTGGATTTCTTCACCTACTTAGGATATTTCAGTGCAACTCAAGGCATTTGGACCTCCTTGAATTATAGGATTTCAACCAAAGCCTTTTTAATTGACGAGCACTTCAATTAATATATTTATTTTTGCTACAATTTAAATTAGGGTTTCAATTATGCTTAAATCTTGATTATTTGAATATCAAGATTCTCTCTCCCCCAAAGAGATTCAATTGAGACGCCCCTCTGATTTTCTTGTCTCTAATTGATACCAAGAAACATTAGGGACTCTCTAGAAGTGGTATTTTGCATATTGAGCTCTAGGTTTTGGGTAAATTGCACATTACACCAAAACTAGGTTTTAATGCACACACATTGCTTAATAAGCTCTTTCTTGGTGCTCAGGCTTGCACAAGTCATACTTCTACATCATTTTCATTCTCATGATGCTATAACACTTGAGGAACATTTATCATGTAACATTTGTAAGGTAACTCCTCGAATTGGGTAAATTGCACTTTAATCCAAAACAGGTAAAACATTGTTTCAACATTATTCAAATAGGACCAAAATATTAAAACATAAACTCTCCTTTAATCTTAATTACTTTTCAAAAGATAAAGAAAAGAATATAAATAACTTACTTAAGAAAAACTTATAGGATTAAGCCTTAACCCAGGTCAGGGATGTTACAAAAATCTTGAGCATGATCGACTTGTAGACAATGGAAAACTACTTTTTGTCCAGTGGTCATGTCAAACTTGACTTCCATGTCGCCAATAACTTTTCTAAAAAGGGCACTCACCACAACATTTTAGGATTTCGGGGGGGGGGGGTGATGTCCTTGTTAACAAAATTCCCGAAGTCAAAAGTTGGAATCTTGACACAAAGACTGTCCAAAGCACTATTAAAATCAGAGTTCATGCTGCATATTCCACTATCACATAAAATGTGATCCTGAAGCACCCAAGATTGGGCCCTAGAAGTCATAAAAGTATATTAGGAGGCCTCTACCGCTGACTAAAATCCTAAGCCGCCTAAGAGGATGGGTAAGGAAGCTAAACACCATTGAAGGTCGCCAAAGAAGGGACCTCCACAAACAACATTGTCCTCAATGGACCCTCATAATCCTCTATCAAACCACAATGTTGCCTTCTCCATGTGAATAGGTTGGCAAGTCCTAAGGCCGAATAGAAGCTTGGAAACACCCATAGAAGAACAAAGCAGAAGGAGCTCACTTTGTGGATCATGCAACTTTGGAAGAACCTTCATAAGCTCAACAACCCTCTGCATGGACACCCCCTCAAGAAACCCTTTGTCCCTACTAAGGGATCCTCCAAGTAACATTACTTTAAGCAAATGCCTCCCAGTGTCTACATGGAACAATCCTTTCTGAAGCTCCCAACCATCACATGTAGGCCGAAAAAGCTCAGTCTCACAAATATTTAGTTCAAGACATAAACATGGACCACTCTTCTGAATGATGTCAAGTACCTTGTCCACCTCCCTTATGTCCCCAATAACAACCCCGTCATCAAGGTGCCACGCATGGAGAAGAAGCTTACAGTTGTATCTGATCTGATGGACATGTGGATGTAGTACAAGGGTAAAAAGAAGTGTCCCTAAGGGGTCTCCCTACAATATTCCAGTTGAAGACCAAATATGCTTGTCCTGAGATACAATCTTGCTGCCTGGCCATACAAAAACTCCACCCATAAGGATATAGATGGGCACCTCATATTCACCTCATGAAGAAGTACCGTCCTATCCACTAGGTTGAAAGCATTAGAGAAATCTATGGTGAGCATGGAAAGAGACCCATCTTCATGATGCTCACTCGCCACCCTGTTAACACTATGCAAGATAGCTTCTTCATTGCCAGATACACCGGCTCCAAGTTGGAAGTCAATGAGATACTTAGCCATATCTTCACCCACTCATGTCATAACAACTTTGGACATTAGGCGCCTCCAAATAGTTCCCACTGCAAAAAGACATATCCCATTGTCCAGTTTAAGCAATGTCGTAAGAGGTGATAAAACTACAAATTCTGCTAAACTCAGGGGAACCTCCCTCCCAACCATAGGTTAACCACTAGGGTGATGACATGTACCATGTTTGTGGCAATAATAGACCCTTCTCCACATAAAGCGTCTAAGATATGTTGTGCTCTCAACCCATCTTTGCCACATGAAGTCCCTCTAGAAAACAACTTGATACAACCAAGAATAGTATCAACATCAACTACTAGAGGTGCTTTAGAAAATAAAGAAGTTGGCATGGAAGGAGGTAATTTGTGTGGGTGTTTAGCCTCTAAAGTCTTCATGGTATCTGCATCCAAAGGAGCCACACCTGATAAGCACAACACTTTCACTACTGCTAAAAGTTTGCAACTTTTCGAAGGCACTATTGGATGTTAGGATTCACCTTCTTATCCTTGTCCTTGGAGTTATCACCTCCACGACCCACAACCTTTTATACAAATATATTGAACGAGCTATTCACTAATGTGGAAATACCATCAGCTTCTCCCCAGGTAGCAAGCGAGTTCAAAATATGGCGTTATTGCAAGGACTTTTTATTATCATACCTATTGTCCCACCTACTCTTAAGTTTGAAAACCTGCAACGTACAATGAGGAAGAGGCAATAACCTCACCCACATGGCTATGGATCCAGACTCGACGATCACTTTGTAAAGAATTGTCTTCAATGCTTGAGAGAATGTAAGTAAAAAAAATCGATAATTAGAAGAAATATGGTGAATCGTAGCGAAAAGTACTCGTGGAATACAAATTAAAAAAATAAAAGGAGACTACTTCTGTAGCCACAGCTAATATAAAAAAATGACAAGCACATTATTATATTACCAACATTCCTCCCCTCCCTTCGGCTTTATTGACCACGTATAAAACATAACCTAATGCATATTAGTCTTCTTATTAGAGATAGATGCGAGGGCCGTCAAAGTACGCTGTGCTTACGTATAGTTATTTCTTAACGACACGAAAAGTATTGTCATTTGTAAACGTCGCGCTCGTGAGCCAGCAGCTCCCGCAGAATCCCGTTGTCTTCCCAATTCGCCTTTCGTTTCTTGTGAAGTTCACCCAGCTGAGCCAGGTGGTAGGGTAAGCAGGGAGGTGTATTCCGATGGCAGCTTCTCCTTCTTCTCCCTCCTCTAACCGAGCTCTTCATTCCCCACCCAAACCGAGCTCGCAGGCCAACGGTCTGCCTGTTCCGGACGACATCGGTCTCTACATTGCATCCTTTCTGGAGGTCTTCTTCTACCCCTTTCTGTTCTCTGCACTAAACCGTACTGGGTTTTAGGTTTTACTTGTCTTAGTTTTTGTTTGGCTCTGCTTTGCGTGTACCATCAGGCATCCGACCTCTGTTCACTGGGGAGCTGCTCGCGCCAGTTGCGGGACCTTTGCGCCGCCGACTTCCTCTGGGCTTCACTCTTCAGCCGAAGGTGGCCCTCCGTCGACTTCGAGTCTCTAGGATCTTCTAACGAGAAAGTTGTGGAAGATGCCCCTGCTGGTTCATCATCGTCCTCCCAACACGGCTTGGGCTCTCTGCCTTCCGCTCAGGTTGTAATTTCATAATTAATTCTATTTTTGAAGCGCAGAAGTCTTATACACGAACTGCTATTAGCTCATGAGAGCTGGAAGTAATATTTATGTCTTACATCGACGTTAGAATATCATGTCCATCTAATAATGTTTTTTTATAATATATTCATGGTTAGGAAATTTGTGGATAAATCTGTCCAGTTTATGGCTCATTTTAATTGGTTTATATTTTATTGGGAATTTAGAAGTATAATACGTTATCCATATAACAGTCAGAAGTCTAATTTGACATGATCTCGAGAAAACCAAATACTTGGCATGGAATTTAATGTTCAAGATGTCAAAGCTAAAAAACTTATGCTTGATGCCACAGTAGTTAACATGGATATATTGGCGCATTTAGTTTGAGCACTGCATGCTAACATCACACTTTAGGATGGATGAAAATATCGGAGTTGACAGGTGAGATTGCTGATAGTGATAGCCACTGTTGTTCGTTCGAGCATCATGTTTATTCCTAGAACATATTTATTCCAGTATACAGAATCCTTTAACTAATATTTTTTTCCTCCTTCAAGTGGAATGAGAAACCATAGAAAATCTTAGGAGAAATGTTTTAGGGGTAGAGGATCGTATCACAGCCACAATAGGCTCCGATATGGATTAAGGAAAAATGGAGGTATGAGAGGATATGCATACACAAGTTTTCTAAACTCTATCTCAAATTCCTATTAATGAATCGTCTTTCAAAACGAAGCCTTGAGGTTCTCTGTAGAGTTGTATACTGAATGATCATATCATACCCACGCTCATGAGTAAAGAACCCCAACTAATGAAAAAGGGAGGAAATCAATTCTATTTTTCTCAAAAAGCTAATTTCTAAATTAAAATTCTTGGATAGCCTAAATTTAACGAAATGCTCATTGTTTGTCCGCATTGTCTTCAATGCTGTTCAATTTTTTGGGGTTTGGATGGGTTGTGCTATTGTTGTGGTCATCATCCCCTTATAATAATCTCAATGGTGTGACTCATGCATGGTGAGAGGGGTGTGAGGAAGGATTATGTTGGTAATCCCAGTGTTTATTTTGATTACAAAAAATAGGGAGCCACACTTATGTAACGGATTAGGGAAGCATGCAAACCCTATTATATAGTGAATCACATAGATGTCTAGGAAGAGAACGAAGTAAAATATAAGTATAAATATATGTCAACACTTCCCCTCAAGTTGGAGTGTACACATCATGTAGACCCAACTTGCCACTTATGAGATGAAAAATGCATGGCGTCAAGGTCTTGGTGAGAATGTTTGCGATCTGTATGCCTGTCTAAATATGAGGTGTAGTTACTTATATTTTTGCCATAACTAAGTCTCCCACAAAGTGGCAGTCCACCTCTATGTGTTTGACATTGGCTTATGTGCTGTGTTGATAACAATTCGATTATCACATCACATGGCTATTGGGTATATAACTACATCTTTAGCTCAAGGATCATGCCTCTACCCATTGAGTTGCTAGATTACAGGTGCTCTAGGGGGAGGTGGTGAATAAAGTAATCTGAAAAATATTGATAAACAAGTTTGTAACAATATAATATTATTTAGAAATGCTCCTATATTATTATATTAGATGTGTTTTGGTCTGGTTTCCCCTTTTTGTTTATCTTATGTTTAGGCCCGCATTATATCTAATGGGTTTGCCCATTTACCTTCTCTTTTAAATAAAACAAGATTTGACATTAATCAAACAATCCATGTTTTCATGTGTATTTAACATGGTATTAGAGCAAGAAGTCTAGCTAGGGAGAACTGCCACCACCACTTGATTGTCTTCCTTGTTGCCTCCCTCTTCTTCTCCCCTAGGCACCATCACATCGGCTTCCGCTCCACCCAGGCTCTACCACCACTATCCTCTCATTTCTCAATACTGTTGGGCCTATTGTCTTCCCATCAAAAGATGCCCTAAGGGCTGCGATTTGGAAGCCCTATGGCGTTTGCCATCGTTGTTGTTGGTCTTCATGGCCATCCATTATTAGGGCATCCAATGCTATCAAGGCTGATTGTCATGTATCTCCTACTCTTAATAACATTTTGATCCCCTAGAGGATCGTTTATATTATGTGAACCTGCCAATTACATGCCATTGTGTCACTGTAAGGAGTGGGTCCCGGGAGGGACGACTCCTTACTTAAATTTAAAGAAATAGTTGCAAAATTCCCCAATGAAACACTTTCCACAAAATAAAAGCCACTTTGGGGTCCACAATATTTCTTTAAAATTATGATAACATGAACATTAGTTTTAATGCAGCGAAAATAAAACTAACTATTACATGGTATTTTTAACAATGTTCAACTAACGAGCCATAGACAACTTCTAACTGAATTTGAATACTAAACTACTCGGATCAGTTAGTGGAGAGTAACCTTTCCATCTCAAAAATCCTCAATAGCTAGTTTTGGGCGTCACCACCTAACTTCTGGTCCTCAGGCTGTGCAACCTCTGGGTGGGTTGGAAGCAACACTCAGGGTAGGAGAAAACAAAGAGAAAAGGATATCGATGAATGCTGAGTATGCACAAAGTAAAATGATTGGGCATTAATTAAAGTGAAAGAAGATTTGAAATAAAGAGATGTCAATAATGAGATATTCAAAAGAGAAAAGTCTGTCAAAAAGATTTAGCATGTCCAAAAGAGGAGGCATTCAATAACAAAGATAGATTAATAAAATGTTTCTTGCCATGTTCTTAACATCATAATAACAAAATAAACTGTTTGCATGTTGATAAATAAACATTGACTAGCATGTGCTAAAAAGTAGGGTAGGAACCCATATGTATTCCATACCAAAGGCAAGAGGACTAAAACCTCGGTGCCAAACAAATATAGTAACTTGCAGGGGAATATAACCCAGTGCATGGCAGGGGAATAAAACCCAGTGCCTAGATATCAAACATGGCAGGGGAATAGAACCCAGTGCCTGGTAGGGGAATAAAACCCAGTACCTATAAACAGTACAAGTGGCAGGGGAATAAAACCCAGTGCCTATATGGAAATCTCTACTTATAGCTATAACTAGTTAGTAATCCATGCAAATAGGACAGGCAAGATCAAGTATATTTATTTTCATAAGGCTATTAAGTTTCCATCAAATGGGGTCAAGGGACCCAAGTCATTGACTCATTGGTAAAATTAGGTCAGAAGACCACAAAAGTGGTAACAACATTAGCAAATCAGGAAAATATTTCCCAAAGAAGGGTACTCTCAAAAGATGATAGAACTGTCCGCAATTTAGTTAATGCCTCATATGGAAAAGATATTCAGTCATGATTATGCCCAATTTAAATAGAGTGGATGTACATACCTTAACTTGAGTTGCTAAATCGAAGATTGAATCCTAACCTTCCAAATCTATGATTAACTCAACCTACATACATGTTTATATCCTTTAATTAGGGTTTATATGCTAAAGTATAGAAGCATGACAAAAACCCTAAAAACCAAATCGATCGGTGAATCCTAATTCGAATTTTGAGATTGACCCAAATCTGACCTCAGGGTTTATTAAAGATAAAACTAATCTTACAATTGTAACTTTATTAATTATTATATTTTCTTTCATGATCACAAGTGGAAACAAAATCCTAAAACTCAAATAAAAAACCCTAGATTGATACTTGATTAAATCTTAGTGAGTTAGTTCAGGGTTACTAACCAGGGATATATTTCCAAGATCTAAATTCATCCTTCAAAACATTTCTTTAATTATTATTGTGATATTATGATTGTTTAAAACCCTAAAAATCCGATATTTAAAACTAGTGAACTAGGTGTTGAAAGCTATACCAAAAAATAGAGAAGATTCCAAGGATTTCAAAACATATTTTTTTGAAGTTTTTGCATAATCAGGGTAGAAGTTATGATTTTTTGAAAATCTGACCAATCACAAATCGCCAAAAATCCATGTCACTGATCTAACAGACCGACCCGCTTACTTGGCCCAATCACAGGTGGCCAAGCAAGCTCGAGTCCACCGTCAATATTGACCAATGCGTCGAATCTTGAAACAAGAGGGGGCAGCAAAATGACTCTTTTGCCCTTGCGAGAAAAAACAAAGAAAAGGAAAGAACGGAGCACAGAACGGAGAAAGCACTTGGGATCATCTCCCCCAGCTGCTCGCGTACCATGTCCGCACACAAGAACAGCTGGTTCGAGCCCAATTTTGGGCGTTTCTACATATGGCGATGAAACAGCAAAGCAAAGACACAAAATCGTAGTTTGTACCCTCACCAACTCACGTGCAAGGTGAATCGTTGATCCAAGCCCCGATCTACTTGCACTGGGTGCCCAAGGTCGAGATGAATAAGCAGATTGGCGGCAGCTCAAGTACGACCAACAGAGAAATTGAGTGGGGGAAAAGCACCCTTGGATGGCAGTGGATCTAGGGCTAAGGTTACTTGTTTATATAGTTAAGGCTTTGGGCATTGGGAACTAGAGGGTTCGAGAGAGTTGGGAGGTTTGGGCGAATTCTAGTTACTTGATAAAAACTTGCAAATAACGCATAGACCTGTCTGGATTTGTGTTAGGAGTTCGGTGGTGAAAGAATTTTAGAAAAACATTAATCGGAGAGGGAGAAATCGAGCGAGGAAATCTCCTTGCTACTCCCTGTTCAGACTTGCGCTCGGTTCGGGGAGGGAGACGAGCTCAGAGCCATCGATCCCGTGGGCGCGGATCTGGGAGAACATCCCAACCGTTCGTTCAGCACACCTGCGTGTAAAGTGACATCAAATTAATTTCCTTTTCTTTGTCTTTCAAGCGTGACATTAAAGCTACTAAAACAGAAATCGAATAAAGTGACATCAAATTAATTTCCTTTTCTTTGTCTTTCAATTTGGATGAGTAAATAACTCCCAAATAAGGTGAAAATTGGTGGGTAAGGCAACAAAGACCCAAAGAATCCGATTTTGGAATTATATTTGACTTTTGGAAAACTTTAACGTGTAAAACTCTCAATTTAAGGCAAAGTGTATTTTCTTTGTATAAGTAGATTCCTATATTATTTCTTAACCAAATTTCGTGTGTAATTCTCTTTTAACTAAACCTATCCTCTAAAAAAAATCTAGAGGACTAATTTTAATCTTAAATGCCTTATTTTGATAATTTTGGACAAACAACCCATAACTAATGAATAACCTTATTTTCTTATATGAAACCCATCAAATATATGTATTTTTGCATTAATCTCTTATATTCAAAGATTCTAACATTCTAGTACCTGTAAATCTAATAAGAGGGTTAAAAAAAAATTAAAATAAAAAGGGGGAAAAGGTGATATTTACCTAAGTTTGGGGATGTTACATTCACCTACACATGTGATTGGTCTTTCCAATCATGCTCTACCTCGATTTTCACATAGCCTCTAACTAAGACACAACATATGATTGGTCTGTGGAATGAAACTCTACCTTAATTTTCACACGGCTTATCTCCAACACGATGTGCAACTGATCTTCCTATGGCACTTACCCCAATTTTCACATAGCATCTTAAGTATATACACGCATGCACCACTCATATTGTTGCTTACACACAATATATGAATGATAGACCGGACATGTGCTCACCTATGGATTTCTTTGCCTCATGTATTACACAACGTGCGCTCTCCATAGGACGTGTCCTACTGTGGCTGATTTTTGACACAACATGTATCTCTATCACATGAGGTGTAATCCATGAAAGATGTTCTCGGTGTAACCTATAGCAACACGATGTCTCCTGTATAGATTGCCTATTCATGCACTTTGTGTATCTCTTCTTGGTTTTCTTGGGGTATCTACCTCTGAAACTATGAACTGCCACCCAAATATGTGACCACTATCAAGTTCCATGGAGCTATTTATGGAATTGACTAGCTTCTTTGGGTAAAATCTCTTCATATTCATGTTGAGTCTTCTGCAAGGTGTGAAATTCTCACTAAAAACATCATATTATAGACGAGCCCTTTGATTCTAAAAAGGCCAATTGGAAAAAGTTGTCGGAATGTGACACCCAAGTTATGGCAAGGATCCTTAATAGTTTTAAATATTCAATGTCCTGTTATCTCATCTTTCTAAAGGTAGCAAAAGAGGTTTGAGATCATCTTGCTTAGGTCTACTTTCTAAGGGGAATGCCTCTCATATTTGATAATTATTAACTGTTGCATTCTCTGAAGCCCGATGAAAATGCAAGCTTTGTAGCTCACTACGACTCCTTCATGGGAATTTGGAGAGAATTGAAGGCATATCTTCTCTCGCTGGTAATCACTACACTATGAAAGAAAGAAGACCAAGTGCAACTATGCTAATTTCTAGCCTCTTGAGTCTTTGTCTAATAGCTATGAACATATTTGCTAGCAGATTTTTGACATCCTTTTGCCAAGCCTGGATGATGCATATGGTATAAATTTTAGATTTACTACTCAAATTAAATATATGCACACTTAAAAGGTACCCACACTAGAAATGCTCTAAAATATACACAACATGGCAGACTTTTGTACTTCTGGGGAATCTTACATCGAACTTCTTGTGCCTATAATCCACAACAATATAGTGTCCTTAAATGTGAAAAATAGAATAGACATCTTCTTGATTCCGCCCTAACCCTCTTATGAAATGCAATACCCTGAAACCATTCTCGTCGTCAATTATCTTATACACAAAATGTCTTTATCTATATCTCCATATGGTTGTTGCGTACAATATACTTTATCCACATGAACCACATTCATTCATGCACTCAAAATATTTGGTTGCCTATGCTTTGTTCACAATCATCTTCCTATGTAAATAAACCTTCCTGCATGCTATCCACTGGTGCTTTCTTGGTTATTTCTGAACCTAGAAAGGCTACAAATGTCTGAATCTGGTTTCACTCCGTGTTTGGTAGTGCCGGTGTCACTTTCTATAATTATACTCCATTCTTCTCACCTAAATGTCAGAAAGTCTTACCATTAGAAAATTATATTTCCTTAGCTCTCCATGTCTCTCAATCTACTGAATCGAGTGCTTCAGATATCTCCACTAGTGTATTAATTCCTCTTTGAGTATTATGAACATCGAAGGAAATACATATCAACTGAAGTATCGTTGATGCCTCCATTTGGTAGTCAGCCTCCAGTAAGTGAAGCAGTTATTGCACTTGAGTTTTACCCCGTAGAAGTACATAAAGAGATACTGCCAAGTGCACCAAATTCCATTTCACTAGTTGCTTCTATGACTCATTTAAATTCTTCTATGTTTAATTTTCTTGCGGCTATCTCATTTGTGTCTATACCCTGCAACGTCTCAGACTCTTAATGATCTAGACTGGAAATTGCCATGGATGATGATATGCATGCGATAACCTCTCGCTAAACATAGGCACTTATTGATTTGCCTCCATCATGTAAACTAATAGGATGCCATTGGGAATTTAATGTCAAATACCTCCTGAGGGCTCTGTTAGGAGCTCGAATGCCTGTCTTCTTGTCCTAGGTTATACTTAGGAATTTAGATTGGATGTCTGTGAAACTTTTTCTCCTGTTGAACGACTCAGTTATGTAACATTTTACTTTTTGTGGTTGATAATCAAGGTTGGCGTTTTCATAAACCTGATATCAAAAATAAGTTTTTATATGGTGAATTACATGAAACCGTGTACATTGAGCAACTTGATGGGCTCCAGAATAAGGAGTATGGGAACACATGTATGATCCAAAAAGGCCATACATGGACCCAAAAAAAGGTCGAGCTTGATTTGAAGTCCAGTGGTGAAGAAGAATACAGAGCTATGGCCCAAATTGCATGAGGATTAATATGGGTTAAGGACCTCAGGCACTATTATCAGACTTTGGTCATGCATTCTCCAATCCCATCTCTATGTACTGTGATCGGCTGTTGCTTTTTTTTTGCAAGTAAGCCCACGTTCCATGAGAGCCAACAACATTGAGGTAAGCCTGCCTTTTCATACGTGCTGCTGTCAAGGACAACAAAATTACTACTTTGGCGTCTTCATATGAGAAAACTGCTGATATCTTTACAAAGGCCCTCACAAGGAAGCATATCAAAGACTTTTGTCGCAAGCTGGGGTTGGTTAACATCTATGCTCCAACTTAAGGGGAGTATTGAGAAACTAACCTATAGTATTATATATTATTTGTGTTTTAGTCCGGGTTATTTTCCCTCTTTGTTATCTTGTGTTTACTCCTAAATTGTATAACAGGGGTTTGCCCAGTTACCCTGCCCCTATAAATAAAATGGGGTTTTACGTTGATTAAGAAATCCATATTCTCATGTTTAACTCAAAATATAAAGTAAATAACTGTAAGGCAAATAAAGTAGACAAACAAGTACAAAAGAAAAGGGAGGCAGATGATTTATATTAGGTTCTGATTTTCTCATGTGTAACTTAAAATGTAAAGTAAATGTGAGACACATAAAGTGGACAAACAAGTATAAAGAAAGCGGAGGCAAAGGATTTATTAGTAGGTTCAGATTTCTCCTACGACCTGCTGTCTGACACATCCAAATAGGTTTTATGGAAAATCTAATCCGTTAATTCCTTGTAACTTACATGTTTGTATAAAGATCTACAATTTACTTTTTGGCCAAGAGGTAACCACCAACACCGCATCTCAGCATGTCGCATGAGTGTTCTTTGCCGAGAAATTACCTTCTCATGTCAACACAGTATTGTACATTGATGACCACTACTCCTTCACACGAGAACCATGTTCTCTTGGGGTAGATCATTGATGGAGCAAAAGACCTCAGCCAAATACCTTCTTAATTACGCTTTCTCTATTGTATTGTTAATGAAAAATACAACAAGTCTAGTTGTCTATTTCATATTGTTTATGCGACACACAATCACAAGCATATTAATCTATAGTTATACATGCATATTCAAAATATCAGTCTGTTAGACCATGGTGAGGGTTCTTCATAGAAAACTTCTTGTGTAGCTGAACTTCTTTTGTGATAGATGTGGCAATATGGTTTTATAGAGGCTGACATACAATATGGAAATGTCAGTGGTTCCTTCAAGAATAGAAGATGGTTGCTGGTTGATGCAAGACAACAACTACATTTAGGTCCTCATTCTGAGAACACTTCTAATTAGGATGTTGTTAGTTCTTATATTAATGTACTATGTTTTAGGATGTATTATGTAAAATATTATTTTAGGGGCTACATGTACTAGTTGACGACTTATTTATATCAATTAGTTGATTTCTTATTTAAGTTGCACTATTAGCAAAAATAACCAAATTAGGGCCTCTTGTGCGAGTTGTCTATATAAACCTACTCCTGGGGTATTGTCCGACAGTTGAATTCAATGAATATGATTAGGTTTTGCAACAAAGGTTGCACTAGTTATTATTAGATCTTGAGATCTAAACACTAGGTCTATATCCCTAAACTCCACCTGGGAAACGAATAAAACCCTAGGTGCAACCTAACCCCACCTATCATCTACCCTTGATTAATTTCAAACCCTAGGTTAAGATTGATCCCATCAAATCAAACTCAAAAAAGGAGAATTCATGTAATGTCAAGTGAACATTTGTAGCGCGCCTCCAAGCACATATATATCAGCGGAAGCAAACCCAATGTTGTCCATAACATGGGTCACTTGGCTCGGAGGAACATTACAAAACATGATATACGATAACAACAAGATATTTGAAACACCTTGCATTTATTGGAAATCTTGATTCATACATTGTTCCTTAAAAGAGAAAACCAATACAATAAACGAATCTCATCCTTGAACTAACATCTACTACATGAAAGGTAGAACAAATCTATGACATAATCCTTCTTTGGAAACTTGATACTAGATCTTCTAAGGTGTAGATGACACCCCACCAAGCTAAGTCTTGTAATCCTCTACTTTGAAGTACTCACTTCAATTCCTTTGCTCCTTGATCTAGGGACATCTCGTCCCACGGCCATGCGAAAACAAAGACACATCAGTAAGCGACACTATACTTTTTATAAGAACTGAAAATAAGCATGTATACTTGACTTGAAAGAGAATATTGACATGAATGTGACTTAAGCATTCTTGATTACATGATTTTTATAACATGAAGAATTGAACAATTAATATATGCATCTCTCTATGACGCCCATTTAAGAGCACATGATTGCTAGGAAAGCCTATAATGCTAGGAAAGCCCATAACGGCACGAATGCCCATGATTTGGCTATAAAAGCCCATAATTGGCACGTATGCCCATAACGACCCCTTAAGGTCCATGATTCGAGAAGCATATAAAAGTCATTTAATTCCGTTTATCTTAACATTAACATTACCATACACATGAACTTAATCTTGAACTTTGATCTTCAACATGATGGGATTCCTCCCTCTTTGAGCATGAACTTTAAATCCAATAATCTTTGACCATTAATCATAATTTCTAATCTTAATGAACATGATAACCATAAGACGTAGGATATAGCAATCATCAATCAATTTATATATGATCATGATTGGAGCATTAAAGTTGAAATTGAAAGCATAATCCATAAATCATACATAGCATACAATTCCATCAAGTACACATGTATAGTGGCATGACCTGCTTACCTGGAGCAAAGAAAATCCTAACTTGGTCTCTCGAATCTTGAGTCAAATCCCAGGTCAACCTTCTCTTGTCTTGATTAGGCCCTAAACACCTGTTCATAATTATTAAACATCATAAATATACCTTGTATTGATCCTAGGTTGGATTACAGTTTGAGTGCATTAGGGTTATGCTTATTGATCAACATCATTAGATTAGGGAAACTTGGTTGGATTGGGTCACATTAATCACATGCGATACATACTTAGGGTTTCAAGAGTCAGATTAGGATTTCTAATTAAACATCAGAACAGGGAGACAAAACATGACTTGAAAATCATAAAATCAGATTCTACTCGAAAAATGCTTTCCAAAACATATTTTTGGGGAATTGCTGATAAGTAGTTGATTTAATATGAATTTTTGAGTAACTGACCAATAAGAAAGCAAAATAAATCCACCATGGCATTATCCAAAATCCTGCAGCGAGGCCCAACTGGCCCAAACACACGCAACCATGTGGATCCTTGCCCTTCTCAGATCTAGCGTGCAACTTGAGAGACCAAAACGTAACAAAACCCAAACTGCCCCTGAAGGCTTGACCTAGGCAAAACTAGAGAAGGGGCAAAACTGAGAAAACACTATCTTTCTCCTTCGATCAAACTACTGAAAACACAAAGCTTTTACAATTGCTTGAACTTGAAAATCATAAAGCAAACTTGGCATGGCTGATAAATCATCATTAAAGACTCGAACCATCGACTTCTTCAAGATCTTGCGGTCACAAAGGCACCTAGTTCAACGTCTGGGTGATATGAGGAAACTGGGTGAGGAACTGGGATGCGAAGCCAGTAGTGCCTCTCACGCAACCAACGATGATTAGTATTAGAAGTCAAGGAAAGTAGCATATAGTCGTGGAGCTGAGAATCCATCACACAGCGAGAAGAAGAGAACACACACTCTTAAAATCAAATAGAGACATTAACAAGGTGAATTTGGAGGCAAAGCATGAGTTGTGCGGACAAGCTCTCAAAACAAGGAAGAATCCATGGCCCTCGTCATCATACTGGAACACAACAAGAAAGAAAAAGAGTTCTTGTAAAATACCTCGAACAATAACTAGGAAGTGGGGTCAGATAGGCTGCAGGGGACCTTGGCAAACTCCCTCATCGTCTACCTGCAAGCCACTCGCAACTAGAAGTCGGCGACGAGCTTCATATAACAGCTGCTTACCAAGCTCATCGGGGGATGTCTACGATGAATGGCTCGCAAGACAGGGGCTAGGGTCGTGTTCGTGACTCCCTGGTGATGATATAGCCGTGAATAATTGCGTGGAGATAGAGCAGAGATGAAGAACTCCAACGGAGGTTTTGTGATCGCAATTGGTGTAGGGTGGAGGTTGTCGGGGATGAAGAGATAAAATTGACAATAGAGGTATGTTGTGGTGCGCACGGTGGATCTCTTCCAATGGATGGAGTTCAACGAAGTCGTCCCTAGGTGGCGATGATGAGTACCCAGGAGAGGGGTATGGCGGCGAGAAGAAGGGTTTCTTGTAGGTTTGCTTCTAGGGTTTCTGTAGGGGCTAGGTCGGTGCGTGACGCTCTCTCGAAGACAACAATGTCTTCCGTTTGGGAATCAATCAATCACTCAGGGAGAAATTTAGGGTCGATCGGGAAAAAGGAGTCCAGGACTAGACGGACTGAGGTTGAAGGAGTGGATGGTCGCGATGAATCCATTTAACTAGCGCCCGCATCCGATGGCCGAAACAGATTCCGAATCAAAGAAGATCAGTAAAAATCCGAGAAAAAGGGATAAAAACCATTTCTTTGCCATTACTTAGAGAAAATCGTTTGGCTAATCAAATAAATCCAAAAGGAACCCAAATTTTTACCACATGCCGTATTTTGAGTCTAGAATATTCTAGGAGGTTTATCTTTCCATCTAGGTGACCATAAAGGTTTCTATAATTAAAACAAGATAAATATTTAATATTAAATAACTAATTATTAATATATAGTTAAATCTTGGAAATTTGTGTAGTACTATCTCACCACATTTTCTCCCAATAGGAAAATTCTCCATGCATATGAATGACCCAAATTAGATAAAATGGAATATTGGTTGTCTAAATATTATGAATATTATGCACTTAAGAAATTTTAGTAAAGTTCTAAAAAAAAGGATGTTACAACATTACACCACCACCCCACCATCGTCTTCATCCTGCTCTTCGACTTCCTCTTTGAACCCAAAACTACCCTCTCTCTCTCTCCCCCAAACAACGATCGACTAACCAGTATGAGCAAGTGGCTAACCATTCCCCGCAACAAACTTCTAAGGGAGTAGCCCCTTCCAGTTCCTGCACTAGCTACCGCCGCTGAGGGCGGCCCTTGCTCGAGCCATTGTAGCGACTCTATGGGTAGCCTCTACCAATTCTCTCATAGGCCACATGTCGACCACAGCTAAACACTTGGAGGGGCAATGAACACTAGGCCATCAACGGTTGTTGGCTGCCAACCAAGAACTGCACCCTAAGGAAGGGGGTGCCACTAGCATCCAAGGAAGGGCCACCCCATTTCCGTCTAGCAGCAGCAACTCAAGGAAGGGTCTCTACCACCTATCAACAAGCATCAACCTTGGAGGGCTGTGTCCACAGCCGGTAGAGCCGATCACTCTAGGAGACCATGAACGCCTCTCCCTGACTTGGTTCTCCGACATGCCCTACACACGACATGGTGCAAAGCGAGGAGCTTCACACATAGTCGCTAACATGGAAAAATGCCTTGCAGACCATGACGAGTGGTTTGACTGTCCATAGGCCTTGATTTGGGACATGCATCAAGAGATGCATGCAAGGTTTGATCACCTCCATGAGCGGCCAGATGCACGACGTCCATAATAGTAGGAAGCTCCTCCCCGACAAGACTGACAATTCCAGTTTGATGTTCTAAATTCCATGGCACCGGTGATTCCACAACTGGATCCATAACATGGAACATTCTTTGATTAGCACCATCTTGCAGAGAATGTAAATTCAGTGCTCAAAAGCTAAACTCCACAAAACCGCTCTCACCTGGTCGAGGCAGTTGCGTACCATTTGTCACATAGTGACCGAGCATAGATGAAAGATTACATGGCGTCTTTTCTTTGTCCCTATCACTTACAAACAACAATTCCTGCAACCATTGAACCCTCCCATCAATCCACCCATGTCTTGGTTACAAACTTACAATGAAATGGGGTATCAAATGCTCAATGCCCAAAACCCTATACATGGAATGACGGAGATCCAAAGGATGAGAACGACAACACCAATCAGTCAAATGCAGCAATTATGCTGCCTAGGAAGCACAGACACTTCTAGGAAGCCTCTGTGTCTGATACATTTTGGACACAAACACTTCTGGGACACAGCCCAAAACGTTTTGGACACAGCTAGGACGTGTCCTGTCCATTTTGGCCATTTTCTGCAGCCCGGACACAGCTGGACACTGCCCGGTCACTCCCTGGACACATTAGTGCAACAGCAGCTGCTGCAATATCCTTTTTTCAGAGTGCTGATTCTGCATATACAGCCATTGTTTGTCTTTTTTTCTTTGACAGTCAATGTTTATGTCTTGTCACTGAGGATATGTAACATGAAGTGTGATCTGATTAAAGTTGCATATAGATCTGTTAAAAAGAATCAAAATGTAAAATTTAAGCTGAATTATATATATGGAACACATTAGAGCCTAATAAATAGGTTAGTTGAGTAATGATAACTCATGTATATGCTCTGAAAATCTACTATAATTACTGAGAAAATGCAATATGTTTAGTTTTTTATTCATATTGTTTTTATTACACTCACAAACACATACATTGACATTCATATGATATTTTACATAAATACACAATTCTGGTTAATTTAAACAATTTTAATTCATCCAACATACACACATATATGTATATATAAAAAAAATTCCCCCAATCCAGTGCCGTGTCCATGTCCTATGTTTTAGAAGATTGTCGTATCCTGTGTCCGTATCCATGTCTCTGTCTGTGTCTACAAACGTGCCCACGCTTCCTTGGTGCTCGCAAATCTAGTTGTGCTTGCCGATAAATTTAATACTTATAGAGCCCGAGATGATACTAGGTGCAGAATGCTTCATATGCAGAGGTATCTCTAGCTTCTCAACCACTCGTACTGACACCACTAGCAAAACACAACACAATCATTAGTGTTTCATGATCCATTCTTCCCACTACTCCCTGATGCAACTGCTACTTTAATATGTTCATTCACTTGACATTCTTAGTGGAAGCACAACTTTTTTGAACCAATCTTAGTCCTACAAGGATGTGCCATTGGACTTGTACCATCAACTATTGGTTTTGATCTAGGGACCAAATCATTTGCAGTGGAAGTGACTCATGCAAGATGAGTCCTACTCTAGTCCAAATGGCTGAGAAGACTTCTAATTAGGATTCTATAGGTTCTTTTATTGATTCATTGTGTTTTAGGATATATTATGCAAATGTTTCAGTTTCGGAGCTACATGTTATATTTGGAAGCTTATTTGTAAGTTTCAATCAATTAGTTTATTTCTTAATTAAGCTGTGCCATTAGCTGAATTAAGCCAATTAGTGTTTCCCACGAGTTGTTTATATAAACCCACACTTGGGGATGTTGTCTGAAGATTAAATTTGATGAACATAATTACGTTTTGCAACTGAGGTTTTCACCATTGACAGTATGTCATTCAAAATGAGTGCAAGCAATGTCAAGCTAGTGACAAGTTTTGTGCTCATGCATACTTGTTAAGGCGCATGCCTAGGCATTGAGGTGCCTGAGGGGGTGTCTTGATCTATATGCTACTTTAGGTGTTTTTATCTCCCTAGCCAAATGTATGCGTATCAATGTTATTTACAATTATCCTAACATTCAAATTAAACATTTTTATCCATGTTTGTTGCACAAAATCATTGTTAATCATTTTGCTGTATTTTTTTGAGTTAGAAGAGACATTAGTCTCCCCCCTCCCTCAAAGAGCATGCCAGAGCCCGGATGACTGCAAGGGTGGTAAATACTTTGCGCAACGGGAGGTTCGAACCCGGGTCCCCCGGGGAGGACCTACCGTGCTCAACCATCCGCGCTACACAGGCCGGGTATTTGTTTGGTAGTTGTTTAAATGTAATTTCTACATTGAAGTCTTTTCAGCCCCGATTAGGTACACAATTACAATGTAAAATCATCGTACTATTTTGACTAAAAACTTTCTTTCTTATCACATGATATTTTCTGCAATGTGTATATATATGCTAAAATTAGCCCTAAATAGAAAAATTGGCTGCCTATGCTATTTAAAGGCAATGTATCCTAAATTACTTGGGTCCCAAATTAATATATGAAATATCATAACACTTATATGAGAGACCCTTTTGTTTATTTTTGGAACCTCAAATAACCATATCTATAACGAATAGAATGTAGTTGGATTGTGCTTATATAACGTTTTTGAGCTTATTCTAGGGACGAACCAAAAAATACATCTAAATATCCAAGTATTAACAATGAAATTGTATGAATGATTTTATGTACATAGCAATAAAATTGTATGCCTCCCAAGTATTGCTTTCCGGATTTGCAAGACAAAAAATCTAATTTTTTTTATAGATAAATAAGTTTGGCTCCAATTTCTTCAGTTTATCGAAGGAGGGGTGGCGATGTTCATAGTGAATCTGCTTAGGGGAATATCATTGAAGGTTGACTCGGTAGATGGGGTAGGATTTTGGATGCCGAAGCAGTAAGGGTTTCCAGTTCTAGTTTTGAACAATTGTTTTAGAATCCATAACTCCTGTATGATGAAACCACTAGGCCTAAATGTCACAAGACAGCATAATGAATAATGAATCGACCAATTTAGTAATTTGATACAATGCAAACGAAATTTGGGTTCATGATGACCTGAGTATAAAATCAGAGATGAAAATATCAGTATGGAACCAAAAGCTCGAACATATTGACCTATTCATCAACCAAGGAGACAAATGTTTGGAGAAATATGTGTCAGTAATAGTAATAACTCATACTAATTATATGTTGTGTTGCAGTCACGGTTAACACACCACTCCCCTTTCCAACTGTTACATCCATAAAAGGAATCAGTATGAAGGGGATGGATGTGCCCATCCCTGAGTGGCTCAAACACACTAACATGTGCAATGAATAGACAAAATTCCAATTCCATAGAATTGAACCAAAATGTTTACATAACAACCCAAAGGCAGCTTGGAAAGAAAAGATACACGTTCTTGAGAAAGGAAAAACTATACTAAGATAAGAAAGCCACATCTCAAACATTATTAAGATAATCCCTCACGGATTTTTGGTGTGTTGCTCATGTCCTCATTTTCAGCAGTTAAAGATCTTCATTTTCTAGTATGATCTAAAATCATGAAAAAGATAAAAGTCAATGCAATCACATTGGTACACTATCAAATGATATCAAATCACATGTTTACTTCAAATAGAAATGCTTAGTAAAGATAATGATATAATAAGGAACAAGACAAACTTGCAAAGGTCTTCATTTAACAAGAGAAAACATGTTTTACTTCAAATTTCCATTATATCAAACATGATGACAACTTCCTAGAGGAAAGCTCCGTGAGTCATACACAAAACTGCGAAATGACTGCGGGTTTTTCAAAAGCATTGAAAAAAAATTGACTTCGGGGGATTTGCTAGAAAATTATGTGATTGTGTTGATATGATCGCATATATCAAAGAGTTTTGGTGAACTTTTGATGATTTTGATTGATTTTGTCTATTTCAATTGATTTTGAGTTTTTTGTGCACAAAACAATTTTGATGATTTTTTTTTGAAAATTGCAAACCTTGTTGTTGTTGTTTTAAGAGGAGAAAAGGGGGTTTGGTGTGATTTCACTATTATAGAGCTCAAATCCTCCTAGATCAAGGTAAGCAATTATATTCTCTTCCATTTACCTTCATTTCGACCCCCTCGTTCTTTATTTTTCCATACTTTTGCCTTAAAAAACAATTTTAGCAGTCCGATGCACACTAGATGTTTGCACTTTGACACTTATACAATTTATATATTCTAGACAGATCTACACATCTAAGACATAGATCTATATATAATCACTAGATCTGCACTAATAGCAATGACTGATATATCTTTTAGATCATTACTATTATAGTTAATTATTTCACTTAGGTTTAGTAGAAGAACTTGTAATAAATGGTAAAAAGGATTCACATGAAAAACTGTAATGTCAAAATTCATGAATTTCATATTTTATTTATTATTTATAAATTTGAATATTACTTCAAAATGTGAAATTATTTATTTATTGCTTAAATGTGTTTCTTAGTGTGATATTAGTTATCGGTTAACATCCGAAGACATTAATACAACTATATATATCAATTATCTTTAGTGTGCATTTTTTTAAGAAAAAAATAAATTCAGACGTAAAAATATAAAACGCTAAATATAATAAGAATTTGTGTGACTGATCCTATAATACTCATGCATAGAATATGCTTATAGTATATCATAATTGTGTTGCATTGCCTAATGTTTGCATTTAATGTATTAAATACTAATGCAATGCATGCTTATGTTATTTTTTATTTTCTCTAGTGTGGACGACATGCATTGTGGTGGTGGTTCATCAGGCAATGAGGGTGATAAGCAGCCAACCACACTAAAAGATAATGATTTTGCTTGGAAACATTGCACTGTTGTTCCTTAGGCCAATGAAATGGGTTGATTGATGAGTCAATATCATCTGCAAACTACCAGCCCAAGTAAATAATGTGGGGGAATGCTCTACATATGCAATATGTGATATTATAGCACAAACAATTGCATGCATGTATATAGCTCATGCTTGCAAAATTTCATAATGAAAATTCTTAATTTGGTCACTAAAAACTCTCATTGAAATCCCTTAGATACAAATCGACTCCCTTACCTTACACATGAACCCCATATTAAGTTGTGTCGTATAAATGAGTGTATTTAAGTGTAGAGATCACACATGTAAAATTGCATGGCTTAATTTGTTCATTTTGGCGTCAGAAAGACTAGGATTGCATTTTCTATAATTTATGTCAAAATTTCCAAAAATTTCCATTTTTCACCATGCCGAAATGGTATCAAAAGAAGATACCTCATTCCTTGGAACCAAGATCCATCACTGAAGGAAAACCCTCCATGGTTGACTTCCCAAAGGAGTGTCGTGCAGGTGCACCGTGGGTGTGTATAATGGAGATATCAACTATGCTTATGTTTATGCTCGTCAATATAGAATTATAGATATACAAAAATAAAAAAGATGGTCATAAGGAACATGTAGTTCCAGCAATTCATAGCCAAGCAAAGAAAGATGTTTACATAGAAAATCTCTATCAGGCAATACCGCTAGTTTGGCCAAGTAGGAGGTAAAGTGAGCCATGTTTTAGTATTCTAAAGTAGAGAAAAAACTTAGATGTCGGAATATCATCACAAGTCAATATGATCTTGATGCACAATCACTATGATTCTATGGATCAATAGGTCTCACAATCATAGATGTTTCATAGAATCTGGTTAGACTTGGTTGAGTCTTACATAATCCTAAGTGGAAACCCATTCATGAATCATCATCATTATCATTGACATATACAACATGCAAGGGGTTCATCATATTTCTAAAGAAGTCACATGCTACATCACCTGGATAATTGAGTATCATCCTAATCCTAATTAGGTTGAAGACCAGAGTATAAGATTCCATTTTGACAAGATTCAATTTTTGAAAAGTCAGATATACATTAATGGATATTTCAAAAAAATCATAGATCACAAGTAGGGTTTGTGTCATGAAAGTATTTGTTATTAAGTTCCTTAGTTTTTTCTGATCAAATGGTATATTTATCCTATTTTTTTGAGCAAGGAATGCATTTCTAGCATTTACTCGAGTTTTAAGTATTTTCTCGTTTTTTTTTGTGGGAAGGGGTTTATTGATAAAATTAAGGACTGTTTCAATTCGACACTCGGGTCAAAGACTCAGGTAATGGACCCGGGTCAATGCTGGATTGTAGAGTAGCTGTCTTGGGATGTCGAATTTGGGATCAAACATTCCTAGTCCCGAGTCTCCACTTGACTCCTTCATGAGTTAGAGACAAAGCTGCGGTGGTGCTGATCGTCAGTGAGGATCATGGAAGGAGCAGGGTGCTTTGAGACTTGACTGTGAGTGGTCGACTGAGTCCATCTTGGCCTTGATGATGTCGTAGTGGCTTCAATTCTCAAGGAGGCTCTGGGCAGAAACACCCAAAGGAGGAGGTGCGGCAGAGTTCACTGAAGCATGAAGAGAGCAAAGAGGAGGAAAAGGAAGGGCATTCTTTCCAAAAAAGCATGAGGAAGACTAAGGGGAGCGAAGCAAGTCTAAAGGGTGTTTAAGTAGCTAGTGGGGTGGATGCCGAGTTTTCGTCCTATGTTGGAGTGAGAACAAGCAGGAACTAGAAGTTTAAACTCCCTCTCGAACCACGAGAGTGGTCAAGTCGACCATGGGTGAGATTGATGGGGCGAACCCGAGCGTTTCCCTTGCTTTGTTTCAGTCAAAGATTGCTGAGGAGGTGAGGTTAGGGAGGTGAGGCTCGCGGCCGTCAACCCTAGTGATTCCGGTGGCTGAAGATGACCAATAGCCGTTGGATTAGGGGTGCAATCCGTGGGTACCCCGATCTAAAGGTCCTCGATCGGCCAACCGTGGCTCCGAGTTGCGGGTCATGCGGCCATTGGATCTAAGATCCATGTGCTAATATCGAGCCATGCAAAGATAAGGAACAGAAAAAGGAAAAAGAAAAGGTTTTTAGGGTTTTCTTGGGAAATTCAGAACTTTTACATACGACTCTGATCCTAATGAAAATTTGACCATAGCCCTATAATTTTATTCAGTTCTTGCAGAAAAAGTTTCAGAATCATTGGGAGATGTTGAAAAGTTCAATTGATCAAAGCATATTAAGAGTGTAAACATTAGGGTTTCATGTGCAATATAGTATACATATGACATTGTGAGTACACATTTTGCAGAGTAGAAGTATATGCAACTAAGGTTGTCATACTAATGACGTGAGGAACTTATCACGCAATCAACAATTCGAACTGAGAAAATTGTAAACAGGGAAAGGTTGGTAAAACTCACCTCATCACAGTTGCGCTAGAATCAATGGTTCAAGTAAATGATTGTGGGAAACTATCATAGACAATACTAGGGTAAAAATCAGATTAGCAGATGACCCAAAGCGAGGGACTGTATTGCCAGAGAATCTATAGGATGAGGCTGATTTCCAGGAACAAAGTCCTCCAGTACGTCCATGACTGTAAGGGTGACCATGTTTCTGTCTCCAATGTGTCCTATTCTATAGATGAAAGTACACACTAGGCGAGAATAATGACCCCTACCACATCTTCCTCTTCTGGCAGTTGCACCAATAGATGCATGTGCCTCGGTGCAGCAAGAGGAGATTGTAAGCTGAATAGTTGATTCAATCACGTCATGCTGTTCTTGCTTAGGCTTCCTAAAGCTTGGAGATTTTGTAGATGCGAGACAACACTACTAGCTGGAACAAAATTTAGGAACTAAACCTAACGGAATCTCGGACATAGGTAGGTTTCTTCGATCTAAATCTGTTCATCTTATTTCAGTCTTCAGAGGTTGATGGGAGGTAAATTTCGAGCAATTGGTTGAAAAGAAAAAAAATACTCGTAATTTATTTTATCCACTTGAGTTACAGTGACAATTATCCCAGATAGATACGAAGAGCATTATGTTCGTGAGTGTAATGCTTCTTGCTTGCTTCCGAGTTTTTTTTCATTGTAAAGAACATATGTCAAACAATCTGAGGTTCTATACTATTTCATGGCTGATACCTGACTTAGCGATCATATTTGCGGTGGTTAGGGTTTTTTTACTCCTTAAACATGGATGAATTAATTCCACACACTTGACTTTATTCTATGATTCCAAGAAGGTGTTACCTCATTCACCCACAAGGGATACTTTGACCGATTCACTTAAGAGACGTAATGGGTGCTTGATCATTATAGACAACAATAGATTGCATGACAGGTTCTCAAGTAATGTCTGTCATGATGTGATTTTTTCTCCCTCCAGAATTACACTACCAAAATGATACAAGATAGGAGTGAAGCACTGCAGGAGTGATACACTATAGTGGGAAGAAGAGAGATACCGCTAAGAAAATATGCACTCACCCACACATAGGGGACGTGAAAAACCCAAGGGTGAAGACTCTTGTTAAGAACTTGTGATTTTAAAAATGTACAAAGATGTAGAAAATCCAAAAAGAAGCCACTGTGGTAGCCGTAGATGATGGATTTGTTGCATTGTAAGCACACAAATATGCTCTAGTGTTTACGTGAAGAGAGGAGATCGAATAGAAGTCTCCTCAATTGTGGATGGTTCTTAATGAAACATTGTAGAAGGCCTGGAGACCTCTTAGCGAACCAAAGATGTAGCCATCCAAGGATCAATCAACCCTTGAGGAGGCACAATCAGTTCTTGATTCTCCTAGATGTCATCCGTAGCGTTGGCTATTAAGCGAATAGATTGAAAATCCCCCGGAAAGGAAGGACAGGGAGAGGAAAACCCTCTTTGCAGGACACCAGGACAAGAGGTCCCTCCTTGAGGGTCTGGTTTGAGGAAGCAAGGAGGGAGAGGGATACAACCCCTCCTACAGCTGGAAAAGCTACAGTAATGCACTTTAGCATCGTCAGACAAAGAGATGAAAAGTTTAGATAAAGAACAGGAGGAAGGAGGGAGGGAGAAGGGTAAGAAGGGAGATTAGGGTTTTAGTATGGTGGCTGCTTTGATACCATGTAGGTAATCAGATTGTTTGTCTTAATCAACAAAGATAGGCAGTCACACTTATATAGGGGATGAGGGGAAGTGTGGGAACCCTATTACATAAGTGAATTTACACAGAAGTCCAGGAAGAGAAGGAAATGATATATAAGCATACATATATCTCTATATATAATGCTATTTTGTTAGCATGATTTGACGATAACTCAAATGATTTGATGGTATCAATGGTCTGATATTATTTGTGGTTTCCCATGGAGAAAGAATAGTTGCAAAATTTGATAAATTGTTGAATATTTGACAAGATGATTAACAAATTGTTTACGTTTCATTTCTATAAAGGAGTATTTAAAAAACTATTTTCTTTGTTAATGCTAAAAGATACATATATACAAATTAAAATGACTATTTACACAACTAGGATGAATGAATGGTCAGCCAGATGCCTGTCACTGGCAGGAAGAATTTGCTTTGCTAAAGCCAGGCTGACTGCCATTCCTACTTATGTCATGCAAACGGGCACTCTACCTCTGAATCCTTTTGGTCATATTGACGGAACGATTCCAAAGTTTATATGGGGAGGTAGGTATAACCTGCATCCCATGTCGCTTGTTTCCTAGGATAAGGTACTGAGCTGCAAAGACAATGGGGGCCTTGCTGTCAAATCGATGGGAGACTGGAACAAGGACCTGATTCTGAAAAATGCATGGGAAGTAAGCAGAAGAAGGAACTCTGTTTGGTGTTGAGGCATGGAAAGAAGCTGTGTATCATAAGAAGCAGAAAACAATGCATTTATCTAGATTGGGAAGAGTCATTCTTGAAGGAAAAATTTCATTAATGATAATCTGTTTCCGTTTCCCATCAGTGGTAACAATGCTAATGTTTGAAACGACAGATGGTGGGCTGAAGGACCCATTTTAAGAGAACTAGTGCATAAAGATATACCAGATGACCTGAACTGAATGATCTCCAAGTCAACAGTTTAGTGAACCTCAATGGCGAATGGGATTCCGAATACCTAGCAGATTGGTCCTGTGGATGTTGTGTAGGCCATCCTGAATATCATAACACCTAGAAGTAAAGATGAAGATGATATAAGAGTTTGGAGGCTCACGTCAAATGGTGCTTTCTCTTGCTAAATCAGCTTACTCCGTTTTAAGAGAAGGGGAGGAGAACAGGACAGAGCAGGTGACTGCAGCCTCATTTAGAGTGCGAAAGTGGCAGCTAGTGTGAGGACCTTCATGTGGCTGTTGAGTCATGATGCAATCCTTAACAACCATAGGAGATAAGACGATTGCTCGGAGCTTCTTATAATATGTGCAGCAGGTGCAATTCATATGTCGAGATGTCTTTACATGCTACGAGGGATTGCGTACACGTGATTGACGTTTGGAAAGGTGCACTACCTGGACCCTGATCAAACAATCTTTTTTTGGATGCAATGATCTGGCCAATTGGAAATGAGTGAATCTGAACGCCGATAAGTATGTTGCAACCTTATGATTACATGTTGGTACGTATGGAATTGTTGAAACCTGCATGTTTTTGAAAACAGCAATATAACAAGCACTCACCCGATCGAATTTACCAAGAAGGAAGTGGAGAACAGCCTGCTGGCCTGGAAGAAGAATAACACCACACAAAGATTGACTAGGAACTCAACTTGGTAGAAGCCCGACCCTGGGTGGGTCAAGTTAACACTGACGCTGCGCTTAAAAAGATGGCTGGAGTTTTTGTGGTTGCTCGAGATACTATGGGGAACTGGATAGGGAGCCTTGGGAATACCTTAGAAGCTAGCAATGCCATAGACATTGAGCTTTAAGGCTATAGACCTTGCCTTAGATATGGCTGTCGAAAGAAACATTGAAAAAGTTATTGTGGAAACTGATTTTGTCAAATGCTACAAGAATGATTTCTGATGACTATGGGGCCAACCCCTTTCATGCTGGCTGTATCTAAATATCTAAAAGAAAATGGAGTTAATTCTCAAGTTTGAGAGTAGAGACAGTAACATGGTGGCTGATAAGATGGCTAAACACCAGCTTAAAAACTACTGTGGTGCTCATGTATACACGAGCCCACCCCCTGAGATTTACACTCTCTTTTATCATGATTTTTGTAATGGTAGTAGTACTACCATGTACATTTTTGATGCAAACAATAGCACTTATAGCTCCAATCTGACTTTGCATGTAAGAGGAGGGCGAGATGAATAACAACCTCATGATTTCCCTAAAAATGACTATATACAAGTTTATAATTATGTAGTATCTTATTTTTCATTTCCAATATCCTAAGATAATTTACTAAGCTATTAATTTTTGGGTTCTACTTTCTTTGTAACTACAGTTAGGAAGTGACCCCCCATCACTGCCCTAAGAACCGCATAAAATTCCAAGATGTGTGGTGGGGAGATATATCAAGCATGATTTCCAAGGTTTGAACCTGAATCACTTCATTGGGAACCCTTCGGTTAAAGCAACTGGCCATTCTCGCCAAGTTTTGGCTTCAACTATAGAGAGTTATAGAAAATATGATTATCAATTGTGATGCATGCATTTGTGAATTACCACTGCTTTAACCATTTTATAATGAAAATGATAATTCCAAACAATTGATTTGCATTATGCGTATTTTATAGCATTTTTAATGCTCTTAGTGAATTCTAAAGCAATTTGTATCAAAAGAATTTAGTGTTAATTAAAGACTCTACAAGATTTAATGACAACCTGCTTATTTGTATGAAATTCTTTGTGTAAATATATACATGTATGTTTCACAAAGTTTTGAGTAAAGTTCCATAAAAGAAGTGGATTGTTTACTTGAACTCTCCCAAGTGTTTTTAAAAGTTCACAATTTTGTGAAATTTTCTTGGAGTTTCCCTTACTTTCAAGAAGTTGGAATGTACTCTGCAATATTGGTCTGGTGAGTGTAGTGTAGCTAGTAGGATAAGGAGAGGCAGTGGTTGCACTCTGTTGCTGATGGATGCGAAACTCTTGGGGACACTGGAGAAACACAATTGGCGAGCGGGCCTTGTGTATGCTAGTTTAGTGATTTTAGCTTAGCTCTAGATTTGTACAGGGCTAATGTTTGAGAATGCTTGGAGATCCTCCATTGCCTAAGGGTGGTCTACCAAATAACAATTGAGTGGAGGTGGTGGAGCTTATGGGTGATTGCTCTTTGTTTTTTTTTTGTACAAGAGGGTAGGTTTAGACCCTGCTCTGGTCTGATAAGGAGGATGCACACAATGTCCTAATGATTGAGGTGCACACTGATATGCTGGTGGAACCCCGCCATGTGACACCAGTTGTCACTGGCTGGCCTAGTGTGGCCTGCTACCGAGACTGCAGGGACAACCATGATGGACTCAAGCTAATAAGCGACCATGTTTGCAAGAATCACGCTGGAATCAAAGCTAGACAAGCAATCAGGTTTGACATCAAGCTCAGATTGGATTCATTATCATAAATCGACCTACAGGACAAAACTACGTCATGTATAGAGAGAAATCCCATGTACAATTAGGGAAAGCCCTAATTGAATTTGACTCCATTATAAGCTAAATCAGTGAATTATCTTCACTAATAATATATTATTCCTCTTGTTCTATATAATTCAAATGAATTGATGTACAAAATCCTCATAATATAAATGAATTGATGTACAAAATCCTCATAGGAATATATATGTTGCCTACATCAGATTATCAGTGTAATTGTCAATCTTGGTTATCGAAACCGGACCGAACAGGCCGGTTCAACCGGTTGAACCGGGAACCGGTCACTCTACCGGTTCGGTCCCCTCCCAAAGGCGGAAATGAAGTGAGACAAGCATCAAACTAGTGAACCGACCGGTTGAACCAGCGAACTGGTCCAGTTTTAGCCCAACTGCCCGGTTCTCTCAAGTAGCAAATAAATGTATTGTTGCTGCTATTTTGCGCTGAGTGGGCTGTTGGGTTTTGATTGCATAACTGTTTCTTTTGACGCTTCAATGGTAATACTTCTATTCTTTATCTACGGTTCACTAATCTAAATGTCACATTTGAATTGTCATTGATTATGCATGTAGTATCTATACATTTCTTTGATTGCTGTTTGATTTCACATTGCATTATTTAGCATGTAGTGCCCCCAAAATGGCGTTAAAGACTTGTAGTATATTTAGGTTATTGCAGTTAATTAATATTGGGTTGTATACTTAATGAATTAGTTAATTAATTTTGAATACTATATAAATATTGGTATATGTATGTCCATGAATTGAATAATATTTGTTTTTTGGTTTGTTTATCAAGTTATTGTGGGCAGTTGTGTTATTTATGTTTCATAACTTTTGCAGGGATATTTTCCATGAGTATCACATACATTTATATATTTTTAAACTATTAGTGACGTCATGCTGACGTCACTGTTTGAAGCGGTCCAACCACAGGTTGAACCAGTGAACCGAGAACCAGAGGCCTTACCGGTTTGCTGATTGGTTCGGTTCTGACAACCTTGCTATCAATCGACCAAGTTACAATTTACAATTGTAGAAAAAAAACAGCTCAATCCATTTTATTCAATCAGTAGAAATGAGGTTCTCTCTCGATTGACATATCCACTTAGTTTTGATATCACACACTGTATTTCTTATTGGAAATAAAATTGGCACTGACTCCCAATAGTTGGATATTTGCAGCGTAGCATGTCCAGCGTGCCTCTCACGAAAAGGCAGGGAACCTTTATTACTATTGTGGGTGCCTTTCTTTTTGCTAGTAGCATGTAAGAGGTGCTGCTATTCATTTCTAGATTAAGTTATATAAAAAACCTTAGTATTAATAGACAAGAAACAACAAAAAATGGAAAGAAGATATGAATATGTATCGAAAACTGTATACTTTTGTCCGACCAGAGTAGCCCGGCTGGTTACGGCTCGGTAAGTCCGAAAAGTAACACGAATTTGATTGGGCGCGGGAGGGGGGTGACCGGACCACACCCTCTCATGCCCCGAGAGTTTATGCTGTCTGGGGGGGTCACAATTGTGACGCTTCTACGGGGGCGGTTCTCTCATAAATAAAAAAAAAACTGTATATTTTTAGATATCAAATATTGGGCTATTTCCAAACTTCGGGGGTTATAATGGCCATTTTTGTCCTAAACATTGACGTGGGAAAATCTTTTAATTGACATGTTATAGTTGCTGCAACCATCATAGTAAAAGAATTTCAGACATGGTTTTTGTGTTCGATTTTATACTTATTCTTCTGTTCATCTGTTGAGTTTTTCTCTTAGAACTGTTGGATTCTCTAGTGAAATTGCAATTATTCTCCCATGTTCTTTTCTGAATGCAGCACTTAGCAAAGTTTTCATTCTAATGTAGGGATGGAAGAAAGTTTACGAAATAAAGTTTAAAAGGCTTTCTGTTGGAATTTCTAGTGTGATCAAGTTTGTGAATGGATGCTCTCAGAATGAGTCTCTGGAGGTTGGAGATTTCCTGAAAGCAATTGAAAATTTGACTTGCATGGATCCAGGATTTGAAGATGTTAAGTTCTTTATGATATCTGAAAAACAGAGCGTGATAGTGAATCTCATTGGAGTGCAGTATTCCATGTGTAAGCTCCAAGTACCGGTAAGCATATTTCCTCTCACTCAATTACCAAATCTTGTACTTATGTATTCTTTCTCTGTGTGTGTGCGTGTTCCACAAAGCCTGCTGATTAAATGACCCCATTCGGCTATACTTTTCAGATTTGAAAAATATGATATGCACAATTCGTTTACTTCGGATTTTATGACCCTTGTCCCATGATTAGATAATTGAATACACATTACAAAATATCTTCTATGATTCTAACTGTAGGATATTATTAAGCAACAGAAATGACGGTGTCCACAATATTGTCTTATCATCTTTTTCTGTTTAACAAATGCAGGTTAACATGTGTAGTGCTATAATTTTTATCCTTGTGAGAAAATTTGTCCTATAGCGCCAGTAACCGTGAACAAGGGCTCCATCATATGAATTCGGTATTATGAGCTGAACAAACCAAGCAATTCTAAAATGAGGCAATGTCCTCATTTTGCCTGCACTTTTTTTGGATATAATTAGTAGTTTCCATGACTGAATATATGTGATCATGAATATTATGACTTCTCCTCTGTGGAACTTTTTTTTTTTAACTGAAACAATGTATATTTTTTAAGTATTACTATATACTGCATCATCTGTTAAGATTCAAACATAAGTAATTAACTGATTTGGACTATGAACAGGGTGATGTTGTTAGAGAAGCCCTAATGCTAAAACAGGTATCTGAGAGAAAAGTTTGTATTTTCTCGTTTCGCATAGGAAGGTGGTTCTTTGGGTTCCGCCTGCCTGATGAGCGGACCTCTTGTGTTGTATCACTTGGTGATTTTACAACATCCAAGGAAACAAGCCTCCGATCCATGCTAGGAAGAGGTGCAATTCATGGAGTATTGCGCGTGCAGATCACCTCTGCGTCTAGCGAGAACACTTGGTGAATCTTCATCAGATTGTGACTACATGTTGCTGGTGTGTACATATGGCTTTGCTGTATATTGCAGGTTTACTGTAAATATGTAATAAATCAATCCATACAGTTACCAATGAGTATATAGTGGTTGTGATATTTTCTGCCGCAATTTCAAGCGCATTAGTCTTCTGGTACAAGATCAAGTCACATGAATGATTCCTTTGTTCACAACATCGTGCACTTGAAACTTCGTCTAAGATATAGGTAAATGTTATTGATCCCAAGCTGAACATTTTGAAAAAATTTAGAGAGGATCATGTAATGAAATTAAAATCTGATTGTCTGCCGTGGATTTTTTTTTGAATGCATACCAAGCCCCTCAAAAGGTGATGACATTGTGAACTTGTGATAATAGTAGTTCTTGAAGTAAAACTTAAGGGACACACAGATGGTTGCAAGTACTATATCCACTTGGCTACCACTTAAAGATGGCTGCCATATTTTACCCAAACATGGACTCTTACAAAGTAAAGGATGAATGTATGTGAGAGATATTCCCATTTATATTATAATCGAGGAATGCCCTTGTAGGTTTAGATGATTAGGATTGAAATGCCTTTAAAAATCTGCGTAAAGAATTCCTATGGTTTAAATAGATCATATCCTGGACATGAAGTACCAACAATATTGTGGATGGACCCGAAAAATGTCAAATTGACGACAAGCTACTATGTATTGGTACACAATGCTTACTCACTCAGGCTTGAATTTTGTATGTGACTTAGGCGATTGAAGAGCTTCTTCGCCAATCAGCCAAAAGCCATGCAATTGAATACAATGTTTTGTCTGTGCATGACACATGCATTTTGAGAAGGGGATTGGACAAGGGTATTAAAATCAAGAAACCTAAGAGGGCAACTCACTAGGTAGGTAATTGAACCAATCTTGAACATTACTTGATATTCATGACTGGTAGGTGGCTCTTAAATTGTTGAATGAAAAAAAATCTCCATGTGGTTGGGATGACATTGATGAAGGTGTGTAGAAGGGGAAAGGGCTCACATTGGAAAAAGGTATTATGCTTTGCCAAGATGCTAGGTTTTTGTTGTATTTTCAAATACTTAGGGCTAGTTTGGTTGGGTGTAGTCAGGTATAGTTGTGTGATTTTGCGATGTAAAGATATTTTCTTTGTAGGCATCTATAAGTAACAATATAGCTTCTCAATAAATTAAATATCTAAGGCAAATGCTAATTTCATACTCGATCATCATACACACCTCAGTCTCAACCATGACATAGTTGCTAGAGGGATCATTCTTTTCCATTAAATCTCTGTTTTGGGTCATATACACATGAGATGCAATGGAAATAAATCTCACCTTAATAACTCTTCCCAAATTGATTTAGGTCCATCTCTTCTTCATTTAACATTTTGACTTGATAATAATACTCTTAAATGGTGCATGTGATGGTCTTCATTGCCATTGTTTGACCATATTGCATTTTCCTTTTATAGTTCATCCTTGATGTTAAACACTTCGATTACATATCTTATGTAATTTCTAAAATGAATTTTAATATTCCCCACTGACCTACCATTCGATTCTCGGGTTTATGATATTCATCTTTTGAGTATCTAATTTTCTTGACATATCATTGTTCATTATCATACAAAATTGGATGGTTGAATACCTATAGTGGATGGTTGAATAGCTATACTACTCTCATTCTTCATGTAATTTTCCAGGAAGCAAAAGTTGGATTGCAATATGCAATTTCGTGCAACATGCAATGAATCCTTGTGAGACATCTTATTTTGCTTCACATGCTATGGTTGATGGACCTAAGTAGAAAAACCTATCGCAATTTAGGACATATAATCCATCCAACTCTACTCCATATCCTTCCAAAAATTTAGCTTAACATACATTACAATACATGCACTATTCATTATTTCTTCTAATCTTTTATTTATGTTTTAAGACATTTATCCAAAACTCTTATTTGTGCTTACCTCTAAATTTAGTTAGACAGGGCTGAGGATGTGTGTGGTGAAGGTATCCTACCGCGGAGTCACCACTTGTAGAACTTGTGGACAAAGAGGGACAACATGTTATTCGAGGGGCTTTGGTAGTGAAAAAAGGTACAAAAAGAGAGAGGAGGAAGAAACAAAGTTGAGGAGAGTATAAATAGGCGACAAGGAGGGATCCACTAGGATCTGGGGTTTCCATGGAAGATGGAGTGAGAGTAGTGGAGAGGGGTTTGTTCTTGGCAGTCAAAGCACCACAAGAAGAATCCACCCATCAGTGAGGTTAGTTGGAGAGAAGACAACTAAGGTAAGAAACAACCCCCTTCTAAGGTTGCAAAGCATAAAAACTTCACATCACAAGTTTGGTAGTTTCCTTACCTATCGCATGGTAAGAGTCAATCTTAGGGTCATTGATCCTAGATCCTACAATTTATGGGCCGTGCAACAGATCAAGGGGTAGAATTTTGGTTCTTCCATAAGTTATATGATTCAATTAATCACACCAAGCATTATATACTTCCCTAACAATAATATCTTTATAAACAAGTCATGTTTTCTTTTATATTTTTCCATATGGATCTACAAAGATATGTTTGCATTGAAATTTAAAGAGTCATTCCTAATACTCTCATATTGTTACAATAAAAAGATGAAAGATAATGGATACATTCAAATCTCTTTATTGTTATTTAAGTCATCACCCTTTTAAAATCAAACTAATAGGTGATAGATAAATTATTAGAAGTGACTTAACATGCCTTTGATCAGTGTCTATGCAGTAGATGTATGAAGATACAATATGCGACTCATGCTTGTCATCATGCAAATGGCCTCATCCAAGTCATTGATGAGATAGGGGTAACTGAGACACACATTGTTGGCATCTTAAAGCCTCTTTTAAAGACACATGAGATTCTTGATGCAAGGGAAACTGTGGTCCTAGATGCTGAGTTTCTTGATCAAATTTTCAAAATACCTATCACTAGTGTGAAGAGAATCCCACATAGTTGTCATCTTGCATTCTCTCAAGTGTTGAAGACAACTCTTTACAAAGTTGTGGCTGAGCTAGGGTTCATATCTACTTGGGTGAGATTGTTGCTTCTTCCACGTTGTACACTACAAGTTTTCAAACCAAATACCAGACATATTAGCATGTATGGAAATAGGAAGTCACTGCAACAACATCATATTTTAAGATTACTTAATACTTGGGGAGAGATGAATGGTATTGCCAATTTAGTATGCATCACGTTGAATTTTTCTACTCAGGAGTTATTGGTCATGGTAGAAATAAAAACAAGAAGGATGATAAAAAGTCAAATCCTAACATTAGGCAATGTCTCCGTAAGGTTATATATGGTCACTTTACAACATCTATCAAAGTATTATGCTCACCATGAGTGGATCCATATAATGCTGATACTAGAAAGGCTTTAAAGGCTGAACACCCATACAAGCCACCTCCTTCCATGCCCAATTCTTTGTTTTCTAGAAGCCACCTTTGTATCAGATGTTGACACTATTGCCTACTGTGTCAATTCATTTCCTAAAGGGACTTTGTGTGGTAGAGTTGCTTTAGAGGCCCAACAAACCTTCCATGCTATGTGTAGGAAGGGTTCTAGTATGGTCATAGATCTCCTACATGCCATCACTCTGGTAGTTAACTTATGGCTAGGGGGGACATGTCCTTTGAGTTTGGTAGAGTTTGTAGCTTCAACAACTCTGACAACATGATACATTCGATTGCAGTGGGCACTATCTACAAGTGTCTGGTATCTAAAGTTTCCATAATAGGTGTGGGAAACGATATGGCCAAATATCTCAATGATCAGTTTGGAGTTGGCATATCTAGCAGTGTAGAAGCAATTTTGCACATTGCTAACATGGTCTTAAGTGAGCAACATGAAGATATGACTCTTTCTAGGCTTACAATTGATTTCTCAAGTGCTTTTAATATTGTAGACATGTCATCATTACTTCATGAGGTGATAGTGAGATTCCCATTCATTTATTTATTGGTGGAGCTTTTGTATGGTCAAGCATCAAGGTTGTACATTGGGGATTGACATATCTAGTTAACTATCCGAGTGCAATAGGGAGACCATTTAGAGAAGTTTCTTTTCACCCTTGTATTACATATACTTATTCATGAGATTAGAGATAACTGTAAGCTTATCCTCCATGCTTGGTATCTTGACGATGGGAATATAATTGGAGACACAAAGGATGTGGCTAATGTGCTTGATATCTATTTAGTGAATGGCTCATGTTTGGGGCTTGTCATGAATATTCATAAAATTGATTTTTTTTTGGCCTGCATGTGATGGTAGAAAGCTTCATAAGAGGTCGTTCCCCACTTAAATCGGGAGACCTTTATTGGGAGTGAAGCTACTTGGAGGAGCAGTGAGTAGGGACATAGTCTTTATTGAGGGGTTAGCCATGAGGAGGGCTACAAGGCTGTTGAAATGAAGAATCTTCTTCCGCAATTGGGTGATCTACATAGTGAGCTCCTTTTGCTATAATCTTGTTTGGATATTTCCAAGATTATGTTCATCTTATGCACATGTCCACTTGCATACATGGAGGAGGCTGCAACATTTTCTGATAAGGGTTTGCAAATGTCTATTCAAAACATTGTAATTTGTTGAGGTCCTTATTTGGGAACCTTAAATGGAAGATGACTTTATTCCCATTCATCTCAACAACTTGGGGCTTTACTCAAATATAGAAGCTTCCTCATACAACTTTTTGGCCTCTAGGGTCCAATCTTTGGTGCTTCAGGATCATATTTTGTGAGACAACATGATTTACAGTATGGACTCTGATATTAATAATGCTTTAGATTGTCTTTGTATCACTATCCCAACTTCCAACCTTAGTACTTTTTCTAACAAGAACACATCCCCCATAGAGCCCAACATGCTGTGATGAGTGCCCTTTTTAGATGAAGTATTGAGGACATGAAAGTTAAGTTTGAGATGATTATTTAGACAATAAGTAGTTTTTCAGTGTCTACAAACTGATCACGATCAAGATTTTCTCATTGCTATTTCTATTAATTGATTAGGATTGCATATGTCACAAGTTGAGTATTGCACCATCATCATATACCGTCTCATGATTCCATTATTTCATATTGATGAGATATGTACAATTTTTTGTAAAGCATGTTTGAACGCTTTTGCGGAGCATGCATTTCATTGTAGAGATCTTCCTAGATTCAAGTATAGACATGATCTTGTTTGGGATGTTTTCTATGACATACCCAGACATGCAAGAATTTCTTCTAAGAAAGAGGCACTTGTCAACTTTTTGATTAGCCCATAGGAGGGTAGATCAACACATAGAATGACTGATATCTTAATTTTTTGATGGTTTATAGGTAAGCATACATGTGTGGATCTGACAGGGGGTTCCCCACTAGTCGGCCTAAGAGATGGGGCATTTACTATAGGACAAGCTGCTCTCAAAGTTGTCTTAGTCAAAGTAGCCAAGAAATAAAAATCATGCATCGACAATCAATACATTTTATACCTTTTGAATTGGACACTTTTGTCTTCTTAGCACCATAGGCTGTGGAACTTCTCAAGAGGGTTAATGTCATGACCCCCACATCTATGTATACAATGTTTTAGAGGAGTGGTTTCACTATTAAGAAAGGATTGACAACACAACTTGTTTCCCATCTCTCTTCCATCTTAATGTAATTATTTCATATCATTGAAGTAAACAAACAAGAATAAATAAATTAAGTCTGTAATAAAAAAAATTAATAGCCTCAAGGAGACAAATTAAATCCAATTTTGTTCAAATTTCATTTATGGATCCACAAGGAAGAAAACTCATTAATAGTATAATCATTGACTGTTATTTAAACTAATAATCTATTGAATTACAAGTTTGGCCATAGGGACTTGACTGCAAAAGAAAACTTAAGTTTACTAATCTTCTATCCTTCCCTAAATAAAATGTCATTGCATACCAATTTTTTGAGATGAAATACACAAAATTCAAGAAAATATTTTTTCTCACAGCGACTTTATTCCCTATGGGTATTCATGGACATGACTTGAAGACACACCTGAAGACACCTAGAAGGAAGGGAAGGTTGATCTCTATCTATTATTTGGTATTTGTATTTCTCTTGCATTATTTTAGTCCAATTTCCATATTTTTGAATAAATATGCAATTGTTTCCCATCTCATATTCATTGCTAATGTTTACTCGTCAAACGTCACCACAAAAACTTGAGAGTCGCTAGTGATTAAGAAGGATTTGAAGCTAGAATAGAAAGAGATAGTAGATAGTAAGTGGGCTAGTGTTTAATAGCAACATGGAAGAGGGTTGTGTAACATACCAAAACTTATATATATCAATCGATGGAACCCAAATCCATCAATTCAGTGAGAATGAGTGCAATGTCTATTAATTAAACCAATTGCTTCCATGTGCATTGATATTCATTAATACACCCCTGTATACCTAATATATACATGTAGTGTGTAGTTATGTGCTAACCCTAGACCTAAGATTAATAGTAACACTCATATAAATACAGAGACACATTTGTCAAGCTTAGTGGACTTAAATGACTAATACAATAACCAAGTAAAGTGTATTTGTTAATAGACTTAGTAGTTACATATAATGAACTAAACATTTTAGGAGCCATTATATAACCTATGACACAACATGCAATCCTAATTTCCATTTATTGAATGACTACATGCATTAGTTTTCCTTAAATACATCAGTATACTTAATGATGCATATAATGACTAAAAATGGGTTGAACTTTATTAAATGTTTATCATTGGTCATAATATGTCTAAAGTAACTAAAAGTGTGACAATTTTATGAAAGGTAGTAGCTCGGCTAGTAAAGGCATGACCTCCCCATTGAAGGGACCCAGGTTCAAAACCCAGTTTGTACACCTTGAAAACAAATTTATCCCATTACACATGTCAAACCACTATGTGATTTAAATACACCCTCTGGTGTGCGTGCAACCTGGGATGGTGGGGGTTTACACTACCGGGGTGGGGTCACCAAAGCGGCTCCTCCTTGGGGTGGTTCCCATGTTATCTAAAAAAGTGTGACAATTCATACAATTTTTTTGAGAGATGAAAAAAACTACATGAATTGTCACACTTTTTTTTCTAGAATAACCTCAATTGTCAGTATCCAATATATACTATCTAAATAGTTCTAATTGATATATTGAATAAGAAATAATACTTTGTGCAACATATATCATATAAATCCTATCATAGTGAGATAATCCTTGAGCAAGCTTGACTTTGAAATTTGGAAAATATAATATCATTTGTGATAGTATTCATGTGGATTATACTAGGAAATGGTATTGTATTATATGTCCTAAAAGACATTATCAAATTCTTAAATTAATGTTAAAATGACTTCTACACCATGATATCTTGGTACCAATTTTTAATTTTATTTAGGCATTGTTAAATATTGGAAACAGAATACAAAACATAACAATTAGATTGTATTAGACAAAATAAAGATATGATTTTTGATTGCAAGTTATTTGTCTTATCATCTTGGCCACAAGAATATTTCTAGTTTATTGAAATTGCAATATCTTTCAGAGCCATCTAACTAGATGTTGATTTTCAATCATGTAATGGGGGGCTTATCCCCTACATCTAGGCACTTGCTAATAATAGATCTCATTTTTCTTATTCGAGTCCTAATCGAACTAAGCCTCCCCTCTTCTTACTTGTATCCCTTTTTCTTAAGTGAATAATGTAAAAAAATGAACCATCATATGCACCTTTTCTTCCCTAAAGAAAATCTAATAACCATGTGAGTCCCCTTATGTGTTAGGTACAATAGGGAGTCCATCATCCTCAGAATTAACTTTTCATATGGAATTGATTATAATAAATGAACCAAAAAACCCTAAACATTACATATGAACCCCTAATTTTCCTTGTATGCTTTCCTTCACTTACAACCATGTGGTTTTCCTACTCCTACCCACGTGGTTGACACCTACACCTGGGATCATGGCCATATGTGTCTTCCTCCTCCTATCCATCGGGTTGATACCTGCACCGGGGTCATGGCTAGCTGATTCCTAGTGGTATTTGTTTTCCAAAAGGCTTTTAGAGAGTTTTCAAAGGGTATTGTCCCCATAACATGATACTGACATACCTATTGACCTCTTATGTGTCAAGATATCTAGATTAGGCATTCTAGAGACTTCTCACACCACAAAAATTGTTTGACGGAGTGTGGAGGATGTCCCTAAAGCTCATGCACACCCTAGTTTCCTTCATTTATTAGTAAATTTTTGAATCACATCCTTCCTTCATACCCTCTGATCCTATTTGTTGTTTGCCATTTTCCTTATAGTTTCCTTAAGTTTCAAATCTTAGTGACATTGTGAGACTGAGATAAAGTTTCTCCAAGTAAAGAAAGGGGGTTGGGCTCCTCAAATCCCTTCCCCATCTGATTGGATCTGATAAAAAAGATGTGACATCATCCATGGTTGGGGAATGAGAGAATATAAGGATATATTGGGTCGGTGTGGATTGCATAGATGCAATTCCCCCATGTGTGAAATATATCATTTAGTCATGTCACATGCAAAAAGGGTACTTCAGTAATTTTTGATCCTCAGTTTTCTTTTATAACCCACATTATTTTGATTTTAATAAATTCAAATTCTATCACTATATAGGGCTATAAAATAAGATATGAGGGAATACATATAATTTGAATAGATTTTTTTATAAAACCAAATAATACAATTATATTAAATGAATTATAACTAATTATTAGCAAGACAAAAGTAAACTATAATATGTGTTGAAAATATTGGAATAATAACTACATATTGGTATTATTTTGTAGATGTGATTTGATTGTATATAAATTTTACTTTCAATATTATATAATTAATATGAGTTTAATCATTATTACAACCAAAAACTCTATTAGTTTGTTTTACAGTTTGAATCCTTAATGTAGGACTATTTAAAGCTTATTAGGTTCATCGATGCATGTATGTTGCTAAATCTTATCTAATTGGGAAGTTCCATTGTTATAACAAACTTATTCACCCGTTGATGAGGCTAGATTATAGTTTTATAAAACACTTCAATTATCTTTGAGAATCATGACCTTATATAGAGTTATTCATCATGGATACATACTGGAATACATATTTCTCACATTAGTGATCCTTATCACCCTACTTTGCTGTAGTGATTGATTTGATCTCATCATGTATTGAAAGTTATTTGAGACGATTGAACTATTTTTCACTCTATGATAATGCATATTGGATTTAGTGGACTATTATTATTTACTGTAGTATATATAGATATTAATTTGTTAACTCCCCGTTGTTGATCATGCATGGATAATCAAGATCAATTCTGCCATCAATTTCATCTCATTTATTCCATACTTCCCATATTTTATTAATCCACTCATTTCATCCATTTGCACATATTGAGGGTTCATGTACAAAAAGTATCTTTCTTTTCACTTAAAAGAAATTTTCCATTTAAATGATATTTTTTAACCCTTATTCAATAAATTGCACAATTAAATCACCCTAAATATAATATTCAATTTGCATTCCACGAGAAACTCAACTGCCTCTCTTTATGCCATTATTTTGATGGAAAGTCGATTACAGTCCATATCTTTTGACAAAAAGGATGACTTTGTCCCCCTAGTGTTATATGACCTCTTCCCTTATTTTGTAAAATTCATCATATAACTTAATCCCTCAATCAAAGAAAAATATGTATCCAAGATATCTCTAGAAACTTATGGAAAACCCAAAAACAAATATATGAAAACAGTTTTGTTTCCTTCCTAGGAAAACCCAGTGAAATCCAACATTCTTCCATGGTACCACATTGAAGGGTCAATAGTTCTGCCAGTATCGTGATCCATGGAACAAAATATTCCATGAAGATTTCTTCCCAAGACACCAAACCCTAATTTGTTTCCTTTTGTACCCATATCTTGTGCGATTATTCCAACAACTTTCCTTCTTAATTCTGAAACCCTTAACTCTAATACAAAACTATAGATACCCCCATAACCTTTGCCCCTTTCAAATCTCTTTAAGATAGATTGCAAACTATCTCTCCTTTTTACTTTCTATTGCATGTGTGACTAGAAGATCCTTCTTCTATCATAACTGACTCTCCTAGGTGGAAAGGTTTTCAATATGATAAGGAGATAATGGGCCTCTTATTTTAACTGCTATTTGGAATTGTTAGAAGTACTTGCTTTATTTTTTTTCTTCTAAAACTGCAATCTAACTACTAGAACTATTTCTTTCTTAAACTGTTCTTTCATTTTTGCTACGTGTTCCACTACTATTCTCCAACAACAAGTTCCATGACCAATTAACCTAGAAAATTCTCAATTATAACTCCACATCTAGATGAACTTCTATGTAATCCGATTTTTCTCTTCATATCTTTCTTGATATACTTGAATGAATGTATCTCTTTCTTACAATTTATTTCCTCTCCATCACCCCTATCTACATATTCCCACATATCATCCCAATCTCCCGAGACAAATCTTCATCATTGGAGATCCTAAGGTGATTGGGATCCCATAACTAAAAACTAGGGTCTTTGGAAATGATGAGGTAAACTCACAATCATATGAAGTCCCCAAAGACTTGTACAACTTAAACTATTTTCTTCTAGCTTTATTTTAATTATCAAAATAGAATTGCAAACTTCTATGAACTCGAGAATAAGAAGAGCAATGCATATTTTTGGTTTTATTAATGAAACAAAACAAGAAAAAAAGTTTTAGGATGTGTGAGTTTGTGGGACTTAAGGTGATCATGATTTTTTCTATCATCATCCCAAAGACTCTAGTTTCTTAGTTATGAGATCCCAATATCCGCAAACTCTCCCACAAATAAGATCCATGTCTGGCGATTGGAATGAGATGTAGGAATATGTAGAGATGGACGATGGAAAGGAAATCAACCACATGAAAGAGATACCTTCATTAGAATAAATTGAATAAGATATGGAGAGAACACCAATAATTACATGATAATTGATCTAGATGTCCGAATGTAGTGGAGGAGAAACTATATAGATAAACCAACTTATAATTTAATCAATCATGATTGTTGTCATTCGATAAGCGGTTATGGAACGAGTTGTAAAAACAAATGAGAAGTTCAAGAAAGAAATAGTTCTGTATAACATTCTACTCGTTAGAAATAGTTCTAAATAACAAGTTAAAGCAAGAAGTTCCAACGACGTTAGATAGAATTTATAGGTATTAGTGTAAATAAGAGTCCCTATTGCCTCCTTATTATCTCGAAAACCGTTTAGAGTAGGAGACAGTTGTTCTAGAAGAAGGATATTATAGTCACCTAGGCAACATAGAGTAAATGTCACACATCATGCGAATAAAACATTATTCACTAAGCAGAAGCAATCACTCAGCAGCGGATTACCAAAAATCACTAAAAATTAAAACCATTTTACAAAGAGGTTCACACATAGGAAAACTCTTTCATAAAGAACCAGAGTAACTTAATTACATACTGGTTCACAAGTACATGTCCTGTATCATCTTTTTCTGAGGATTACATGCATCAAATGCTCTGTTAAACTAAACACATGCAGTATGAAATCTCGAGGTACTAAGCCAAAATCTCGAAAGAATTAACTACTACTCTGAGGACTTGAGAGTACAGAGACGACACATAGGACTCTATGTACATCTATACAAGACATATCAGCCAGTGTCTCCACCTGAGAATTCACTGTTGTTCCTACTGCTGCTGATGTTGTCCTCCACCTATTGAAGGATTCCTACCTCCTCGTCTATGTCCACCTAAAAATGTGGTTCCCACGGGGGTGAGACAATTGTAAAATTGTCCCAGCAAGAGATATAACTCTCCTCCAGAAACATTATTATTACAGATGACCGAGGAATCATAATTTCTTAACAACAGTTAATTCATTGTTTAACAGATTAGAACATTATTCTTATCTAAAACATTGCAGCTGTAACCTGATAGAGCATCACATCACTTATCCCATAAGGAATGTGAAGAACATGTATAACATTTATCCACTACACTTAGCAGTATAATACCAACTAATGTTTCTCGCATTTCAACTTTATGCAAATACACTACACAACTAATTATATTTTACACATCATGTGTCAGGCTGCAATTAACTTGCCAGAGTAAATTGACATCTTCATTATAGAGACAACCACAACATATACTCTCTTCAGGCTTAGAACACACAACTAATGACTGGGATTGTTTTTTGGAGTCATGGCCTATAGCCATACTCTTCTAACAAAGTATTGGGATCTTAATCCCTCATCTCATCAAACACATTCCCATTTCTTAACAAGTTCATCATCATGATTATAGAATATGGGTATTCAAACTCTTAATTCATCATAGAATACTTGTTACCACATAACAGGTAACTTAATACCTTCAGGTCATTTGACCAAGGTAAGCATGATTCTTACTACACAAGCATTACACATAGCACACAAAGCTTGATTCATCTCTTGTTACCTCTTAGTAGGCAATAAGGCATATTATGGTTTATGAAGCCCATAAACAATTTCAATAATTAAAACATCATATAGCACACATGGCTCATTAATTTCAGATTACCTCTCACTAAGCAACAAAGCATATGAAGGCTTATAAGGCATATAAAACATTTTCAATATAAGAGCATCATAGCTCATACTTGACTATGCTTATCATCTCAACATACCTGCATGTTTAGTACTCATGATAACAATTATAATGCTTTCATATCATCACCATGAAACACAAAGTGATACCATTATTCCCTTTTTAGGGTTAGGATTCCTCTACATATCATCACCCTCCATTAGGGTTTTCCATAAATGACCATTTAGGTTCTCAAGATCATATTATTAATGATCAAGTCCTATTTCATTGCTCCACACAGCTAGGAGCCATCATTGGTAACATAAGCATTCAACCATACTTATTTATTCTCATCATTCATTATTAAATGAATTATCAACACAAAGTATGAGTTTCTCACTCATCATTACCAAAATATGATTGCATCATAGTTTTTTGGTTTGGATTATCCTTTTCATAGGGCATGATAGACTACACTTATCAAGGTGCATTACATCTCAATGAAACAACTAACATGACACACTTCAAGTGTCACTCATCCAAATATATTGGATTTAAAACACATCAAGGTATATCAAATCTTAAGGTGCTGGAAGTGATATGTATCATATCTTGATGTATCACTTACCTCATCACCTTTATCTTACTTAAGTTCATCCACTTAGCTTGTATTAGGGTATTTCCCATCCTAATACTTTATACACCAGTTCATCACATTTATCATGTAATGTATTGGTCACAAGTCACTGTATTTAGAAAATACAACCATTGCTAATGATATGGACTCATCTTTGAGTTAAGAACTATTGATATAAGGATATCCACTATCAACCTATTTAGATGTTACAACTGTCAATATATTAATCACTATTCCATTATTAGGAATAGGGTTTTCCATGTTTATAAATTAAGGTTCACATAGCATCTCACATAAATATGTGTTTCACATAACATTACTCTACTTTTAGAGTTTCACATAACATTCTCATATATCAGGGTTTCACATAACATTACCCTACATTAGGGTTTCTCATGTCACACCCTTGATTAGGGTTTCATCAACCTTCTCAATTAAGATTTCATGATATCTTTACAAAGGATCATACCCTGATTACTTATTATGTTCATGTTGAAAGTGTTGAGGTTTAACCATTACATGATTGTCACTCATGTAGGGATTCCTCTTCTCTCATCCTCTCTAGGATGTCAATTACTTCAATCTTAATTAGATTAGGTCCAAACAACTTGAGTGAAGGGTTGTCACAACATATCGAATCATTGCTTTCAAAAGCATCAAGAGTTAACCACTCAACAAAGTACTAATTACCCTAGTACCTCAAAGGTACAACCATTGTAATCACCTTTGATTTACACCATTAATAATCAATTAGTTAATGGAGCTTTAGTCACCTTAGGTGTTAAAATGGTTTGACCAATTGAACCTCAAATATTCTTGGTCACTTAGACCCCAAACGATCTTAGTCACTCAAACATTGAATGGCTTGAAATCGTTTAAGCAAAACCATAATGAAACCGTATGCACATTTCTTACTTGAAACCACTTGGGTCTCCAAACGATTTGAGACCGTTTGGTCACAAATAGTCTTGAGACCATTTGGACCCAAATGGTCTTGAGACCGTTTGGTCCAATCCCTCTCAAAACCAAATGGACCAACAAGGTCTTTCAACACTTATCAATTCAAGGTTTCAATCATTAAACCCTCTATCAATTGAACTACTGATTTGTTCTTCAATTGAATCATTGAATCACCCTTTAACTGGACCTTCAATTAGGGTTTTGAACCCAATTGAACTAGGGTTTATAATCAAGGAACCATCAATTAGGGTATTGAAACCGAAGAACCATCAATGATTGACATTGTGGAACTAATTCAATTGAAATCGTTGGATCACCATCAAACCATAACATGACCTGACCTAAAACGGTCTTGAGGTCGTTTGGATGCCCTCCAAACGGTCTTGAGACAGTTTGACTCAAACCTTTATTGAAATTTGTGAAAATCAACTAGGGTTTGCATCATTGAATCAATCATCACTTTAGCTATTGATTGTATTTCAACATAATATCATTGGATGTTCAACCATCCAATCATACTTCACTACAAACTTCCAAACGGTCTTGGTTGACCTCCAAATGGTCTTGAGACCGTTTGGGTGACCTCCAAACGGTCTTGAGACCATTTGGGCTAGTCAACCCAAAATCGATTCAATTCACTTAAGGATTCAACACTCAACCCGATTAGGGTTTGTAATTGGTAGATCATCCCATCATGGAACCTTTAGAAACTCATCAATTAAATCTATTAGATCATTATTCAACACATCAGCAACCCCCCTCAAATGGTCAACCCTCTCCATTCGGTCAACCACTCCAAACGATTTGGAATTCAAACCACCAAACGGTTTGCAAATCGTTTGGACCACATGTTGAAACGGTTTGTAATAGATATTTGTGGAGGTGTGTGCTTATGATGATGTCATCATCATCAATCTATAAACCTACGAAGCTTGCTGTGATTTTCATGGGGATTGCATCAATCAACTAATTAAAATTTCGGAAATAAAGAAAGAATCAACAATGGATGAAGATATGGAATTAATAACAAAGTTTAAGGGTTCAAGTTATATAACCCGCCTTCAATTGAGCTTCAAAGCTTGGAGCTTCACATCAACAATGGTGGAAGAAGCTTTTGCAACTCTCTCAATGTTCATCCTCAAGCTTTGGAGTGAAAATATTGGCTAGGATTGAAGATGGAGTAAAATAGAGAAGAAATCATGCATTTCTTTGTGATTTCCACCATGAATTCAAGGTGAAAGAAGGTCAAGAAGCTTACCAACAGGTTGGGGGTCGTCCTCCTGTTGCTCCAAGATCCCTTGGTCATTTTTGTAAGCAAGAAGTGAAAGTGGATTCGAAATTATCCCTTCACCTCATAGATAAAGGAGCTTATATATGAATTTCATTAAAAATTCATTTAAGAGAGAGAAAGTAGGTAGATTTTGGGTAAATTGCACATTACACCAAAACTAGGTTTTAATGCACAAACTTTGCCCAACATGATCTTTCTTGTTATTCAGGCTTGTAGAAGCCATACTACTGCATTATACTCATTACCATGATGCTTCAACACACGAGGAACATTGTATCATGTACAATTTGCAAGTTAACCCCTCAACTTGGGTAATTTGCACTTTAGTCCAAAACTAACAAAACATTGTTTCAACATTATTCAAAAGGGACTAAAATTGAAATATAAGTTCCTCTTAAGACTTAATTACTTTTAGATAGATAAGAGAGATCATATAATCAACTTCATTAAGCAAAACATCTACGTTTAAGCATAACCCAGGTCAGGGATGTTACAAATTATAAACCCCTAACAAGGATTTTGTCCCCGAAATCCCAGATAACAAAAGATAGTTGTTACTCATGTCATCAAGTCTCTAATTATCATCTCAATATCATGGAGATACTATAGATCTTTAATCCACACAAAGTTCTTCCATACAAGATTATTCTAAGAAAATATTTTCAACTTGATAAACTTTTCCACCATAATTACACTTGTTCCTTCCATTAGTTCAAACTTATCGATGTTTATGTTTATGCAGAGCATAAACCCCTAAAATATGATGTTCATATTATTTTTTTGTAACTAGATTGATCTCATAGTTGACCAATATAGGTAACCAACATAAATACCTTACTTTGGTATTCATCATATGTATTGAGAACACATCTCATCCTTATCATATTCGATTCCTTGTTGTTACTACCAAGGGCACACATGCATTCCATATATCATTATCTTGGAACCAAAGTCCAAAGCAAATTGATACTTTTCTAAGTATCCATGAACGGATTATTTCTAATTTATGTACATCAAATGTCATAATACTTACTTGATCGTGACGTTTAATGAAATAAAGAAACATAAAGGAACATACCCCTATCATTACCCAAGGTTGTTTATCAAAGGGGAAACATATATGTTTAATAGAGTTAATCCACTCATCAATTCTTATGTTTATTGGGAAAGTTCACTTAGCACTTCCTATGTAATTAGGAAAGTTCACTTAGCACTTCCTCATTAGTTGGGAATGTTCACTTAGCTCTTCCTCATTGGTTGGGAATGTTCACTTAGCTCTTCCTCATTAATTGGGAATGTTCACTTAGCTCTTCCTCATTAGTTGGGAATGTTCACTTAGCTCTTCCTCATTAGTTGGGAATGTTCAGTTAGCTCTTCCTCATTAGTTGGGAATGTTCACTTAGCTCTTCCTCATTAGTTGGTAATGTTCACTTAGCTCTTCCTCATTAGTTGGGAATGTTCACTTAGCTCTTCCTCATTAGTTTTCATTATACTCAATAGATTATTTTAGAATGACTACTTGATCAGAGTAATCAGAAAGATAACAATCTAAGAGTTTCATACTTGCCTTATCTCAAATAATCATATACCTGGCTAGGGTATACAAGTATTGAGATTAGGTAGTATGCACTTTATTTGCTATCATATTCCTCACTTTTCATATCACTATACACACATGATTTTTCATTCTTGAATTTTCTTCAAGCATCACTTCTATATCTCATCTTTTAACACATAGATAAGGGAGATTTAAAGCATTTTAAAGAACACTGAGTAAGATGTAAGTTCTCATCTCCCTTGTGTCCCTATAGGACTAGTTAGAGGGAGTTCAAAAACAACTACTTTCTTATTTTAACACATAGAATCATGAAATAAAATATCAAAATGAATCTATTTCATCTGACCTGTCACAACCTGAGGGTTGACTATTGCATCAGATTGATTCATTGCATAGATCCTCATAGTTGCTGGTTGTTGACCCTGTGCTTGATTATTAGGTGTTGATGAACTAACTCGAGACGCTTGTCCACGTCCTCTATTGTTACTAGAAATCTATCTCCTTTGTGAGCCTTGCTGACTTTTCCCCTGGGGTTGAGTCACCATTACATTCCCATCTGGACAATCCTTTGCTAGATGTACCGGTTGTCTACATTGGTAACAGATCCCAGTTGCAAAATAGGGGCTGTGAGATCCAGTCACCGATGTTGATGCTATGCTGGGGGCTCTACTAGGAGCAAAACTACAGTCCCTACCCCTACTTGACGCCCAATGCATATGGGTATTGAATCTCGATGGTGCTTCCGATGCCGAAAATCTCGACTTCTTAAAACTTTTGGATCTTTGTCCTTGACCCTGACTATACACCTTCTTACCAGTGATCTGTCATTTCTTGACTTCAGACCTTTCTATCCTCCTTACCGACTCCACAAAAGTGGTAAACCTCTCCCTATTCTCTAAAGCAGACACAGGAGTGGTCAATTTAGCGTTCAACCCCTTCTCGAAATGCCAAATTCTTTCCTCATCATTAACCACCATATGCGGACAAAACCGCAATAGCTCCATGAAATTAGCTTCATACTCTCTAATGTTCATTTGTCCTTGTCTGATCCTCTCAAATTGAGAGATCTTCTCGTCTAGATATGTCTTAGGGAAGTATTTACTGACGAACTCTCGTTGAAATACCTCCCATCCAATTTCTTCACGTGGTCTCTTATCTTCTTCTATAATCCACCAGTGACCACCACTCCCGTTTAGGAGGTACACTGCATGTCTTACCTTCTCAGAGGAATATCAAGAATCTTGAAAGCCTTTTCCAGCTTTGTCAGCCACAAATCAGCATCTGCTGGATCAGCTATACCAGCATAATCTATGGCTCCAACCCGACGAAGTCTCTCAAAAGTCTTGCCGGCTCCATACCCCTCATTGTGGGCTGGTTCCCTAGGTGCAGGTGGTGGCATCCTGTCTTCCATGTGTGTCATAGTTGCCATAAACTGGCTAAACAGGGTATGGAAGGCTGGATTCTCTATCAAAGTTGGGTTAATCTGGGGCTGTTCAGGTACATGCCCTTCCCTATTCTGGTCTCCTACACCTCCTCCTGGTGCAGCAACACTGCTATCAGCAACATGTTCTTCGTGCGTTCCAAATATCTTCAAGTTTTTCTTCTCCTCCTATATGAGCAGAAGTCACTATCAGATAACTAGAAGACACTAGAACAAACTCTACATCTTAGTCCGATGTCTCTGTAGACTCAACGAACCTAGCGCTTTGATACCACTAAATTGTCACACATCGTTCGAATAAAACATTATTAACTAAGCGGAAGAGATCACTAAGCAGCGGATTACCAAAAATCACTAAAAATTAAAACCATTTTACAAAGAGGTTCACACATAGAAAAACTCTTTCATAAAGAACCAGAGTAACTTAATTACATACTGGTTCACAAGTACATGTCCTGTATCATCTTTTTCTGAGGATTACATGCATCAACTGCTCTATTAAACTAAATATAGGAAGTATGAAATCTCGAGGCACTAAGACAAAATTTGGAAAGCATTAACTACTACTCCGAGGACCTGAGAGTACAGAGATGACACATAGGACTCTATGTACATCTATACAAGACATATCAGCCAGTGTCTCCACCTGAGAATTCACTACTGTTCCTGCTGCTGCTGATGTTGTCCTCCACCTATTGAAGGATTCCTGCCTCCTCGTCTACGTCCACCTAAAAATGTGGTTCCCACGGGGGTGAGACAATTGTAAAATTGTCCTAGCGAGAGATATAACTCTCTGCCAGAAACATTATTATTGCAGATGACAGAGGAATCATAATTGCTTAACAACAGTTAATTCATTGTTTAACAGATTAGAACATTATTCTTATCTAAAACATTGCAGCTGTAACCTGATAGATCATCACCACTACACTAAGCAGTATAATATCAACTAATGTTTCTTGCATTTCAACTTTATGCAAATACACTACACAACTGATTATATTTACACATCATGTGTCAAACTGCAATTAACTTGCCAGAGTAAATTGACATCTTCATTATAGAGATAGCCACAACATATACTCTCTTCAAGCTTAGAAAACATAGCTAATGCATGGGATTGTTTTATGGAGTCATGGCCTATAGCCATACTCTTCTAACAAAGTATTGGGATCTTAATCCCTCATCTCATCAAACACATTCCCATTTCTTAACAAGTTCATCATCATGATTATAGAATATGGGTATTCAAACTCTTAATTCATCATAGAATACTTGTTACCACATAACATGTAATTTAATACCTTCAGGTCATTTGACCAAGGTAAGCATGATTCTTACTACATAAGCATTACACATAGCACACAAAGCTTGATTCATCTCTTGTTACCTCTTAGTAGGCAACAAGGCATATTATGGCTTATGAAGCCCATAAACAATTTCAATAATTAAAGCATCTTATAGAAAACATGGCTCATTAATTTCAGATTACCTCTCACTAAGCAACAAAGCATATGAAGGCTTATAAGGCCTATAAAACATTTTAAATATAAGAGAATCATAGCTCATACCTGACTATGCTTATCATCTCAACATACCTGCATGATTAGTACTCATGATAACAGTTATAATGCTTTCATATCAGCACCATGCAACACAAAGTAATACCATTATTCCCTTTTTAGGTTAGGATTCCTCTTACATATCATCACCCTCCATTAGGGTTTTCCATAAATGACCATTTAGGTTCTCAAGATCATATTATTAATGATCAAGTCCTATTTCATTGTTCCACACAGCTAGGAGCCATAATTGATAACATAAGTATTCAATCATACTTATTTATTCTCATCATTCATTATTAAATGAATTATCAACACAAAGTATGAGTTTCTCACTCATCATTACTATAATATGATATCATCATAGTTTGTTGGTTTGGATTATCCTTTTCATAGGGCATGATAGCCTACACTTATCAAGGTGCATTACATCTCAATGAAACAACTGACATGATGCACTTCAAGTGTCACTCATCCAAATATATTGGATTTAAAACACATCAAGGTATATCAAATCTTAAGGTGTTGGAAGTGATATGTATCATATCTTGATGTATCACTTCCCTCATCACCTTTATCTTACTTAACTTCATCCACTTATCTTGTATTAGGGTATTTCCCATCCTAATACTTTATACACCAGTTCATCACATTTATCATGTAATGTATTGGTCACCAGTCACTGTATTTAGAAAATACAACCATTGCTAATGATATGGACTCATCTTTGAGTTAGGAACTATTGATATAAGGATATCCACTATCAACCTCTTTAGATGTTGCACTTGTCAATATATTAATCACTATTCCATTATTAGGAATAGAGTTTTCCATGTTTATAAATTAAGGTTCACACAACATCTCACATAAATATGGGTTTCACATAACATTACTCTACTTTTAGAGTTTCACATAACATCCTCATATATCAGGGTTTCACATAACATTACCCTACATTAGGGTTTCTCATGTCACACTCTTGATTAGGGTTTCATCAACCTTCTCAATTAAGATTTCATGATCTTTACAAAGGATCATACCCTGATTACTTATTATGTGCTTGTTGAAAGTGTTGAGGTTTAACCATTACATGATTGTCACTCATGTAGGGATTCCTCTTCTCATCCTCTATAGGATGTCAATTACTTCAATCTTAATTAGATTAGGTCCAAAGAACTTGAATGAAGGGTTGTCACAACATATTGAATCATTGCTTTCAAAAGCATCAAGAGTTAACCACTCAACAAAGTATTAATTACCCTAGTACCTCAAAGGTACAACCATTGTAATCACCTTTGATTTACATCATTAATAATCAATTAGTTAATGGACCTTTAGTCCCCTTAGGTGTTCAAATGGTTTGACCAATTGAACCTCAAATATTCTTGGTCACTTAGACCCCAAGCGATCTTAGTCACTCAAACATTGAATGGTTTGAAATCGTTTAAGAAAAACCATAATGAAACTGTATGAACATTTCTTACTTGAACCAACTTGGGTCTCCAAACAGTCTCAATACCATTTGGTCCGAGCCCTATCAAAACCGAATGGACCAACAAGGTCTTTCAACACTTATCAATTCAGGGTTTCAATCATTAAACCCTCTATCAATTGAACTACTGATTTATTCTTCAATTAAATCATTGAATCAACCTTCAATTAGGGTTTTGAACCCAATTGAACTAGGGTTTATAATCAAGGAACCATCAACTAGGGTATTGAAACCGAAGAATCATTGATGAAGCTTCCACTTACGTGGAATTGCGTGCACCACTAAAAATCCTAAAGATGGTAATTCTTTAAGTTTAGCCTTGCTTATACTAGATTGAGAACTCCACCCACGTATGCTAAGATACGTGGAAGTCTTATCGTAGTATAGTTAAGGGTCGAATCCGCGGGACAACGGTCTTGTTGGGAACAACAAGATGAAAAATGTTAGAACTTCACTTAAACTCTTAATAGTTGGTATTTAAATCAAAAGGTTGGTTTGGTTGTTTTTAGACTTCAGAGTAAGTAACGTAAAGCAAGCAAGTAAATTTAATGGATGTTTGAACAATGATAAGGAACCACTAGGGTGTGATCGATTTTCATCGCCACTACACATGGATCAAAACATGCAATATAAAATATACCCTGCAATAAGAGTTAAAACAGTTAGTATCTTTGTAGACTTAGTTTCCTTTCGGAGAACTAACTACGAGAAGTGTGGGAATGATGCAACGCTAGCCATCCCCAACCGAATGGTCACCTGCTTTGCATCATTCCCTTCGCAAAGTGTGTTCCTCGACTTACCAAGGTTGTACTTTCATACGTCAACTGATTCCATTTCATAGTATGGAAGTACAACATTTGGAAGTGAGTTTACTCCACTTCTTGAAAGCACTCCTAGATGTCGAACCAGGCTTATGGTGGATACATGCACCGAGAACCAACATTCAAATGAGTTTCGAATCTGATAGTACAAACATAGACAATTCATACTAAAAGATAAAAGATAACACAAGTTGGTGATCAAGCAACAAGTATTCATTAAACGATTGATGTTGAACTGTTACTAAAGCATCTATATATTGCAAACTATGGATTACATTACATGAAATGAAAGCATGGGTGCGGGGCTACTCCCCGCACCCCAGTGAAAGAGACTACTCGCTCATAGCTAGGATAAAGAAGGAGGCGAGAAGAGAGAGAGCGTCATCCCCATAAAGGAGAGAGGAAAGTCAACCCCTTAGAGAGAGAGATTGACGATCTTCAGTCTTCACAGGTTGCTTGATGATGAGATCTCCTCTTCCCACCTTATTTGGAGAAGAGAGAGAAAGCAGATTCAAGATGGAATGTGGATCTCAGACCGGCAGCCTTCGGGCAGAGGATGGAAGTTGGAATAGCTCTAGAGTGATGGAGGCAGCCTCTGGGTGTCTGAAACTTGATACTCATGGGAGGACCCCTTGGGTCTTATTTATAGGCCTTAAGTGAAGTCCAAATGGTTTGGTCAGTTTTGGGTCCAAACGGTCTTGAAGACCGTTTGGACTCTGAAACTGTTTGGACCTCAAGACTGTTTGGACTCCAAGACCGTTTAGACCTCAAGACCGTTTGGACTCTGAGACCATTTTGACCTCAAGACCGTTTGGACTCCGGGACCATTTGGCTTCAACAGTCTTGGGACCGAGTGACTCCATGCGGTCTTGGGACCGAGTGAATCCATGCGGTCTTGGGACCGATTGGCTTCATGCGGTCTTAGGACCGATTGGCTTCATGCGGTCTTGGGACCGTGTGACTCCATGCGGTCTCGGGACCGATTGGCTTCATGCGGTCTTGGGACCATGTGAGTCCATGCGGTCTTGGGACCGATTAGCTTCATGCGGTCTTGGGACCGTTTGGCTTCATGCAATCTTGGGACCATGTGAGTCCATGCGGTCTTGGGACCGATTGGCTTCATGCGGTCTTGGGACCATGTGATTCCATGCGGTCTTAGGACCGATTGGCTTCATGCGGTCTTGGGACTGTTTGGCTTCATGCAGTCTTGGGACCGTGTGAGTCCATGCGGTCTTGGGACCGATTGGCTTCATGCAGTCTTGGGACCGTGTGAGTCCATGTGGTCTTGGGATTGATTGAGTCTTTTATGATTTTTTTGTGTCTTTTTCTGTAAGTAAAAAGGAGAAAAGTTAATCTATCAGTGTATTTACAATAAGAGGGGATAGTTAGGGATTCTGTCTAATTTCATTTGAGAAAGAGTGTGGAAAACTGAAGAAAAAGACTAAGATAACATCACAAAATTGGAGGTTATCACCCCCTAACTTAGAGTCTAGTTTGTCCTCAAGTTAGATAGAGCTGAGGCATGTAATGGCGAGGCGATTTTATTTAGTTAAAATTTCCATATTCTTGCTTCAATTATAAACCCGAGCTCTCCTGAGGTCGTATCAGGTCTTACTACTTGCCTTGACTCTTTCAGGTATTGAGAGTTGCTTGGTTCTCAGGTTTCTTCCGTATCTCGTAGCCTGCATTGGGACCATTTTTTTATTCTGTGCATGTTGTTGACTCTAATCAGATTTATACCTCTACGAAAAACCTATTGGAAGCTAGAGTGGGTATGAGGGTTGGTTGAAGGCTTTATGTGTAACTCCCCCTTCAAGTGGGGGAGGGGTTGTCTATGCTTTTAGGAGTTCACTACCGGGCACGACACATCTGCCTTTATGAGGGCAGCTGAATGTACCGACCGGGTGAGTCCTTTATAAGCCTTTCATATATTAAGATACCTTAGGGTTCCACTACCGGACACGACACATCTGCCTTTGTGAGGGCAGCTGAATGTACCGGCCGGGTGAGACCTTCATCGGTTCTTTATAAGAATCCTTATTTATGGCACAACTCTCATAGTTTTATTCAACTCTCTGGCTTTTATTCGTAGACTCACAAGCTTAGGACTTGGGGTTTTTAGGGGATTTATTTTGGGCAGCCAAGCCTCTTTTATTTGAAGAGAGGAAAGCTGTTCTTAGTGTTTTTCAACATGCACTTATTTTGTTTCTTTTTGTAATGGTCCACTTGTGAGACTTTTTGATTTGGATGTCGCCTGATGCCCCTCTCATCCTTGAGAGCTTGGCTTATTTCGGCCTTGATATTGACTTGTGGAGAGTCAGATGTAGAAGTGAAACAAAAGCATGAAAATCAAGAGTGAAGCGAGATTATTAAGTCGCCATTATATGTCTAACTGCTATTCTAGTTATTATTCTTGAAGACTGACTTGATTCTAAAGTTAGAAGGGGGTGAATTTATTCCAAAGATTTCTTATTGGGTGAATTATTTAAAACAAAGACTAAATGTGTAAGGGAAACTAAGAAAATTTTGTACGAAACTAAAAGAGAAGATGGAGATATAGAAATGATACCTCACCCTTGTCTAATGTACTCCCCCCTAACTTATCATTCACTCTGTCCTCAGAGTGTCAAAGTGACAGGTTGAAAAGTAAAAAGACAAGGGCGTCAGGCTTCTGTTAATCCTGAGTTTGCCCCTGGTGTTCTGAGTAGGTTAGATGCAAAATTTTCACGTAGGGCGTGGTAATCCACGTCTGTCATATCCTCTATTGGTCTTTGAAGGACCATGATGGTGTACATCCAATAGAGGATGTGGAAGCTGCAGTCGTTTGATTCCCAAATTTGTTGGGGACAATTGTGGTTGAAGGACGGGCGATGAAAGTGTTCTTTGCCGTATGCCCTTGTGTGCTGACTTAGAAGATTGATTAGTCTGTTTGCACATTCCTTCGCCACCACCTCTATGGGCATCTTTGGTGTCACTACATATTTCTTCTGTTGTGGATTGAACTGGCTGTCAGAACTGTTGTAGATGGTAGTTGTTCCTTCAGGTAGGTTTGTTGCTAGAAGCATCCAGTGCTCATGGTAAAGGAAGGGTAGCATGATAAACTTTGGTGTTGTATGTTGTAGGAAGGAAATTAGTGCGTCAGTTGTTCCGAAGTTCTTTAGCTTTAGGAGGCCGTCCTTCATATATGCGGATGCCATATAGGTTGTAGGGTGATTCCGTCTGATAATAAATTGATAGGCAGCCATCAAGCTCACGGATAGAGACCCTTTGAACTGCATAGTTTCTCGTAATGCGTCTGCCATTACTAAAATGTCACAGGACAAGAAAATGAGGTCATCTTTCTCGGTGTAGAGCCATGACATGATGAGACGGAGTTCATTGTCAGAGAGACTTTTGCAAGCACTGAGGTCGAAATCCGGGAAAGTTGGTTCTATGGAAGATAGGGGCACCATTTGCGATGGCGATCTCCTAATGGTTGCCCCTGACAAAAGATCTAAGTCTCCTTTATCCTGTGCCAGATAAAAGTGGGAAGGGTCCCATTTTCTTTGCTTGGGAACTATGGCTGGCTGTTTGTTTTTCTCTATTTCTTTTAAAGTTTGTTTGAAAGGTCGCCTTTGCGGATGTTGGATTGCTGAAAAGAGGTAACGGGGGACGTCATCTGGTGCCATTGTCAGGTCCTTGAAGAACCTCCTATCACAAATAAGCTCCATGGCGTAACACCCTCGCAGGGAGTGAAAATCTTCGGTGACCAGATTGGTACAGGGGATTTCTTGGTTTAGCGCTTGAATGTGACAGATAGTGCAGAAAGCACAATCCCCAGATCATTCAGTAGTTTGGAATGCAGGTTAATTATTTGGAACTAAGGTTGGCTCCAGTCCTGACGTAGGGACGGGCGTGCAACCCAAATTAGCTTAAGAAGTCAGAAAGGTATACATCTTGCCTCTCCTGCTTCTTCTCCAACAAAATTTATTATTCCGACTGGTAGCTCAGTGGTGCAAAAATTGTACACCTTGGAATCCCGAGCCTCGGTGTCCACAATCATAAACAACCAGTGATCGAAAACTTGAAATGGCACGGTAAGATATCGTGCCCTCCGTGCTAAACCAGCGCGCAACCGCTCTATTAACTTTGCTCGTATGTCTTTGTATAACAAGCCTATAGATAGAGCAGGTGAGGTGTTAAATAATAGATGCTGCCTCTTTGAGCTTCTATAAACTTCTATGCAGTTGGCAAGTAGGACACGGAAGATTGCCATTGACATCGTTGACCGTGGTCGCAGGATGTTGCAGAAATCTTTGCGTGTCAGCTTGCGCTTAGTCTTTTTATTGTGGTAGATGATGTCTCCCCCCTCTTTGACATCGTCGACAATAGTGTTCAGGATAAAGATGTCCCGAGCATCTAGTGTTGAGATGGCCGTCATATCTAAATCGTGCATCTTATGCGGTAGAGGTGGTGGTGGGGGAAGCTCCTGCGGAGGGGGTGAAGAAGGTTGTTCCAAATCTGCTATATATCCTTGCAGATCTTCATCTGAATCAGAAGCAGAATCGGGTTCTTCATTTGTATCTAAACATACTCGTTCTGATTCTTCCAGTTCTGGGGGAAAGGGCACTGATTGGTCAGGTGCGGAAAAAGGGTGAGTGGCTGTTGCTGGTGGGCTTGTGCTGGTTCCTAAAATACATTGATGGAACTCAGCAAAGGCCACATCTTTTGCAGACTCCCCTATAGATCCCAAGGCAGAGTAGTCGAGGAATTGGTCCCCATATGATATATTTACATTTTCTTTGTGGGTGGGGGACTTGGGATGATGTCCACCTTCTTGGTGGTCTTTGTGATATCCTTTCCGAGAAGATTCTGCTCCTTGGCTTGGGCCCTCCCCAGCGTTGTCTGGGGCATCAGATTTGTCATCTGAGGAGGTGGTATCGTTGTTAGAATATGCGGAGGAGTCGGAGTCATCTTTTTCTTCATCATCGCCTTCTTTGTCTGCTGCTGCTTTATCTGTGAGCTTCTTGTGTGCTGTCTTTTTGCACTGCCGATGGATGGTTTGTAACTCGTCAAACGCCACTTGCACATGCTCATGTGTTTTGAGAAGTGCATCGTGTGTTTCCTTGAGATCTTTGTATCAGTCCTCGGTAGAGAGGAGTCACGCTGTAAGATATGTTACTGTAGCTCGTAATTGTTGGATTTCATTGTTCTTCGACTCCTCTTGGCGATTGCTGAATTGTGTGAGAGTGTTGCTGATGTTATCCAAGCGCGTGCTAAGAGCTGTTTGTTGCTGCTTGAGCTCGTGGAGAGTCTCAGGCATAGGTTGAGTCTGCGTAGAGATCTCATCAACTTGCTTGGCCATCGCTTCTTGCTGGCCTTTTACTCCAAGGACCAGCTCAGGCAAGTTGTTGTAGTGGCTGTCGATGTGATCAACTTGCCTGGCCACTACATCTTGTCGTTGCTGAAAACCTTGATGCTTGGCAAGGCACAGTTCTGCTCATCGATCTTGGCGACCTGTTTAGATAATCCTTGCACACAAGAAAAAATGGAATGCATTATGTTATAAGGGTCGGTGAGGAGGTTTCAGATGGTGTCGAATTGACGTCCGAATTCCTCACTGACATTTGTGAAAGGGACCCCGGTTATGGAAGGGTGGGGTTGTAACGTCCTCAGATTTTCACCTTCTCAAAACCCCATGGATATGAGAAGATAAAATCCGAAAACTTTAGCAATTATATCAGAAAGCGACGCGGAAGCATAATACGCATACATGAACAAACAACTATACATACACCAACATTCAACATGTACATTATTACAACATGATTTACAATTGTATATTGAAAGGGAATTTTTACACAAGTCTAAACATGTATGCTAACTAGGATCTTAGACAATAGGTACAACCTGGACAACTGCTCACTTCCTTTCTTTTATCCCACGCTAGCTTCGAACCTAAAACATACGTGAAACAATGAATCAACACACAAGGTGTTGTGCACGTGGGTAGAAAGATACATACTAATATGTTTGCATAATTGAAATAACTTGAGAAAGAAAGATTAAAAGAAAATGTTGTTTAAAGCGATAATCAGGTAAACATTCCTTTTATTGCATTCACTTTGATGCGGTTGTACTACACATACTTGCACTTGACTTACATCTAGTATGGGCAATATAGTATCATCATACATCTAACATGGGCAAGGAATCATACATCCATGTTAGGCAACATACATCCACACCAGGCTATGTGCTCTAGTAGCTACAACCCATCATACTCATTTATGATCTATTAGATTTGGTGAAGTATAACTCATACTAGTTCAACCAAGCAATCATATCCAAATACGAGCATTATTAAACCTTGTATTAATGATGAATATTTGTTATTAATCAGGTGATGACCATAGATGTAGATGATCCAGAATGTAAATAGGAATCTCTAAACTCAGGTATGTGGGATTTATTAAGTATAAGACTAGTTTTCTGGTTGCATATGATATGTAATATAACAAATATTCATCATTAAAAGAGTGGTCTAGGAGCTTATCAGATCTGCCTAATCTGATAAGAGAGGCCCGCAATGTGTTTGATGTGGCTGCCACTAGCATTAGACTCGACCCCACTAATGCCGACAAAATGAGAATAGAAGAAGAAGCCAGTAAACGACTAACGCAGTTGGAAAAGGCTGAGGAGATTTGCTTCTGGAAAGGTAGCCGTCTTCACTGGATAAAAGATGGTGATAAAAACACCAAAGTTTATCATAACACTGTCAAAAAGAACAACATGAGAGATCATATTCATAATCTGATTGATGAAGGTGGTTTGTTAGTGGATGAAGAAGAGAAGATCAGAAATCTGGCTGTGGGCTACTTTCAGGACCTCTATAATCAGGAAAGTAGTAATAATGCTTGTATCAGCCACCTTCCACGAAGAGTGACGGAGGATATGAATAGAGATCTTTTAAAAACTGTCACGAATGATGAAATCAAAGGCGCAGTGTTTTCTATAGGTGCTTCCAAAGCACCGGGACCGGACGGTTTTAATTCAAAATTCTTTCAAGCCTGCTGGTCATGGATTGAGGATGATGTCTGCAGGGCGGTGAGATGGTTCTTTGTGGGTGGAAGGATGGTGAGGCAGACTAACCATGCCTTCATCAAACTTATACCAAAACACAATGCAGCAACTGAGATGTCATATTTCCGGCCTATAGCTTGCTGTTCTGTCCTCTACAAATCTATTGCTAAGGTGATAGCCAGTAGGCTTAAGAACATCCTTCCGAAGATTATATCTGTTAATCAGTCTGCTTTTGTCAAAGGAAGAGATAAATCCGATGATGCCCTGCTTGCCACCGAGTTTCTGCTTGATTTCCAGGTTAAGAGCAAAACCAAGAAAGTATGTATAAAAGTTGATATTTCCAAAGCATATGATCATGTTAAATGGGAAGGGTTGTGGAGCACTATGAAGGAGTTGGGGTTCGCGGGTCGCTTCATCAACATCATTCGTGAGTGTGTGGAGACGACCTCTTTCTCTGTTCTAATCAATGGCATACCTAAAGGCTTGTTCAAGGCGACTAACGGGCTTAGACAAGGAGACCCTATGTCTCCCTTACTATTTTCTCTTGTGATGGAGAACCTTACCTGGCTGGCCGGCATAGCGGAAATGGAAGGTTGCTTCAAGCCATTCAAGATCAATGGTACCAAAGTGCTTAACCATATGATATTTGTTGATGATGTTTTATTTTTCATCTCTGGTTATGGCAAGTACATGAGAGGCTTCAGGAAAATTTTGACAAAGTTCAGGAAACTCACTGCCTTATACATCAGTGATATCAAATCTCACATTTTTCTGTCCAAGTCTTGCCATTCACGTAGAGGTAGACTTAAAAAGATGGCGGGTGTATCTGAAGGGGCTTTCCCGACCAGATATCTTGGTATACCCATCTCCGGTGGAGTGGGCAGGGGTGAAGATTATAAAAGCTGTGTTGATAGTCTTAGATCCTCTGTGGAAAAATGGAATGGTGTCTGCCTTTCTATGTCTGGATGCACAGTTCTCATCAAATCTGTTCTGACCAGTAAAATTAGATATTGGTGCAGATTGGCTGATATCCCTCCTTTTATTCTGGATAAATGCAGATCGGTGATGGCCGATTTCCTTTGGAGTGGAAGCTACCATGCTATCAATTGGTGCACAGTTGCTCAACCTGTTCATTGCGGGGGTCTTGGCCTTCTGGACCCGAAGGAGATCGCTTGGATGGCCACTTCTAAAAGAGTGCATGACTTCCTCACTAAGCGTGACTCACTTTGGGCTGGGTGGTTGAAGAAAAGATATGGAAGCCTTGATTTAGTTCCGAGATCGGATTCGTCTAAATGCTGGAAACACATGGTCTCCGTGTGGGGGGAAATAAAAAATGATTTTGTTCGGATTAATGATGGATGGGCTTTGGCAGGTAGACGGAAACCTTGGCACATTAACAGGAATGCACCACAAGTTTCTTGGTACCCTTTCTTATGGAGCAAAACCCACTGTCCTAAGTGGAGCTTCAGCACCTACCGGTCTGTCCTGTGCAGATTGCCTACGCAGGATAGACTCCTCAAATGGGGTATCATCAACACTAATGTGTGTATTCTTTGCAAGAAGGAAGCTGAATCACATAATCACCTATTTTTTGATTGTGATTATACTAGATACCTATGGTGCAGAGTTTCTCTCAAATGTGGGTGGGGAGGCCTTCCTCCTAATACTCTGAATGAAGTCTTTCCCTGGATGTTTGAGAAGACCAGGTCCAATCCGAAGATAAGGGCCTTGGCTGGTCTTGTTCTTACGGCCTTGGTCTATCATATCTGGAGAGAAAGGAACAATAGACTCCACCGTAGAAGAGAGTGTGATACGTTTGAAATTTTTGATGTTATTGTACATAGCATAGAATGGCAGGTCAAAGCCAAGGTGGGGATTCTAAAGGGTGTTAACCCTCTTGTAATCCAGATGTGGGATCTGTAGTAGATCTGTTGTACTGTATAGGTTTTGTTAATCCCTATACAACCTTTTTTGAGATAGTAATACATTTACCTTATCCAAAAAAAAATACAAGGTTCACCGTTATTAATGGTATTTGGGTCCAGTTTAGGATTTAGGTCAAATCCAGGTTCAAACGGACCTAAAACAAGTCTCTAATATTTTTATACTAATCTAGAGGTCATTATTTAGATCTAGTTTAGTTTTCATAATTTTCTGATACTTTGCCTATTTTCGATAATTATTATGAGGATTAAACATGTAATTAGGAAAAAATGAGAAAAGGACTAAAATTTCTCAATAATATCAACAAAGGAGTCCACATTTAGTTTCTAGATGATATTAGGGTTCAAACTTATTTTTCTCAGATTTAACGTCAACCATTTTCTAATTATACCATTTAAATGAATCATTCTCATCTAAATTAAATATCATCAGCTTAAGCATCGGAAAAGTCTGATATAGAAATTTTATAAGAAACATGGCATTTTTCTGAGTCTAAGGGCATTTTTCGGGCATTTATAGACTGCATAAGCTATTTATTAGGCATTTTCTATGTTTCTATGGAATTCTGATGATGTAAACAATGATTTACCTTTTTAGGGAATTCTCCAGCCGTTAGACCTGTCTTTTTGGGTGCCAGATAGGCAACACGCGGCTCAAAGGGAGGGGATGCGGTTCACACTCCTGGGCTGGTTGGACCGGTCAGTCTAGCTTGATCTAATCCCATCATAGACTCGCCTCCCTGATTTCCTCCTCTCTTGTGGTCTGGCTCGCTCACCGCTTCTTCTTTTCTGCCGTCTCTTGCTGCCGCAGAGTTGGTTGACGACGATCAAGGATGCAAGAGCATTGGTTCCTATGGCACCTAGAAGCTTCTTGGTCGCCTCTGTAGCCTCCATAGCAAGCGTCAAAGGTGTGGAGGTGCTGCTAGCTCGTTGCCCTATTCCAGTTTGAAGTTATGGCAGAGAAGGCGGTCGATTTGGGGGTTTCGGTCTCCTTCTCCATTACTCGCGCCTTGGTCAGGGGGAGATCCACAATGCTTGAAGTCGTGCATCGTCGGTCTGCCTTGGCATTTCTCCCTTAGATGAAACAAAACCCAGACCGGGCCATCCCCAAAGTTGCTCGTTGCCTTCCTTCTTGCGTATCTCCTCCCTATTTCTGGTGCCGCCGTGGCCTAGCATCATGGTGAGGAGCCGTGCGAGAACTAGCAGTATCCTAGAAGGAAAAGGGGGCTCTTCCATTTCACTAAAGCTCCAGGATACCCGCTGGCACCTTGGCTTCTCAAATCGAGCAGCAGATCCCAATCCCGCTGGGTGCCTGTCTCCCCAGTCACCGCAGAAGGACCCTGAAACATCAAGGGCAGGGGGGACTGGAACCTCCTCGCCCAAAGGTAAAGCTACTCCTAGAGTTGAGGGAGACAGTTCACCAAATCATAAACTCCACTCTTCTTCTTCGATCATCAGGCTTCCATCCTCGGGTCCAGGCGTCGCTGCTAAGCCTAGCTTCGGCGAGTGACAACATCATACCGCACGACTTGGTTCTTGTACAGATCCTCCTGGATATTTCACTCACTACTGAGAAGAACCAAAGCAATTGGGTCGAATAGACAACAAGTCCAACATTGCTTGGACTCATGGTAGAGGATCGCTTCTCAACAAGTTTCTTTCTCATCATAGATCTGTAGCCTACTTCTGAACCTGGGAGAAGCCTGCGGGTGGTGGGGATGTGCAAAATGCTTCCCCCAATGTTCATATGCCTTTTGGAGGAGGTTGGTTTGAGGAGAAATCCCTTGCTGATCTCCAGAAACCTGGTGGACTAAGGTGGACGCCAATGGATGGGGAGGGGTTGATCGGACTGGTTTGCTAGATCATGGTCTTGCAACTATATTTCCATTGGTTGCACCCACCTTCTTCGGATCTAAAGGACACCTATACTGGTTTCTATTCCTCCATTTATGGAGGTGGAAGACGAGGTCAAGATGGTTCAGCCTCCCTAAAATCATAGCATGTCCCCGCAACTTCAGTTAATAGACGTCTACAAATATTTGTGGCTTGGTTTGTAGTATGGTAAAAAGACTCGTATAAACCAATTATACTTCAAGCATTCGATTTACAATATTCAAGTCTAGGTATCTTTCAAGTGGCTCAGCCATATGATATAAAAATGTAAGCATTGGCTCCTTTGAAAGTAATCTAAATTCTCGACAAGTTTGATACCACAATTCTTGATCGTGCTATCAAATAATTCATCCATAAACTTAGAAATAGTTGTGAAAACCTTGAATACAAATCAATCAATCCTCAATTCTTCATCAAACAAGTTCAATCCAATTAGTATGGTCGTTATCTATATCCAAAACTTCACTATATAATATTCAAATCCAAACATATCACTAGATGGATGTTTAATCTCATAAACATTTAATTAGTTAGCAAAAGTCTTCCATCCCAATTGAAGTCAATTAGATGTCAAAATTATATATCATATCTCCAATCAACCCCTAGTTGTGTTTTGAGTTCATCATTGGATAGCCAATTCATCAATTTGGTATCCACCATCAACTTAGATTTCATGGTCCTCAAATGCTACCTTAGGGTTCAGAAACCTGAAATTCAGGGTCATCACATTCACCCCACCTTATTTGGAATTTTGTCCTCGAAATTCAACTAATCTCATACTTAAGAGGCTATTTAGGAGTTCAACTTCATATACTTCATCATTGCTTAGATTCTTAGACCACCATAGTTGCATGCACTCTAAGTTGTCAGCTTAGGGTCTAGAGATTCTTGGGTGTGTCCACCCCACCTTATATATATGGAAGCATCACTTAAAATCTTAGCCATAACATGACATTATGATATCTTAGGATTACATCACCCCTAAGGGTACGTGTTTTATTCATACTTTTAATATTAAGGAGGAATTTGTTTATATGCCATGATATTCAGATCATTCAAATCTAACATCAAGAATATGTTTTATGATCAACATTTTGCAATGATTCCAACATTAGAGGAGATTTATCTTCATCCTTGATATTAGGATTTTTCTACATAAGAAGGAATAACGTAACATGTTTGACCATTAGGGTTTCACCCTATGGTGTGATATTCACACTCAACTTAGAAGCATACATTGAGAAGAATCAAAGTTACGAACTATTTTTCTGATCATATATCCTATGATCCAAAAATATCTATACATCAAGTTCATGAGTTCAAATTTTTATGTCTTGCATGTATTATGTGAAGGGAAAGAGAGAATATACTAAGTTTATCCCATGATCTCAGCATCATATCTTTCATGTTTCATGTGAAGGGGAAGAGAATATTTTAAAGTCAAACTTATCATGATTTCAATCTTGGGTACTACATGTATGATATAGGGGGGAAAATATAGAATTGGTTAAGCTTATACGAGTGACTCCTCATATATAAATCATCTATATAGCTCAAGTGAGGTTTCTATCGTAATATATTAAGAAAGAGAAGAAGAAGGGAGAACATGTATTTTGAGTATCTTTTGCACAAAGCATTATACTCTCATAACTAGTGTTCATATATTACCTCACTTGCAACTAATGATGAGATTCACAAAATATGTCACTCCAGCTAGGACCTAACTCAGCCAAAGGATTGACTTTATCATATGGGTCATCTACCCATCCTTTTTTTTTAACCCAATTCTCACATATAGATTTGAATCGTGCATAAGGACTCAACTCAACACTGAAGAGTAATCTAGTGTAGGACATTTTTTTTGCACATATCTCATATATTGGAGGCTAGGTCCTATGACTTTCTCCCTGTGGGTCTTACTCTCTCTAGAGTTCACCACATATCTCATCCTACCAGTAGACGTCCTCCTTGTATATGAGCTTGAGGCTCAATTGACACTCATCTCTATCTTAACTTAGCTTATCTTAAGTAGGGAAAAGGGAATGTACTTTCATCATCAAGATGTTGCATAAATTCTACAAAATTGGATTCAACAAGTATACAACTTAAACCTTTATAAGGAAACTTATACCATCAGAAATCAAACTTAGATAAGATTTCACATGCTTTAATCAACTATCATTCTATCATGTACTCAATGTATCACATATCTTGATAAAGCTCTAGACATCTAATCTAGACTACTCTCTCTTCTAGACTGATGTCACCCCATTTCACTTAGATTGCATGAACAATAACTACTCTCCAGTGTGAGGGAAACATTTTATATTTACATATATGTAATAAAATATTATATAGTTTTTCTCTGAGAAAGAAGATATCAGAGAAAACTGTCGAGGCTCGAGCCGATTGGAAAATAAAACCAAATCAGCAAAACTGAGTGTCCCACACACAGTAGATAGTCTAGTGCAATGTCACCTAGTGAAATGGTGAGAACAAGGTGTAGACTAGTGTAGCTACCCAATACATATGAGCTCTATATGGAAAGGGTTTCAGACACTTGTCTAAGCCTAGTTCTCGAACATATAGGTTCTAACCTAGAGGCTAAGTCAAACATAGTTCTTATAGAACAACTTGCTATGTTTATAGGGTTTGAAATGAAAGGTGAAATTATGTTTTGTGTTTCATGGTGAGCAATGGTCAGGTGTAGCTATTGTTCATGCTCTGATACCAACTGTAACGTCCTCAGATTTTCACCTTCTCAAAACCCCATGGATATGAGAAGATAAAATTTGAAAACGTTAGCAATTATATCAGAAAGCGATGCGGAAGCATAATACACATACATGAACAAACAACTATACATACACCAGCATTCGACATGTACATTATTACAACATGATTTACAATTGTATATTGAAAGGGAATTTTTACACAAGTCTAAACATGTATGCTAACTAGGATCTTAGACAATAGGTACAACCTGGACAAATGCTCACTTTCTTTCTTTTATCCCACACTAGCTTCGAACCTAAAACATACGTGAAACAACAAATCAACACACAAGGTGTTGTACACGTGGGTAGAAAGATACATACTAATATGTTTGCATAATTGAAATAACTTGAGAATGAAAGATTAAAAGAAAACGTTGTTTAAAGCGATAATCAGGTAAACATTCCTTTTATTGCATTCACTTTGATGCGGTTGTACTACACATACTTGCACTTGACTTGCATCTAGTATGGGCAATATAGTATCATCATACATCTAACATGGGAAAGGAATCATACATCCATGTTAGGCAACATACATCCACACCAGGCTATGTGCTCTAGTAGCTACAACCCATCATACTCATTTATGATCTATTAGATTTGGTGAAGTATAACTCATACTAGTTCAACCAAGCAATCATATCCAAATACGAGCATTCAAGATATTACATATCATATGCAACCAGAAAACTAGTCTTATACTTAATAAATCCCACATACCTGAGTTCAGAGATTCCTATTTACATTCTGGATCATCTACATCTCTGGTCATCACCTGATTAATAACAAATATTCATCATTAATACAAGGTTCACCGTTATTAATGGTATTTGGGTCTAGTTTAGGATTTAGGTCAAATCCAAGTTCAAACGGACCTAAAACAAGTCTATGTTATTTTTATACTAATCTATAGGTCATTATTTAGATCTGGTTTAGTTTTCATAATTTTCTGATACTTTGCCTATTTTCTATAATTATTATGAGGATTAAACATGTAATTAGGAAATAATGAGAAAAGGACTAAAATTTCTCAATAATATCAACAAAGGAGTCCACATTTAGTTTCTAGATGATATTAAGGTTCAAACTTATTTTTCTCAGATTTAACGTCAACCATTTTCTAATTATACCATTTAAATGAATCATTCTCATCTAAATTAAATATCATCAACTTAAGCATCGAAAAAGTATGATATAGAAATTTATAAGAAACATGGCATTTTTCTGAGTCTAAGGGCATTTTTCGGGCATTTATAGACTGCATAAGCTATTTATTAGGAATTTTCTATGTTTCTATGGATTTCTGATGATGTAAACGAAGATTTACCTTTTTAGGGAATTCTCCAGCCGTTAGATCTGTCTTTTTGAGCGCCAGATAGGAAACACGCGGCTCAAAGGGAGGGGATGCGGTTCACACTCCTGGGCTGGTTGGACCGGTGAGTTTAGCTTGATCTAATCCCATCATAGACTCACCTCTCTAATTTCCTCCTCTCTTGTGGTCTGGCTCGCTCACCGCTTCTTCTTTTCTGCCGTCTCTTGCTGCCGCAGAGTTGATTGACGACGATCAAGGATGCACGAGCATCGGTTCCTATGGCGCCTAGAAGCTTCGCTCCATAGCAAGCGTCAAAGGTGTGGAGGTGCTGCTAGCTCGTTTCCCTATTCCGGTTTGAAGTTATGGCAGAGCAGGCGGTCGATTTGGGGGTTTCGGTCTCCTTCTCCATTGCTCACGCCTTGGTCAGGGGGAGATCCACAACGCTTGAAGTCGTGCATCGTCGGTCTACCTTGGCATTTCTCCCTTAGATGAAACGCAACCCAGACCGGGCCATCCCCAAAGTTGCTCGTTGCCTTCCTTCTCGCGTATCTCCTCCCTATTTACGGTGCCGCCATGGCCTAGCATCATGGTGAGGAGCCGTGCGAGAACTAGCGGTATCCTAGAAGGAAAAGGGGGCTCTTCCATTTCTCTAAAGCTCTAGGATACCGGCTGGCACCTTGGCTTCTCAAATCGAGCAGAAGATCCCAATCCCGCTGGGTACTTGGCTCCCCAATCGCCGCAGAAGGACCCTGAAACATCAAGGGCAGGGCGTACTGGAACCTCCCCGCCCAAAGGTAAAGCTACTCCTAGAGTTGAGGGAGACAGTTCACCAAATCATAAACTCCACTCTTCTTCTTCGATCATCAGGCTTCCATCCTCGGGTCCAGGCATCGCTGCTAAGCCTAGCTTCGGCGAGTGACAACATCATACCGCACGGCCTGGTTCTTGTACAGATCCTCCTGGATATTTCACTCACTACTGAGAAGAACCAAAGCAATTGGGTCGAATAGACAACAAGTCCAACATTGCTTGGACTCATGGTAGAGGATCGCTTCTCAATAGGTTTCTTTCTCATCACAGATCTGTAGCCTACTTCTGAACCTGGGAGAAGCCTGCAGGTGGTGGGGATGTGCAAAAGGCTTCCCCCAATGTTCATATGCCTTTTGGAGGAGGTTGGTTCGAGGAGAAATCCCTTGCTGATCTCCAGAAACCTGGTGGACTAAGGTGGATGCCAATGGAGGGGGAGGGGTTGATCGGACTGGTTTTCTAGATCATGGTCTTGCAACTATATTTCAATTGGTTGCCCCCACCTTCTTCGGATCTAAAGGACACCTAGACTGGTTTCTGTTCCTTCATTTATGGAGGTGGAAGATGAGGTCAAGATGGTTCAACCTCCCTAAAATCATAGCATGTCCCCGCAACTTTAGTTAATAGACGTCTACAAATATTTGTGGCTTGGTTTGTAGTACGGTAAAAAGACTCGTATAAACCAATTATACTTCAAGCATTCGATTTACAATATTCAAGTCTAGGTATCTTTCAAGTGGCTCAGCCATATGATATAAAAATGTAAGCATTGGCTCCTTTGAAAGTAATCTAAATTCTCGACAAGTTTGATACCACAATTCTTGATCGTGCTATCAAATAATTCATCCATAAACTTAGAAATAGTTGTGAAAACCTTGAATATAGATCAATCAATCCTCAGTTCTTCATCAAACAAGTTCAATCCAATTAGTATGGTCGTTATCTATATCCAAAACTTCACTATATAATATTCAAATCCAAACATATCACTAGATGGATGTTTAATCTCATAAACATTTAATTAGTTAGCAAAAGTCTTCCATCCCAATTGAAGTCAATTAGATGTCAAAATTATATATCATATCTCCAATCAACCCCTAGTTGTGTTTTGAGTTCATCATTGGATAGCCAATTCATCAATTTGGTATCCACCATCAACTTAGATTTCATGGTCCTCAAATTCTACCTTAGGTTTCAGAAACCTAAAATTTAGGGTCATCACAGGGGTGGTTGGGGTCTGGGTGGGAGGGTTGTAGTGTCTTGCAGAAGAGACACAATTGATGGTTCCACGAACTGTGTGGTGACTATAGATGGGGTCACCAGCGGTGTTGGGGTGGTGGTGGATGGGAAAGGTGGTGGTATATCTTGTGAAAATGGTGGGATTGAAAGTGGTGGGGGAAAGATTGTGGGGATGGAGGCAAAGGTGGTGAAGTCGGGCGTAGTAGTGGAGAAGGGGATGCCCGAAGAGAAAGAGGGTGAAGGGGAGGATGTGGGTGGTGGTGTAGTTGTGGAGAAAGATGGAAGAGTGGTGGATTGTGGAAAGGTGGAGGGTGGTGAAGTGGTGGTGGTAAGCTCAGCGGTTAGACTCATAATGAAGGATTCTAAAGATGAGGTGGTGATTTGTTCTTCGGGCAGGGTGGGTTTTGGCTCTGGATGTGGTTTTGATGTTGGTGTCCCCGACAACTGTTGTTGCTGCGAAAGCCTTTTGGAAGGTCGTTTCACTGGAATTTTTGTTATATGATCTGGCGGGGCTGTGATACTGAGCTCAGTATACCCCGCTTGGGTTGTCTTAGCTTGTGTTTTGACCGGAGCTAGGAGTTTGGTAATCTCGTCATCAGTAAAGAGAAGTTTGTCTTTGTTGTAGTCCGCTAGCTCCGGAAGTGGTAATAGGGTCCTGGTAGATTTGACAGTTGGGCAGAAGATGTAATGTAATTTGGCATCCTTTTCCTTGATAATGTAGGAATTCTTCAAGGTCTGTTCGTTGGTAAGGATGTCTCCCTTGATCTTCGTACAGCGTGGAAGTAATCTGTCCATCTTGAGATATTTGATTATCGAAGTTATGTGCCCACCCATGCAAATTTCTTTCCCTATGGAGTAGGCGGAGAATTTTTGTATCAAGTGTCGGGCAATATTGACCGATTTTCCATGCAGAATTTACCATAGGAGAAAAAGGTCAGCGGTTATAACATTTCCACCCTCCGTTCTGGGGAAGAGTGCACCAGTGAGGATCTTGTGAAGTGTACGCACGAACCCAGAATAGATATTGGAGGCATTGCATGTCTTTGCCTCATAAGCTAGGAACCCTGTTAAGGTTTTCCAGAAGCTATGTCTATTGAATTGTGAATTTTCCGTTCATGTAGATTTGGCCATTTTGAGATGCTCCGAGTTGTCGATGAAGATTTCATTCAGAAGATTTTCTGTGATAACTATGGTATTTCCAAAAAGTTTGGTGACCAGCCTGCAGTCACCTCCGTCCCTTGTTTTGTGCATAATTTCCACCGTTTCTTTGGTGAGATGTGTAAAGAATTCTGTAGTGGACTCGATATATGAAAATTCGGGGTCAAAGCATAATCTGGAGAGGTTAGCGTTGTCTAGTATGGTGAGGATTCTATTGTAGATCCCCATCTTGAGAAGTACGCTGGAGCAGACGTACTTTGTTGGTTTTAGAATTTTGTCGATGGAGGGGAGGGCATGGATGTAAAGGTTTTCTGGTGGTGGTGCGGTGGTGGTGAGTACAGAGAAGACGGGAGGGAAAGAAGGAACAATGATGATGATGGGAGCGGCAGTGGAGGTGGTGGTTGGTGGCAAGTTACTTGCCAGGGTTTGCTCCCTTGCAGTGACAGGATGAACCTGCTTCTTTACCCGCTTCTTTGGTTGCTGAGTTGAGGTGGCTTCCTGGGCCTTCTGTTTCCCTTTGCTCATTGTGGTGGGGGATTCCTCCTCAGGAGTCGGCTCATATTCTGAGCCCTCATCACTGGAAGAGATTTCTTTGATTTCTTCTTCCGGTGCCTCAGCTAGATAGTTGTTTATGCGGTCAATTTCACACAAGACTTTTATGATGTTGACCTTTGGTGGGGCTTTTCCAGTCTTATTGAAGGTGTCTATTATCTTTTGGAGTTTGGCTCGTTCTTCCATCAATTGCTTCTTTGTCCAAAATGGAGCGTCGGAAGTTCATGTGGTTTCCTTAGCTGGTGATGCCATTTTTGAAAATGGAAAGTCAGGTGTTAGCATAAAGATTGATTTTGTATGAGTTGATATGTGTTTTTATGTTTTAGTGAAAAATAGGCAGTTTTGAAAAGCCAAACGGTTTTGGAGACCGTTTGTTTCCATACGGTTTGAAGACCTTTTGGTCCCAAACGGTTTCACGACCGTTTGGGGTCCCAAACGGTTTCACGACTGTTTGGCTCCAAACGGTTCCAGGACCGTTTGGCTCTAAACGGTTTCAAGACAGTTTAGAAGCAGAAACGCCGGGGGCGCTGCGGACGGGAGAGAGGCGGAACCGGCGGTAGAAGCAAAGACAGCGGCGATAGAAAGGGTAATGCCGTGGCGGCACCGAAGATGTCGATGGTGGGAAAGACGGTAGCAGAGGCGAAAAGGCCAAAGGTGCGGTCAAGCAGGTAGCTGCGATGACAAACCAGGCGTCGGCGAAGGTGGCGTGACTACCTTGTTGCAGTGGGCAAGGAAGATGATGGCGAGAGCGTAAGTAATGCAAATGCGAAGGTGGCGCCGGTGAGGAGAAACTTGGTCGCGGGTCGCACGGGAATGGAAGAAGAGATGGAACAGGAATAACCATTCACGCGAGGGTTTACGAGAGGTCTGGAGTCAAAAGAAAGAAGAAGGAGGGGGGTTATATTTATAGGATTTAGGGGGGTTGACCCTACAAAACCCTTAGGTCAAATGGTTTAGCGACCGTTTGGACTCCAAACGGTTTCATGACCATTTGGCTCCAAACAGTTTCAGGACCGTTTGGTTCCAAACAGTTTCAGGACCGTTTGGGAGGTTTAAGGTTATTATGATTTTGATATTTTTATATTTATTTTGGTTATATAAATTTTTATATTTTCAGAAGATAATTCTAAGATAACTTAAAAGAACAGAATTTAAAAGAAGAAGATTAGATCTTGGGTTGCATCCCAAGTAGCACCTGGGTTTTACGTCGCTGGCCCGACGCGGTTTTGATGTTGTTATGATGATGTTGTGGCGTCTCTGATTTCAATGGTCTGTCTCGGCATTTTATCTGCTGGAGTGTAGTATTTTTTTAATCGATGGCCATTGACTGTCATTTCTCCACCATTGGCGTCAACAATTATGACAGCTCCAGTCGGGTATATATGTTTGATGGTGAAAGGCCCGGACCACTTCATGCGGAGTTTTCTGGGAAACAATTTTAGCTTGGAGTTGAAAAGGAGGACTTTGTCACCCATGACGATGTCCTTCCTTTTTAGATGACCGTCGTGCCGCATCTTGGTTTGTTCTTTATAAATTCTGGCACTTTGGTAAGCGGTCATTCAGAGCTCCTCAAGTTCTTGCAATTGGAGTTGTCTGTTTTCTCCGGCACTTTTAAAATCGAAATTTAGCTGTTTAATGGCCCACCAAGCCTTATGTTCCAATTCTACTGGAAGATGACATGACTTCCCGTATACCAAACAGAACAGAGTTGTCCCGATTGGTGTTTTATAAGCTGTTCGGTAATCCCAAAGGGCGTCGGGAAGCTTGGTGGACCAGTCAGTGCGGTGTCTATTGACTGTTTTTTCTAGGATTGCCTTCAGTTGTCTATTTGAAACTTCAAACTGAACACTGGTCTATGGATGGTAAGGCGTGGCAACTCTATGGTTAACTCCATATTTCTTTAAGAGGGATTCAAAGCTTCGTTCTAGGAAATGGGTCCCGCCGTTGGATATGACCGTTTGGGGGACTCCAAATCTGGGAAAAATGATATCTTTAAACATCTTAATGACTGGTTTGGAATCGCTGGATACTGTGGGTATGGCTTCGACCCATTTCGAGACATAGTATACTGCAACCAAAATGTAGGAGAAACCATATGAAGAAGGAAAGGGGCCCATGTAGTCTATCCCCCACATGTCGAAAAGTTCGATCTCTTGCCACATGGTGAGGGACATTTCATCCCTTTTAGAAATGCCACCAGAAAGTTGACATTTGTTGCAAGATTTAACAAAATCATGAGAATCTTTTGCTATGGTTGGCCAAAAGAAACCTGATTGCAGAACTTTCATGGCAGTTTTCTTCGCACTCATATGTCTCCCAGTGGGGCCAAAATGGCAATGCTCTAAGACAGGGGTGATCTCTTCTTCAGGTAAGCAACGATGGAAAAGTTCGTCTGCGTAAAGGCGGAAAAGGTAGGGTTCATCCCAGTAGAATTGCTTTACATCATGGAGGAATTTCTTTTTGTCGTGATGGGAGGCAGAAGGGTGAATGATTCCAGTAGCTAGATAATTAACAATGTCGACATACTAGGGGAATCCATTGGTAACTTTCATTAGTTGGTCATCTGGAAGGGAGTCTAGGATCGATACTTTATCTTCATCTTCGACTTCAATGCGACTGAGATGATCGGCTACGACGTTTTCCACTCCACTTTTGTCTTTGATTTCCAAATCAAATTCCTAAAGCATCAATACCCAACGGATAAGTCTAGGTTTTGCATCTTGCTTCTGAATTAGATATCGTATGGCGGAGTGGTCAGTGTAGACGATGACCTTGGATCCAATCAAGTAAGAGTGGAATTTCTCAAACGCATAGATGATAGCTAAGAACTCCTTCTCTGTAGTAGTGTAATTTTTCTATGCTTCATCAAGTGTTTTAGACGCGTAGTAGATTACATAAGGTTTCTTGTCGATTCTCTGTCCTAATATGGCCCCTATGGCGTAATCGCTGGCGTCACACATGATTTTAAAAGGTTGTGACCAATCTGGGGCTCTTAGTATGGGTGCAGAGATTAAAGCATTTTTTCAGAGTTGAGAAACTTTGTAAGCATTCTTGATTAAAATTGAACTCGGTGTCTTTGGTAAGAAGTTGGGTCATGGGTTTTGCTATTCTTGAGGAATCCTTGATAAATCTTATGTAAAACCTAGCATGACCCAGGAATGCTCGTACTCCTTTTATATCTTTTGGTGGTGACAACTTCGAGATAACATCGATTTTTGCCTTATCGACCTCAATCCCTTTGTCACTCACTCTGTGTCTGAGGACGACACCTTCAGTTACCATAAAATGGCATTTTTCCCAATTCAGGATGAGGTTCGTCTCCTCACATCATTGTAAGACTTGTCCAAGGTTGAGCAGACAGTTGTTGAAGGAATCTCCATAAACTGAAAAATCATCCATAAATACTTCTATTATAGATTCTGTTAATCCTACAAAAATGGCAAACATACATCTTTGGAATGTGGCAGGTGCGTTGCACAACCCGAATGGCATTCTTCTGAAAGCATAGGTCCCAAAGGGATAGGTAAAGGTAGTTTTCTCTTGGTCTTCCGAGTGTATAGGGATTTGGTAGAACCCGGAATAACCGTCGAGATAGCAGAAGTATTTTTGGTGGGCTAAGCATTCTAGGACTTCGTCAAGAAAGGGTAGATGGTAGTGATCTTTTCGCGTTGATTTGTTTAGTTTCCTGTAGTCGATACACATCCTACACCCCGTCACAGTCCTTGTGGGAACTAACACATTTTTTTCGTTTAGCACGACAGTGGTTCCTCCCTTTTTGGGGATCACTTGGACGGGGCTGACCCATTGGGAGTCTGAAATTGGGTAAATTATGCCGACTTTTAGTAATTTGAGGACTTCAAGGCGAACCACTTCTTTAAGATTGGGGTTCAATTTCCTCTGGTGTTCTCTTGAAGGCTGGAATTCTTCGACCATGGGTAGTCTATGCATGCATAAGGTATGGTTTATACCTGTCAAGTCAGTTATTTTGTACCCCATGACCTTCTTGTGCTTTTTTAATTCGTCGAGAAGCCTTTCTTCTTGGTCTCCTGTCAGAGTAGAACTGATGATAACTGGACATAAATTTTCTTTGTCTAAGAAGATGTGTTTAAGTCCCGTGGGTAAAGTCTTCATCTCGGAAGCTTTGGGCACTTCTGTTGTTTCTAAAACAGTGACGGATTTGAGCTCCTCAAAGGTGGCTGTCGGCGCTTCTTCAGCTTTCTCTTAGTGTTGCAAACATTGTTGAACCAATTCATTTGCTAAAAATCCGACTTCAAGATTTGTCAGAACATTCTCCAACTCATCGGATGGCTCAGATATTTCCAATTGGGACATTTGGTGTATTGCATCTAAGAGGAAAACCTCCTCTTGAATGCTGGGGCCTTTCATGCTGTTGAGAACTCGGAATTGAATTGCTTCTTTTCCCAGTCTTAGAATGATCGCGCCAGCTTCAACATCAATAAGCACCCTAGTTGTGGCAAGGAAAGGTCTGCCAAATATTATTGGGTATCTCAGATCCTCCTTGATATCCATAATAACAAAATCGCACGGGACATAGGCATCTTTTCCTATTCTGACTGGAATATCCTTGATGATTCCTAGAGGTGCAATGATAGTGGAGTCAGCTAACTGAATCATCATTGTTGTGGGAAGCAAGTTAGTGAACCCTAATCGTTTACACATGGAGTAGGGCATAATCAATATACTAGCCCCTAAGTCGGCTAATCCCTTTTTGCTTGAGGCATTTCCAATACAACACCGAATACCGAAGGAACCAAGGCCCTTTTTTTTGGCATCTTGTTAAGAATGATATCAGAGGTGGTCTGATCTAGTTTAACGGTCTCTTGCTCCTCAGTAATGTACTTCCTTGATAGCAAAGTTTTTAGGTATTTAGCCCAGGATAGCACTTCAGAGAGGGCATCGAGGAGCGGGATGTCGATATAGAGTTTCTTCATCGCCTCCTTAAATCGTTGGAACCTAGTGCCCATTTTTGTCTCGCGCAATCTCCCCAGATATGGTATCCTTGGTTTATACTTCGAGATTTCTGGCTCTTTGGAAGTTTGTTCTTTTTCTTTGCCTTTCGAGTTCTCTGCAGACTTCTCGATTCCTAGGTTCGGGCTTGCATTTGGAATAAGGATAGGTGTATCATCATCGTCAATAGTGATTCTCGTAGTTTCATGAAAGGTGCGTCCAGATCTTGTAGTAACGACATTCAACTGCTCAGGTCTATTCTGGTCGTGTCTAGGGTTCGATTCAGGTTGTCCTGCAAAAGTGCCTGCTGGAGGTTTCAGTTGAGCAGCAATTTGTGCTAGTTGAGCCTCCACTGCCTTCTACTGAGCTTGCTGATTAGTGAGCATGGTTTGTTGGGACTGTAGCATCTGCCTTATCAAAGTCATCTCGTCTGCTGGATGGGACGGGGTATTTTTCTGAGCAAGTTGTTGTTGTCCTTGTTGTGGTTGTTGCGGAGGCATCACTAACTGAGGTTGCTGCAACTGAGGGTGCAGAGGAGGATGGGTGTATTGGTAGTAAGCGAAGGGATTCCTTTTATAGTTGGATCTTGGTAGGTTATTTCTAAGGTTCCCTTGATTCTGGTTAAAGTTGCTTTGAAATCCTGGTGGCAGTCTATTAGAAGATCCCCCTTGCGTTTGGTGCTGTGGATTGGTAGTCCCCGTAGGGTTCCCGTATTGAAATCCTGGGTGGTTTCTTAGTTGATTAGGATTATAATAAACTTGTCCAGGAATGGAATGAATAGAATTAATTTGTTCTGGCATTTTCTCATCAGGTTGTTCAATGATTGGCTCGTACTGCTGTTGTGGTGGGTGCATATCCACCATCACATTGTAAAGCAGACCGCATGATAGAGTTGGGTGATTGGATGCGTGACAGGCTTCACAGGTCCCTGTGGCAGCTTTAACCTGTTGGACTTGAGGGTTTTTCTTCTTATCGAATTCTCCAAGCAAAGTTTCAAGAGCCTACTATTTATGAGCTATGGTCTTTAAGGCTTTAGCAATAGCCTTCATTTCCATTGATTCCTCAGCTTTATAAACCTTGAGGACTCCTTTACCATATGATCGTCCCCAATTGGATTGGTTCTCAGCTCCAAGAGTAACGATCTTCCAAACATCCTCGTAGTTCTTCCTCATAAAATTTCCTCCAGATGAGGAATCCAGAAATTGCTTGATGTCATCACTCACCCCCCTGTAGAACGTTTCTATTAATTGATTTTGGGAGATGCCGTGATGAGGACACTTTCTTAGAAGCTCCTTGAACCTTTCCCAAGCTTCTGCGAGCGATTCTCCAGGAAGTTGGGCGAAGAGATTAATCTGCCCCCTAATTTCATAAGTTAACGAAGGGGGGAAGAACTTCTCCAGGAACTTTTCTTCCAAGGGAGCCCATGTGGTGATGATTGGCTCCCTATCAAGCGAATTGTACCAACTCAAAGCTCTTCCAAACAGAGTGAAGTGGAAAAGATGTAGCATTATTGCATCAAAAGCAACTCCGGCCTGTGAGACCAGTCGACAAAGTGCCTTGAACCTCTTTAAGTGATCCATACAGTCATCTCCAGAACCTCCAGAGAATGAGATGCCCTGCATGATCTGAATCCATTGTGTCCAGATCTCGAAGTTGGGTATGTTGATGATCGGTGGCCGAACTGGGTGATTATCCTCATAGTTCTTTGGGACGACATAGTCTCGCAATTGCTTGTTCCTAAGCTCTAACTGGGCAGCTTCATTTTCAGCTCGGATGCGAGCTTGCTCTTCAGCTCGGATCTCTGCTTGAATCTGAGCACGAGTGTCAGCAATGAGTTGTGCTCTTTGAGCGGCTATGGCGGCGTTGACCCTTTCCATAACTAACGTAGCTTGGTGTTGATCTTCAGCCATTTGCTTGGCTCATTGGCAGTTGAGTCTAATGCGGCGGTGGAAGCTTCTCTCTACCTCAGAGACATACTCTGGATCAGGGGAGAATCCGAGATTATGCGATGATTGCATACACGTCTTCTACCTGAGTAGAGAAAAGAATACACCTTTTAGATGATGCCAGAGATATGATGAACTTAAGAAGATATGAACTAATGATTAAAAGAAAGTGTAAAACCCTAACCAACTAGCAAGATTCTAAATGAGATTAAAACGTTCTGTTATCCCCGTCAACGACACCAATTTTTGATGAAGCTTCCACTTACGTGGAATTGCGTGCACCACTAAAAATCCTAAAGATGGTAAGTCTTTAAGTTTAGCCTTGCTTATACTTGATCGAGAACTCCACCCACGTATGATAAGATATGTGGAAGTCTTATCGTAGTGTAGTTAAGGGTCGAATCCACGGGACAACGGTCTTGTTGGGAACAACAAGATGAAAAATGTTAGAACTTCACTTAAACTCTTAATAGTTGGTATTTAAATCAAAAGGTTGGTTTGGTTGTTTTTAAACTTAAGAGCAAGTAAAGTAAAGCAAGAAAGTAAATTTAATGGATGTTTAAACAATGATAAGGAACCACTAGGGTGTGATCGGTTTTCACCGCCACTACACATGGATCAAAACATGCAATATAAAACATACCCTGCAACAAGAGTTAAAACAGTTAGCATCTTTGTAGACTTAGTTTCCTTTCGGAGAACTAACTACGAGAAGTGTGGGAATGATGCAACGCCAACCATCCCCGACCGAATGGTCACCTGCTTTGCATCATTCCCTTCACAAAGTGTGTTCCTAGACTTACCAAGGTTGTACTTTCATACGTCAACTGATTCCATTTCATAGTATGAAAGTACAACATTTGGAAGTGAGTTTACTCCACTTCTTGAAAGCACTCCTAGATACCAAACCAGGCGCATGGTGGATACATGCACCAAGAACCAACATTCAAATGAGTTTCAAATCTGATAGTACAAACATAGACAATTCATACTAAAAGATAAAAGATAACACAAGTTGGTGATCAAGAAACAAGTATTCATCAAACGATTGATGTTGAACTGTTACTAAAGCATCTCTATATTGCAAACTATGGATTACATTACATGAAATGAAAGCATGGGTAGCGGGGCTACTCCCCGCATCCCAGTGAAAGAGACTACTCACTCATAGCTACGACAAAGAAGGAGGCGAGAAGAGAGAGAGAGTGTCATCCCCACAAAGGAGAGAGGAAAGTCAACCCCTTAGAGAGAGAGATTGACGATCTTCAGTCTTCACATGTTGCTTGATGATGAGATCTCCTCTTCCCACCTTCTTTGGTGAAGAGAGAGAAAGCAACTTCAAGATGGAACGTGGATCTCAGACCGACATCCTTAGGGTGGAGGATGGAAGTTGGAATAGCTCTGGAGTGATGGAGGCAGCCTCTGCACGTCTGAAACTTGATCCCCATGAGAGGACCCCTTGGGTCTTATTTATAGGCCTTAAGTGAAGTCCAAACGGTTTGGTCAGTTTTTAGACCGTTTGGACCTCAAGACCGTTTGGACTCTGAGACCGTTTGGACCTCAAGACCGTTTGGACTCTAAGACCGTTTGGACCTCAAGACTGTTTGGACTCTGGGACCGTTTGGTTTCATGCAGTCTTGGGACCGAGTGACTCCATGCGGTCTTGGGACTGAGTGACTCCATGCGGTCTTAGGACTGATTGGCTTCATGCGGTCTTGGGACCGATTGGCTTCATGCGGTCTTGGGACCGTGTGACTCCATGCGGTCTTGGGACCGATTGGCTTCATGCGGTCTTGGGACCGTGTGAGTCCATGTGGTCTTGGGACCGATTGGCTTCATGAGGTCTTGGGACCGCTTGGATTCATGCGGTCTTGGGACCGTGTGAGTCCATGCGGTCTTGGGACCGATTGGCTTCATGTGGTCTTGGGAATGTGTGAGTCCATGCGGTCTTGGGACCGTGTGATTCCATGCGGTCTTGGGACCGATTGGCTTCATGCGGTCTTGGGACCGTGTGAGTCCATGCGGTCTTGGGACCGATTGAGTCTTTTATGATTTTTTTGTGTCTTTTTCTGTAAGTAAAAAGGAGAAAAGTTAATCTATCAGTGTATTTGCAATAAGAGGGGATAGTTGGGGATTCTGTCTAATTTTATCTGAGAAAGAGTGTGGAAAACTGAAGAAAAAGACTAAGATAACATCACAAAATTGGAGGTTATCAACCATCAATGATTGACATTGTGGAACTAATTCAATTGAAATCGTTGGATCACCATCAAACCATAACATGACCTGACCTCAAACGGTCTTGAGGTCGTTTGGATGCCCTCCAAATGGTCTTGAGACCGTTTGACTCAAACCTTTATTGAAATTTGTGAAAATCAATTAGGGTTTGCATCATTGAATCAATCATCACTTTAGATATTGATTGTATTTCAACATAATATCATTGGATGTTCAACCATCCAATCATACTTTACTACAAACTTCAAAACGATCTTAGTTGACCTCTAAACGGTCTTGAGACCGTTTGGGCTAGTCAACCCAAAATCGATTCAATTCGCTAAAGGATTCAATACTCAACCCGATTAGGGTTTGTAATTGGTAGATCATACAATCATGAAACCTTTAGAAACTCATCAATTAAATCTATTAGATCAATATTAAACACATCAACAACCCCCCTCAAATGGTCAACCCTCTCCATTCGGTCAACCACTCCAAACGGTTTGGAACTCAAACCACCAAACGATTTGGTGAAACTGTTTGGACCACATGTTGAAACCGTTTGCAATAGATATTTGTGGAGGTGTGTTCTTATGATGATGTCATCATCATACAGCTATAAAACCACGAAGAGTTCTGTGATTTTCATGGGGATTACATCAATCAACCAATTAAAATTTCAGAAATAAAGAAATAATCAACAATGGATGAAGATATGGAATCAATAACAAAGTTCAAGGGTTCAAGTTATATAACCCGCCTTCAATTGAGCTTCAAAGCTTGGAGCTTCATGTCAACAATGGTGGAAGAAGCTTTTGCAACTCTCTCAACGCTCGTCCTCAAGATTTGGAGTGAAAAGATTGGCTAGGATTGAAGATGTATGGAGTGAAATAGAAAAGAAATCATGCATTGCTTTGTGATTTCCACCATGAATTCAAGGTGAAAGAAGATCAAGAAGCTTACCAACAGGTTGGGGGTCGTCCTCCTATTGCTCCAATCTCCCTTGGTCATTTTGTCAAGCAAGAAGTGAAAGTGGATTCGAAATTATCCCTTCACCTCATAGATAAAGGAGCTTATATATGAATTTTATTGAAAATTCATTTAAGAGAGGGAAAGTAGGAATTATCTCCTCAAATTTCTTACCACTTGACCCCTTCTCTTCCTTAGGGTAGAGTATATCCTCTTTGCCTCATATTCCTCTCAATTATCCACGATTTCAAGGAAAACAAACTAAGCACCTTAAATCATATTATAATAATATCCACAAGTGTGTGGATATTTCTTTTTCTTTTCTTAATGTGAGTGGGTTCTCCACTCACATAGATATTTCCTTTGCCTTTGCAAGGCACAAGGACGTCCACAAATAACCAAACTCAACCATTATAGTTTTGGTTGAAGGGCAATCCAATTAATGTAATTATATTTTACATTAAATTGAATTAGGGTTTCAATTATGCTTAAATCTTGATTATTTTAAAATCAAGATTCTCTCTCCTTCAAAATGATTCAAATGAGGCGCCCCTCCCAATTTAGTTTCTCTTCCTGATGCCAAGAATCAAGAGGGACCCTCTTGAAGTGATATTTTGCATATTGAACTGTAGATTTTGGGTAAATTGCACATTACACCAAAGCTAGGTTTTAATGCACAAACATTGCCCAACATGCTCTTTCTTGTTATTCAGGCTTGTAGAAGCCATACTACTACATCATACTCATTCCCATGATGATTCAACACATGAGGAACATTGTATCATGTACAATTTGCAAGTTAACCCATCAACTTGGGTAATTTTCACTTTAGTCCAAAACTAACAAAACATTGTTTGAACATTATTCAAAAGGGACTAAAATTGAAATAGAATTTCCTCTTAAGCCTTAATTACTTTTAGAGAGATAAGAGAGAGCATATAATCATATTCATTAAGCAAAACATCTAGGTTTAAGCATAACCCAGGTCAGGGATGTTACAGTAAAAGAGAGAGATAATTAACTCACAAGCTTCAAGAGAGTTGAATTGGGCAAGGATGAACGTTTATATGGGGAATGTATATAGTTGTGGATTAGGGTTTGAGGGTTCACGTTTCAGAGCCATGTTTATGTAGTAATCCCATCATATAAAAGGTAAAAAAGGAAATAAATTGGGGCTTTTGTGTCTTTGGGAGCACGCCTGGCAGAACATTATATTTTGCAAGGCAGTGACCATAGGAGAAATCATTGATTCTGCCACATGGCACCCTATTAGAACATTGGATTCTGATGGCTGTCCTAGTCTAGAAAGCAAAAACATTTTTGTATTAGAGTTATGGATTTTCTAAAGATTATGGAGATATATCAGATAGAAAATTTCTTTTATTACAAGATTGAGTTACATGATGAATAAAACTCCATTTAAAATAGGAAGGTAAGAGGATACATAAATTTGGTGTCCAAGTCTTTCTTTTATGTTGAGAGATATGCATTTGAAATGATTTTCCACTACAATTATGGAAAGAAAAAAGGCAAATTATTTCCCTATATGATTAAAATTGAATACTATATTCAATATAATTCAACTTTGCAACTTATTAAATAAGGCTTATAATGCTTATTTTAAGCAAAAAATGCTCTTAAGTTCAGAGAAATATACATTTTTTGTACTTGAACCCTCAACTCATTGAAAATGGTTAAAATGAGTGGATTAAATATCAAGAATTACAAGCAAATGTGGAATAAATGGTATGAATTCCATCACCATTAGGATATTGTATATGATCTTGATAATTGAATATTTGGAAAAATGGGATTTCAATAGTTTTTGCTGTCAAGACAAGGTTTGCGATATAAGTGAGATTTGTAGGGTTGAGCCAAGTTTGACCTCATTTTTGGGCCAAAAAGGTTGGACTCATCAAGGGATATTCTGTTGAATCATGAGTCTATAATCATGAAAGATCATTAAAGTTTTTGACTTTTAAAGATTATTACCCCTCCCCAACATCCAAATATTAGATGTACATGTGATTTAGGTCAATCTTGCATCCTAGATGATGGACACACATAGGGTTAGAGTCATTACCCTAAAATGTTTTGGAGATAGATATTCTAAAATGCAAAGTTCATATTCAAGGTAGGGATTGAAATTTAATGATTATGAATTGTAGTGTTCCTATTCAGGACATGGCTTCAGTTCAAAAGATTCATTATCTACTAGAGGTAGGATTACATAATGGTTTGACTATAAAAGATAGGGATTCAAAGTAGAACTTTTTTCCTACTCATGGTAGTGCTTTATGCACAAAAAGAAATGAAAGGTTTTCCTACTATGGATAGGGTTTGAATGATGCATCCAAATGCAAGGTTTTCTTTTTTAGGACATGTCTTTCAATGATAAGCTAAAAACATTGCCTACTCAGAGTATGCATTTATGCATGAAGGTGGTAGATTTTAACATCCCTAGGAATCAACTAAAGGTACCTACATATTGTCGGTTTTTGAAATGTATGGTGCATGAGGCACATGTGGTTGATTTTAAAGTCTTAGTCTAGGACCCTATGAAAGTTTACCAACCAGATGTTGCGATTTAACAATGAGGTGTTTTTCTTGATTATGATACACATGATGGTCACTGAAGGTCATCCAGGACCCAATGAAAGTTTACCTACCAGATGTAGGGATTCAAAAGTGAGGGGTTTTTCTTGTTTAGGATAGGTTTGATGGTAATTTAAGGTTTTGTTGTTGGATCAAAAAGGTTTTCCATTGAATTTGAATAGTTTAAGTCTATAGTCCATGATCTTGTCATAAAATTTAAGGTCACAACCCATGATCGAGGAAATGATGCCTACATGTAATAGGGATTTGCATTTTAGATGACCTAAGGTTAACATGATCATGAAATTTTAAAATTTAGACTCTAGTTTAGATCAAAAGATTTAAAACTGAATATAGTGCACCACAAACTAGGATCTAGGTCCAGAATATGACTCCACCTCAAGGGCAGTCAAGGGGCTTTGTCTTTCTTATAATAGTAAAATATTAACATTTTATAAAGAGTTTGATATTTTTAGATTTTTTTACTGTATTCCTATTTTTCTATTTTTATTTGATTTTTATAGATTTTGATGATTTCTAGGATTTATTTTCTAAATCCAGTGACCTATTTGCAAAATATTTAGAAGCTTAGTTTTAAAGGTAAGAATCATGAGATGTTGGGCATTATCCTTATGCATTATGTACACCTTTGTATGTAAGATTTTCCAATTAATAATCCTGATTTAAGAACATGATTTGTCTTTGAGTTCTAGAGTAAAATATCCTTCTTTGGGATGTAGAAATCCCATTTTACAATTTGATTTTGTTTTAGACTCAGCCGAGTAATTGAGATATGGGGCCCACACTTGGGCTCACAGGACAAGATAGTCCATGGATCCTAATCAGTAGTAGAATGCCATGTTATGCAAGAGAGTAGGATAAGGAATCCTAACCATCGAAAGAAGTGTGTCGACATGGATACAATTTCTTTGGGATGGATATAAACATGGAGCACTTGCCTCATTATTGTGTATCCTTTATCTTTTTTGAGAATTTAGGGTCATGGGATTGTCAGTGATCAATGAAGTTCCTCTTATGAGAAAGACCTCTGATGAAACTATACTTAGTACCAATTTGGATCATGGATATGTCATAGATAGAGGAGGCGGTGACAACTAGCTTTGGTGTGACTCAATAACTTCACCATATGACTTATGCTTCAATTTCAAGGGAGATGATGTTGAATGTTGTCCTTTTGTGGGATTCTCCCAGTCATACATTCCACTTTTGGGATGTTTTTATGACTCCCTCTTTGGGGGACATGATCAAAATTATTCATCCACTCTTCATGATCACTAGCCCATGATCTAAAAGGAATCATTCGAACTACTGAGTTAGTTGATCTGTTCAGTGTGAAGAAGTCCAAGGTGCTTAGTGGGTCCCTACAAATGCTTTCTTCACCAAATTGTCTGTTCTATAGGAGTCATTCAAGAGTAATGCACATAGGCATGAATGATCTCCATATATGCCTTGTATGCGAGATTATAACTTGACTATTCTTACTGAGTTGTTCTTTGGAGAGACAATTTGTTAGGTATCAACATTTATAACATGTATTGTGGCAACAATCTAGCATGGTAAGATCATCATGACCTTGATATTGGGTGAGTTGTATCAGTGTTAGGATGAATACAAGCTAGATGGGAGGATGCAATAACCTTTTAAGATATTGTAGATTTATGTAGAGATACACATTGGTCCTAACAAGTTTCAGGAGACATCAAATTCACATCACATACTTGTTCTTCATTATCTATTGAAGCACATCCAGATTGGAAACCCCTAATAAAGTGGCATGGTGAGTTATCTAGTGTCTCTATCATATGACACATGAATATGTGCATTGGGACTGGTTGAGATTCTATTTTAACACTTCATGTTGTGGTAGTGATGCCTGACTACTTCTGGTTGATCCTTCTTATGGGGCTAGAGAAATGCATTTCTTAGTACTCTATGATAACCCCAAACTATCACAATTTCAGTATGAGCATTATATTGGTATGTATGCAAACAAGTAAGATATCAAAAGGGTGAATAAGTGTATTTTTGGTTACCAACTCAAATATTACAAAAGCTCGATAAATCCACAAACACCATACATGTTTCACAAACAAAAACCATCCATAAAGAAAAAAATAGATTTTTGCATCTTATTTAGACAAAAATCTAACTATATATGAAAGAAAAGTACACCAACATTACTTGCATCCTGTACATCATCTAGGAAATGATAAAGAAGGATATAACTACCAAATAAGTAGATGAAAAGAAACATTTCAGCTGATCTCAATCCTCTAAGATCCATTATTAATGTTTTAAGGTATTTTACACCAATGTAATGATTATTTGAACGTAGGAAATACGTGAAACATCAGACCAACACATAAGGTGTTGTGTACATGGGTAAACTATAACATACATATATGCTTGCATACTTCAATAATTCAGGAAAGAAAAGAAAGAGTAAAGGAAGTCATTATTTAATGAGGAAATAAGGGAAACATAGAATCAACACCTGACCAAATATTCTTTGAGAAGTCACATACATTCACAATCCTTTCTACACAATAAGAGAATGGATGCTAGTATAACTCCTCTTTCTTTTGCATAATTTGAAGTAGGAATATCATTATGAATTGCTTTCCAAGCAGGTAGAAGACACTTTTTAGGATCTTTGCCATCCCAAATCCATTTAAAAAGGGGGCTACATCATATTTAACTCTTATGTCATTCTAAATCAGTTTGAAAATAAAGTTTTATATTACCAAAAAAAGTCAAAGAGTCATTAGAATGGAACTGAACAATAAGGGAGTCGAAGAAAGTTTGTAGGGCTACAATATTTCCAGAGATAGTCACATTCCATGAAGCATCATTGATGGTAGAGTCCAAATTGCAATCAAGATTGAGGCCACACTTTTACACATGTCTTTCCCAGATAAGTCACATGATTTCCTATCCTTGACCCATGGATCACACCATATCTTAATTTTGGAATCATTACTATTGTAAAACTCAATTAAATGAAAAAAATTGCTTCTAATCATGAGGATATCATTGAAGAGATGAGAAGAGCTATTAGATTACTAAACATATGAGAATGAGTCTTTTTTGATATCTTCCATCAATCCAATTGACCTAAAGTGAATCTTTGTTACTGGAAAAATCCCAATCATTTATAATAAGATTAGCTTTAGATACATCTATGCTCCTTATGATGCCCAAACCACCCTCACAGTTGGGTGAAGCAAAATCATCCATTTTACAAGATGAAGAGTTTTTATAGATTTAGAAGAACCCCACATTAAGTCAATACAAATCATGTTAATATCATAAAAAAATGATCAAGGATTATGAAAAGAAAAAAAATTCAACAAAGATGCATGCTCCTGAGGGTAGATCTAATAAGTTCAAGTCTAGAAACCATTGAGAGATTTGCATGCTCTTGAGGGTATATCTAATAAGTTCAAGTCTAGAAACCATTGAGAGAATCTTAGACTTTAGAGATTCCAACTACTTCTGATTTTGTCAACCAATTCAACATGACAATTTCTTGAGAGTTTTCCAGTAAATAAAGGAATGCCTAGATTTGAGTAGGAAAGGTACTTTCTTCAATACCAAGAGTATTGGAGATGAGAATGTTATAAACACCTTTACTAAAAAAATAAGGTTCTTGTAGAGGCATTAACCCAAAGACTAGAAATATTACCAAAAAGGTCTAGAATATTGTTGATAGAAGAAACACTTTAGATTAGACTTGGGATAAATCATAAGATTGTCAAAAAAGATCCAATGAGAGAAATGGGAATCCGTAGAGACTACTATATGTGAAATACTATTTTTTAGAACAATCTCCTTCTTAAGCTCAGAAAAACAATGCATAGCTATGACAAACAAATATGGAGAAATAGGATTAAATTTGAAAGGTGATTGAAAATTTCTAGTATTTATAATCTTTGAGGAAATAATGTTATGATCACTAGAAATGCAAGAGATACCATCACAATGAAATTTAGAATCATTAGAAAGATACTTTGAATTGTAAATAACTTTGTCAATTTTCGTAGTGGAAATATATAATCCCCTTTGACGGTCATCCCAAGTGAAGAAGGGACGTTTAATCTCTAGTTCAAAAAGATCACGGTTGAGAAGACAAGCATTAAAATCATCCATTGAATTCTTTATAGGATGTTGTTTTGTAACCTTTTCACTTCTCTTCGTAACAACATTAAAGTCTCCAAGAATTATCCGGTGGTCACATAGTTCATTAGAAAGAGGCTCAATACAATTCTTGAGATGAACTCTGTTAGCATTAAAATTGTGACCATAGACAACCATTATGAAAAAAAAAGATTCTTTAACCACTACTTTCATGTTGATAATTTGATCTATCTCATGAAGTTCATCACATCGTAATTTTTGGAATTCCACTGTATAAACACTCTCCTAAAAGATAACTATAATTTCTATTCCGAGGGATTGGAATGATGTTCAATCTATTGCTCTTGAGAAACTTAGATCCCTTTGAATCCTTATCTTTGATCACTATTGGCTTAAGTAGAATAAAAGAGTTCACAAGAATTATGCTAGTGTTCTTCTGTTGTTTGGAAGAGAATCACAATGTGGCCATGATGCTTTTTTTTATGAACTCGATCTCTTGCTCAATATGGTTCCCTGTTGACTGCTTATCAGGTTTCTTCTATTTTGATCTTAGCAATTTGCTTTAAAGGTCCATCATTTGTACTTATGGTTAATGGATCTCTTATAGTGAGGATCCCTGTGTTTGTTTTTGTGGTTGATACCTGAAGCCTTGGCTTTCATATTCATCTCTTTCATTTTTGTGATGATGCTTGGTTGAGACTTGTCTTGGATCTCAATCTTTCATCTCTTTTTTCATTCACCTGTGGTATGTGCTGAATGATATCTTATCTCGGGTAGTCTTTGCTTGGGTTGTTGCTTCTTGTTAGTTGATACTTGAAGACTTGAATCTCAATTCTTTATCCTTCCCCTATGGCACATTGTTGGAAATTTAATTACATATATTTTATTTTTTATAGTGGTTGTACAATTTCTTTTCTTCTTTCTTTTACATCTTCTTGCACTGTAATTTTATACAAAAAATGCAGAAAAATAAAGAGAGTTTCGAGGACCCAAAAAAGGGAAGCACATCATTATAGTTGTCTTTCAATGAAATTACTTGGGTGGACTAGAAAATCATCATATATCACTGTTCCCAACCCCATGTACCAAGTAGTCTAGTGTTCTTGCTGTGTACCTTGTACTCTAGGGAGCTCACCATACACCTCGTGCTCTACGGAGGTGTACTAGTCAACATTAAAGCAATCCGTCTCTTTTAGGGTATTAATGAGAACCATCAATAAATGTAGTTCATTTTCTTAATTTATTTTCTTAATGACATGGAGGAGATTTACACTACATTTCTATTACAAACACACAATATTCTCAACTAGAAGAAAGAAATACATTGTATTTAGGTTTCAAGCAAGAAAATTGGTCATATATGTATATAATCTTAATACACGCCTAATTAAATCTTGAACCAAAATGAATCTATTAAGATGTGTATTGATCACCTTACCAAAGGAGATGAGGGTCCATTATAAATATGTGCCCATAATACCCAAGACTAGGGTTTGTATTTCATATAATATATGTGAAGTTAGAGAAAGGACATGCCTATATTGAAGGAGTGATAGTAGTACATGATTTTATTTATGTCTCCAGATGAGTTTCCCAACATTACTCTAATGTGAGAGGTTGAGTCCTAGGTGAGAGATTCATTTTGAGATACACATCTTACATGGTGATCACCCTATAATGTTGCAAATTATGAGATGATACAAATAGAGTTGAAGCCTTAACTATATGAATGGTTAATTAAGGGATTTATCCCACCAAATATCTTGAGGATGTACAATGCTATTTAATAAAAAGAGGATGGTACTATGTGTAAATTCATAGACTACAAACAATTGAATAATCATTTATTTGTCACTTAAAACTATTGATCTATTTGACCAATTATGTGAGACAAAAATTTTCTCAAGGACACATCTCATATCTAGATACCACAAATTTTGAACTAAAGCATTATATTTACCTAAGTCGACTTACAAAACAAGGTATGAGAATTATGTTTTTTCAATTATGCCTTTTGAATTGAGAAATGCATGCAAAAGTATTATGGATATGATGAAGAAAGTCTCCCGATCATATCTAAATCAACTAATAGTTGTGTTCATTGATGACATATTTATATATATCAAAGATGTAAAGGAGCATAAGAATCACCTGTGAGTATCTCTATAGTTGTTAATACATAACCAATTATGTTCCAAGTTCAACAAATGTTAGTTTTAATCGAGTAAAGTTTTTTTCCTTGTACACATCAAGATAGCGAGTCATTGTGGATCCTAAGAAAGCTATTTATTATATTTCACCCGTCAAAACCTAAAATTCCTATTAGGTTTAGAAGTATTCTAAGGATATGTGGATATTGCATAAGGTTCATCAATAATGTTATTGTGATAGACACACCTCTTACACATTAGACATGGAATTACATGTTCTTTGGTCAGAGGCATGCAAGAAAAGTTTCCATAACAAAGGATGACAACAAAACCAGTTGTGATCCTACATGAGAGAGATATATAGTATATTATTTTATATGATGCATGTATAAGAGTCTTAAAATGTTTTGGCATGGAATATGGTAAGGTAGATAGCATATGTATCCATACATATTTAGAATAATGAAGAGAACTATATTGGACATAATCTTGAGATGGAAACAAAAATACACTCTTTGAAGATATTACGTCATTAACTGTATAGTGAGTCGTGCTACATTTTAGAGACCATAAGAGTTTGAAGTATATAATAACTTACAGAGATATTAACTTGAGAAAACATTGATGGTTGGACATCATTAAAGATTAATTTTATACCATTAATTATCATTTGGGATTGGCCAATGAAATAGACTCTCTAAGAAGAGAAAATTCATTATAAGATATGTTTTTGATGGCTTGTGTAAAAAGAGTTTTTAACTAAAATGAGGAAGATGAATCCTAAGTTATGTGCATGTAAACAAGTTGAATTTATTACTTAGATACAGGTGAAACCTACTTATTGATTAAATTATAAATCTTTAATAGAGTGATAATGAATCAATATAAATCATGCATGGGATGAAAAAAAAGAGGACATTCTGATGATGTTTTATTGTATCATCACAATTTATTATGTGTAGTAGATGATATTGAGCTGAAGAAATATATTTTGGAAGAATCACACACTTTCTTGTATTCTATACATCCATTAAGTTCATAGACGTCTACAATCCACATGGATTTATATAGCTAGGCACAAATTGAGATAGGGCTGCATATGTTGCCAACTACATTATGTATCAACAAGTCAAGCTCTACACTCCACTCAACATAGAATCACCTGAACAGACCTAGCAAACCAGCGAAGGTGTACTGATCCCTGCTTATATAGCAAGGGAAAGAAAACCACTATAGGGAAGTCAGAAAGTGTTGTACATGTATACCTAAGGAAGACACAACTAGGGAAGTATGGATGAAAGAAAGATCCAATCCTAAACATATGAAACTAATGGTACCTTTCTTGTATGCAAGTGGGAACACCCATAATCATGGAAATCATGATGTTTTCCTAGGTAAGCACATGGTTTTGACTCGATATGGGTGAATATGGACAAAGTCACATATATGCTCATTTCCTTCTTGTTAAGTCAACATAGGATGAAACTACATTTTCCAACATCTATAAATATGAAGTGGTCAGGTTACATGGACTTCCAATTTCCAATCAAATTATATAGAGATCCTTAGTTTGCATACATATTTTGGAACCAAATACATCGTCTTGAGAATAGGTTTAAATTTCAACACAAGTTTCATCCCTATATAGATGGGAAGTCGGGCTAGACTATCTAGACACATGAAGATATGTTGAAATCCTAGTGGTAGTTGATATTAACATTTGAGTCTTATTGAGTTGAATACAATAACACTTATCATTTCATCTTATGTGTTGTTCCGTATGAAGCATTGGGAGAAAGTGCAGACCTCTAATTTGCTGGTATGAAGTTGGGGAGAGCCACATGTTTGGTCCACACCTGGTTGAAGACACAAGATAAAATATATAAGTTATTAGACAACAATTGAAAATGACACCAGGCATATATAAAAGCTATGCAGAGGAAAGATGTGTACCTCTGGAATTCGATGTTTGATAAGAAATTAAGTTGAAATTGTCACCCTAGAAATGTGTATCGAGATTTAGAAAGTGATCTAACTTCTAGATAGATGGGTCCCTATAAAATTATTCAGAGGATTAGAGAATTAGAAAAGTTTGAGTTATAAATAGAGTGAGCTAATACACATGACGTCTTTCATGTTTTAATATTGAAAAAAATGTAATCCATGTTCTGAGAAGATTATAGATCCAATACCAATATAACTCAGAAAAGATGTTTTCCTATGTCCAAGTTCCAATTTGATATTATATGGAAATATTTAAAATCTTAGAAAAAGAGAAACACATATAGTGAATGTTATATGGAGGAATCATGGTGTCAAGGAAGTGACATGTGAATTAGAGTTAGAGATATCTAACACATATGGTATTATGTTATAATAATTTAGGGATGAGGTCTTAGTTAGAGGTAGGAATTGTCAGAACCCAATTCTATCTTAACATGCAATTTTAGGGTTAAAGAAAAGCTGATCTCAACTTATACCTTTTGTAGTTTACTTTCTTAACTTCATACCTCATTAACTATTGATATATTTTGAAGTTGTAGCAATAGAGCTTAATGGGTCATTACTTGGATGCAATGATTGAGTCATACCAACTGGACGTAACTAGTAGGGCAGATTGATTATAGGTCATGGTAACCAATTGCTACAAGAACTTAGTGACCAAGCACATGGAGTGGCAAACCGACCAATCGAGTTGCCACCAATTGTAACTGAATGCCATTGGTTAAGTAAATTACAAAATTAGTTTTATCTTGAGACTTAATTTTTAACATATGAGTACACAATTTGAGTCATAGATTCATTTAATAATTATATACAAATACCTAAAACTAAAATAAGCTATAGATATTCAAGAGGTGATAATTAGAGAAACATGAGGAAGCATGTTGAACAACAAACCTCTATACAATCAACATAGGAAATTGTTTACGATCACTTCTTCTTCCTTTATCTACCTATTTCATGGGTAAAGTTAGTGGCAAGGAAAAACATGAGATACATATTATCTTATAATCTTTCCTTATTCATGTTGGTTGACCTACATATGGAGGAACATGTAGTAATAGAATTTGGAGCTATTCATCCAAATTTGAGATCAAAGAGCATGGAACTTTACTTGTCAGTAAGAATCTAACCTAAGGTGACTACAGTAGAACTATCTAACTAAGATCTTACCAAATTCAAAGAATATGAAGAGCTAATAAATTGTCATGCTTGCCCTATTTTACTTTAATGAAACTGGAAAGTTTAAGTTTTCATTGTATTATTTAATTAAAAGGTTGGATAATGATGATTACACTTTAATATATTTTTAAGATGATTATATTTGAAATTCATGATATTTGAAGAAGTTTGAATGTGGAGGTACTAGTATACATGTGGTTGCAAACATTTTATAATAATAGAACATGTAACAAAAAATATGTAAATTTTCTTATTTATTTATAGTTATCATTCTATGGTAATTAAATATTCTTTAAAATATTCTATATACTCAATTCAAGAAAATATATGATTAGTTTGAAGCTCATTTATAGAAACAAGTAAAGAAACAATGTTTACGATGTTATGTACCAATTAAACCTAAAGATGGATAGTAGATGGTATAGTGAAACTAAAAAATCTTCTAGACTCTAGTTTCCATGAACACCATAGGATTTATCACTTTGGTATAAATTGTGAAGGAAAATGTGCATATGGTCTATAAGAGTTCATGATGATGTATCTAGAGTGTACCTGTAGGGTACAAGAGATTAAGCCCAATAAGGACTGTATCCTTATTATAGTCTAGTACTCAATAATAAGTAAGATATGGTGGTACTCAGTTATAGATAATAAACTTTGTTCAATTACTACTTGGTGTGTCAGCCATTACAAAACCATTAATGTTGATAGTTTAAGCCAAGTACTTTGACTCTTTACATGTGTTGCAAGGCTTACAGGAAGATTCCAATTGATCCAACTATATGTAGCAAACAAGGATGGACTTGGAAATCCCCACTACATATAGGGAGCTAGTTTAATGGACCTAGAGTCTCAGCTCTACTCCAACTCTTGTACAAAGAGATAGTGGCTTGCTATGATGTTTTTACACGTTATGGTGCACTTCATGTGAGAGTAAATCTGGGGAAAATTGGAGGCGTCAACACTCCTTTTCGTTATTCTCATGATCCTACAATATAAAATATGAGATCTAATTAGAATAAAAAAAATATTAAAAAAAATAAACTGCTTTAAAATCTAATGAAGATGCAACAATATTATGCAAAACTAGAAATAACATGCAACAAAAATATGATATATATACATTCATAATAATTATCTAGAATTTGGTACAACATAGTATATACACATGTATATATGAGGTTTAAGAGCGTGTAACTGTAGTGGTAAAACTAAAAAAATATGATTATGTGTATTGGAATCATGTTAAAATCTTATAGATTTTTTATGTGTATCGAGATTAAAAAAAGTGGATATTACTAAGGTCAAAATATTTGCAACATTTCCACATGACCCAAGTCTAAAAAGTAGGATTTTTCTAAATTTCAAATATTGGTAGTGCTTTGACATATGATATATTTTACAAAAGAAGATTTCTACTTAAGTCAAAATTGTAACAAAATTCAGATGTATTTTGAATTATGGAATAGACAAGTTAATTGAATTCAAAATTTTGGCATCAATTCAACATTTTTTGGGTTTTGAGAAATACTTTTTTATGAAACTCACAATTTTGTGAATATTTTGATGTCATTCCGGTCTTAAAATATATTATTTTTTCAAATTCAAAAATTTTCCATTATTTTGGGCTTTAAAAAGGAGAAGAATTTTGAATAGAAATATGAGAATCATTTTAGCACTACATGGGTATTGAGGAATAGGTTTGTACATAGATAAAATTATGGTAGTATATTAGAGTAACATGGGTTTGAGAAATTAGTGTAGAATGCACCATAATTTTGGTATTATTTGGACATAATTAGATTTTTACCTAGGCAAAATGTAGGTAGAATTTGAGTGCTACCATATTTGGTAGAAAGCTTAACCATGCCAAAAAAATTACAATATTTTGAAAATAGTTTAATTTTAAATAATCTTTTTGTACTGATCCAAAATATTGGGTTTCATTTATAGTTCATTATGAAAGAAACTAACTAACTTCATGTAAGTAAACTTTTGACTATATTTTGTCTCTAATTTGATTCTTTAAGAAGTTTGTACTAAGAAATACACTGTAACTTGGGTTTTGAGAGAAATTTGTTCTGATTACAAAAATTTTAGTAGCATTTAGTCATAACTCAAGTTCTAAAAAAATGGTAGTACCATGCAGTTTAGCTTGGCTTGATGTTTTAGAGAAAGACTTGTACCGAGAATTTTTTTGGTAGCATTTCAAAATTACTCATTTTTTCCAGAGGGTTGCGTGTATTTTCAATCATTCAAGTGGATGAGAAGGGTATCTTATCTAAAGTAATCTCCCATATAAAGTATTCAATGATGTTTTGGCAATGCTTCTTCACTAGACCTGCATAGGAAAAAAATTCCCCTTTTCTCCTCTAGTTTTTTTTACTTCAACCTACATAGGTATTTGGATCACTAGGATAACTTGTCCTTAATATACCTCCTAATTACCAAAATCGATCTTCCAAAGGACTACTCGATCATATATGGTCCCTACCACTAATGAAGACATTGGCATCTATCGACTAGAGGTAGCGTGAGTGCTATCCTTCCCTACTTGAAACCACATGAGGGAGTAGATGCCTTGTGAATTCTTTCATTTTTATCCCATAATAATATGTAGCAAATAGAACATAAAAAAAAGAACCACAAACACATTTTTAAAGATGAAATAGAAGAATTTTCCAAAACAATTGGGTTTTATAAATTGTTTACGAATTTGTATATTTAAAGTTCATGGTTTGTGATGATATGCAATTAGTAAGAACTTGAATTTAATATGTTGGGTGTGAAATTAATTATTATTTGATGCAAAAAAAGATAATCTGAGATCAACTTTTTTAGACTTGAATGTTCTTAATGAGAAAGAACTAGGGTACAATAGTAGTACAATCATTATTTTTTTGGCGTTTCAAACTATCTAAAAAAAATCTAGAGGGGAGTGGGTGCTTAATAGTATGATGCATGTGCCACCAATCAAAAAGGAAGTCTAGGGTCAATGATATTGGTTAAGGTGTCCAATTGGTACCAAGGAGGGGGATGTAGTTAAAGGAAACCCTCTCTACTTTGTGGTTGATCATAAACATAATTAGGTAAAAATGGGCTCATAACTATAGGTAACCCATTAGTAAGTTGAAGAAATTATGTTGAAATAATGAAACCAAGATATAGTGCATGTATTTAAGCCAAGTAAGTCAACATATGTGTGCCTTTGTAGGGAACCCATACTATTACATTGCTAAAACATGTAAGATAAACTATTATATCTCCCTAGAGCGATGAGAAATTCAATTCTATATCTAGATGAGTCACCACTATGTTTTTGTTACTTAATTACATAGGTGATCTTGTCACATTTCCACATCATTTGAAAAAAAGAATTTGAAAATATATCCGCCAGTGTGTTTATTAAAATAAAAAGAATCCCATTGTGAAAATCCAAGAAATTGATTGGAAAAGAAAGATCCAAGGATTGAGATCTGAATAAGGCACTATTTTATATGTTTGGAAGGTGTTAGGAACACCCACACCCATTACATAAGTATTTCCTAATCAAGGTAAAAAATAAATCAATCAATAAAAAAACACATATATACGAGAAAGATGTAGGTGAACTTCAAGCATGATGACAATATGAATGAAATATATATATATATATATACACACACACACACACACACACATATATATATATATATATATATATATATATATATATATATATATATATATATATATATATATATATATATATATATATAAGGAGAGAGAGAAAGAGAGAGAGAGAAACAGATTGAAACACAAAAGGAATCATAACATCATGCACTCATATCATCATTCCACTTGAGGAGAATAAAAGGAGGGGAGAAGATTGAGAAACTACTTGTGGTGATGTGCTTTACTTGCTTCAATATTAGAGTCAAAGTGGAATTGCATTTGTCATTTTCTCTAAGAGAAAAGAAGTAGAGTTTGTGAATTCTTGCTTACCATGTAGAAAGTGGTACATGTCCCCAACTTTAGGGACCAATGTTAGAGTTTTAGAGAAAGGATGGGTTTCTGGGAGGTAGGCTTATTGTAGCCTTAATAGGGTTCAAGTCTTTCTCAATTTTATAGCCTTTGTAAGTAATGGACGAGGATTCATATTTATAGTGTCATGGAATATGAATAGTTTCTTATTATGATATTATAGTGTGCCTAATTCATAAAATTGGAATCTTTCAAAAAGTTGAGCAAATAGACATCTATTGGGCACTTTAGGTTTAGATGATAAAATGAGACAACTTAATTAAGGTCTTGACATGAAGCTACTTGATGGTGATTGTATGGGAGCCCATTTTGTTGGCTGAAATATTTATAGTAGAATTGTTTTGGTAAATATTAGTTTTGAATTTCTTAAAATTCCAGGTACAAATGTATGTATACATATCGATCCAACACCTTGAAAAATATTTAGTCTTCACATAATATTCTGAGCTTGTATGGCTTGACATTTGGTGTATATGACGCGACCAATGGCTATGTTAGGATGATAGTAATTGTTTTGGAAAAGTGTGGGTGATTTTGGATGTTTTGCATAGGATTTTTGGATTTTCTTTGTGGATTTGAGTTTTATCTCGTGTGTTTATTCTAAATTGTGTTCTACAATGGAGTGTGTATCTACAAGACATCATTTTTTTACTAATACTTTTCCAATGTGGATACTTTTTGAGTTCACAGGCATAATTTAGATGAGATAAAGATCTTGATTATGAAACATTATGTAACATCCTAGATCTTTAGGCCTCAAATTAAATCATCTTAAAAGGAATAAATGGACTACCATATACCAAAATGAACCTCCTTTTTAGGGATCCCATCACTAAGAACTCTATGGTTAAGCATGCTCAACCCAGTATAGTACTAGTATGGATAGTCTATTGGGAGGTTGATCCTAGGTTGTGTGTGAGTAAGGACAAAGTACACAACCTAGGTATGTTATGGTATGTGGCACCGGTAGTCATTCCAAAAACTCTACTAGAGCTTTGGGAAGTGGGCCCCAACATTACAAATAGTATTAGACCAAAATCCCTTTAATAGGTGGGGCCCACACGGGCATGTGGCATGTTAGTCTTGAGCCATATGGTCCATGCATGTTTGAAAGGGCTATCCATGGTGATGTATCCACCCTTGTGCGAGTAGCTGTGATCAGAACCTGGGTGCAGATGGGCCATTCCACGTCTACATTGAAATGGGGAATGATTTGAGGCCTTATGGTTGAGCCTTGATGAGAAGTCAAGAGTATAAGTGGAGGAAATTGTAACATCCCATGTCTTTAGGCCTCATATAAAACAATCTTAAATGATTGTATTACCCATATCACCAATGTGCACCTACTTTTTAGGAAGCCCATCACTAAAAATTCTATGGTCAAGCGTGCTCAATCCAAAGTAATACTGGGTGGGTGACCTGTAGCCGTGATTGAGAGCTGGGTGTACATCAGTCGTTCTTGGTCTATATTGAAATGGAGAATGATTATGAGGCCTCATAAGTGAGCCTGGATGAGGATGTCAAGAGTTTAAGTGGAGGAGATTGTAACATCCCATGTCTTTAGGTCTCAAATAAAATGATCTTAAAAGTAATGATTAGACTACCCATATCACCAATGTGCACCTCTTTCTCTAGGAGACCATTACTAAAAACTTTATGGTCAAGTGTGCTCAACCCAGGGTACTAGGATGGATGACCTATCATGAAGTGTATCCCGGTCTGTGTAGGAGTGAGGACAAAGCACGCAACTGATGCCTTTGATGGTCTATGGGGCCATTTTCATTACTAAAACTATACTAGAGCCTCAGGAGGTGAGTAAGGACGTTACACCTTACATGATAGAAATTGACTCAGGTTATATTCAAACATTTTAGATGTTGTATCATATGTTTAATCAAAACACTCATGGTATATTGGATCAATGATTATTCACATAATGTCTTGTTTAGTCCTGACACCCCTTAATATGTATAATGTTGAACCAAGATGTGCTTTGTGATTTCTCATTCTATTTTCACCTTTAGGCCCCTGAGTCCAGATTAAGGTAACTAGTGGTTACACCCATTGTCCCAAATAAATATTCTCCTTATTTAAACAAGTATTGGATAATTAATTTTATCCACTATCATATGATTGACAACTATTGACTTTATGGAAATAGTACAATCCGATTAAACCCAAATGAATTAAATAAAACTCTAAGATTCATGCATACCTAAGTTGTCATGTCAAAAATGACCTTAAACACATTATCTAACTAGTATACCTTTTGTATAATTTGACCATTATGTTAATGATCTTAGAGAAGTATATCCTATCGCGATTAAGATATTGTCTTTGGGGTCCATGTAATATATGGATGATATAATTGTAATGCTAAAAGAATCCAATGGCAACCACTTCAGATGTCAAAGTTTTTCAAAATATTGGATTATCATGGTTGGCCTAATATACTTTACATAAAAAGATTCTCCTTTAACCAAATGATGTTGATCCTAAGCGTTATGAAAAAACTAGTGATTGGAAGGATAACGACCCTTTATACCAAGGATATATTATAATTGCAATATCCAACTTTATGTTTGTATGCAGTCAAATTATTCATGTATGATACAATTGAGGGGATTTTACTACTAAGACGACACATATACTTTTAGTTATGTGTCATGCATTTTGATTAGAGGATATGAAACTTGATGAGTGGTTCATTGTTCCATCACTCACAAAAAAAATATTTCCAAGTCAATATATGACTTCACGACAGACATTTCCATTTAAGAGTCACACAAGAACCAGTAACTGATGTACATGGTGATATGACTCCTACGTATAGTGAGATATAAGTCACACATAGTACATAATAAATGCATCAAAACATATCCAAACATATCTTAGTCAATGGTCATACAATTTTCTAATGGGATAAATCATTATTCATATATCAGGTATCAAGTAAGAATAAGTGTAGTAGTGCAATACATATATTAACTATTAGAAATTAAAAAATTAAGCACCCAAAATACGCTGGATACATTAAAAGAGATAAAGTGGAAAAACTAAGAAATCTGTAAAAGAGGGCAACTTGATTATCTCAAAGGTATCTCTAGAAAAATCTAATGCTCTTGCTTGGCCTCTTAAGCTTGGTCTTTCTAAAAAAACACCATAAATAGTTATTAAGAAGAATACAAAAAAAAGTCCAGTACATAGATAAATTCTTTATAATATGATATATGTATCATAAATAAGTGTAATGGACAGTGTTATACGGAATGAAATAAGATACATCAAAAGGAAAAGTAAACACCATCAAAGAGAAAGTAAATGATCATTGGAAAAGTAATTTAATCAACATAATCACAACAAAGAAATGATGAGGAAAATCAATCAAGAAATATACAACAATCTTTTTATAAAATGCAACATAAGCATACGTAAATAGGATCAACATCAATTAAAAATAATTTAAAGATGAAATTGTATTATCTAGAGCAAGATAAAACCCTTAGAGAAGATGGATAAAACCAGATCCCTAAGAGTGTGGAACACAAACGAAACTACCCCCAAGAAGGCATCTAACCAAAAATCAAATGGGCACGTAACGTGAGTATTATGCACAAAACCTAAACAAAAATGCATATAAACAATACAATAGTTTACCATACTCTAGATACCACCAATATAGCATGATACAACATAGAGGTGATATATATCATACCTTATTTCCATCACAATAATATATAGTCATCAAAACAAAATGTAGCTTAAAGTCACATGCAATAAAAGCATAAAAGAGTTTAACTTGCAATATTGAGAAATACTAGGAAGCAATTCTATGAGAAAATAAGATGAAAGAGGAGAAGAAGGAATTCTCAAGTAGTAAAGCCTCATGAAATAAAAAAATGAGGAATTATGGGTTTATTTCCAAGATAAATCTTCCATAGATGCAACATAACCAAATTTGGAGAAAAGTCAATTTTAATCAGTCCTGCTTTACAAATAAGAACTATTCAATGCGTCAAAATAAAGTAAATCTTATTATATTGATTCAAATCAATAAGAAAACTACAAATATTCATCTTCTAATGGGAATAAGACCAAATCAACTCCACAAAATAATTATATATTTTTTAATGAAAATGATTTTTATTGTAATAATCAATAATGAAAGATTTTGTAATAATTATTTAATACTATATATAAAATGAATCTATAAAGTAGATAAAAATGTAAAACTTGACGAAATGCCCCTTAATTGTGCATTAAAATGTAATGGACGAAATACAATTTTATTCAAAAATTTATTTTAAATTAAATACAGCACAAAATAAAAGTACAACTAAAAAACACATATAAATACAAGTAGAAAATATATATATGCCCCTCATAACTGTTATAAGCCAAAATATATGCCTAAATAAATCTAGAATATGTTGCATGCAATATGATACTCTATAAATTAATGAACAACAACTTTTCATAGCTTGATGTAAAAATTTAGTTATGCAATTGGATTCACCACCATCATAAAACAAGAATCACATTGTGTTGTCTGCACCTTGTTGGTCTAAAACCAAGGAGGAGTTAGAAATCAACTAGAAGCTCTGTAAATCTTCCACATGACATGTTTGGATAGGAACTTGGAAATACCAACATGATATAACACAACCATAACCAAACCATATTCTAACTTTGTGATCCTTTAACAAGAATGCATGTATAGAAACTAGTACAATATGGGCTTAAGGACATGAATCAGAAGTTAGGGTCATAGTAATAATAATAAGAGATTAAATCACTTAAACACTAGAAATACCCTAGTTACCCTATTGATCACATATGGGGCTTTGTGGGAGTTTATTGAGATCTTATAAATCCCCATATATTCTCACACAATCCCATATCAAACTACAAACTCTACTAGGCACATACAACATGTGGGGGCTAAGAAAATAAATCCAAGTGAAAGTAAAGGAAGATGGATGGCTAGGATATGTTGCAAAAGGTGACATGATGGTGTTGGAAGGGTATATCAAGATATGAAGGCTCATAGAGTGTAGGGAGATTTCACAATGTTGAAATAGAGTGGGAAGTGAACTAGGGGTTGGGTAGGACTTCATAGGGCACAAATCCCTATGGTGTTTTGGGTTACTATGTTGGGACCATAATAGGGTAATATAATTTAAAGTAGGATCCAAGTTCAAGAGATGAAAGAGAGAAACGAGGATGAAACCCACACTTTTGAGTGGTGTTTGGACAACAAGTTAGGCATGGATAATGAATGAGAGATCATGGTCTCACCCAAACTCATGAGCTAACCTTGGTTGCAAGTTTGGACAAGAGGGGAAGATGTTCTACTTTAGAAAAATAACTACTCTACAAAGTTGGAGAGTATTTAGTCATTAAATAAAACAAAATTCTAGGAAAAGTCAGACTTTAGATAATATATGGAGTTCTTATTAGATTTCCATCTCTAGTTCTATTACTAATGGAAACATTTATCTAAATATGAAAAAAGTATAACTCCTAGAAAAATATAGTATGAGGAATATAAATTTACCATCAACATTAGGTTTTTGGTTAAGGTGATAGGTGATTTTTTGTAGTAGTGTCCAATTATTTCCTTGTAGTTTTTAATTGCTTTCTTAGCAGTATTAAATATATTAACATCACACTTTTGTTAGGATCTACTCAAGACAAGAGTTGCAGAAATTTATCTTTGTTGATATTCGTTCTTTAACTAATTTGACAATTTTATTCAAACTAGGGAACACACACGTGCACATGCACGTGTCACATTTATATTGTTAAATTTTTAATCCATGGATTTTTTAGAAAATAACACACAACGGAATTTTTGATCACATTTTATTTTGATGTAATCTGTCATCTTATTACTAACTCATTTTATGGTTTAGTGTTCTCTGCATAAATTCCAAATTCAAAAGCTCTAAAGACATTTGAAATTAATCTAAAATTAATCTAATATTATGTTCTGCATTATATGAAATAAAAAATTAGAGGAGACAGTGAAAGGAAAGTAGACAAAAAATGATTTGTTGTTTTAGAAAACATGTAATATGCATCTCATGGTAAGATTTGATAATTACTGTATAATCTTAGTGTTTGTACCACTGGTTTCGTACATAATTGTATGGTTGATTACAATATAGCATTGATTCGTGTACGATATATTGCAACAAGCGTAGTCTAAAGATATAATATCTTAAGGTATCACATCCCAAAATTCATTAAAGTCTCATTGTTATTTAATTCTGGTAGTTTTTTTCAGACTTGTATTCCATAGTTAAAATTCAAAACTCAAAGTGAAAATATAAGTATACTGGTGAAAAAATGATACAAAACAACTTGTATTCTATAGTTAAAATTCAAAACTCAAAGTGAAAATATAAGTATACTTTAAAAGCTTGTCAACTAAAATTTATCCTATTCATATCATATATATTTAGTTCTACACTTGGACTGTGCGAGAAAAATATACAATAGTATGTAGTTATTTTGCTAATGCATTTAAAAAAATGGACATGTTCATGAGTGTATAACAGTTGGAAACATGTAATATAGTAGAAGGAATTACTAAACTAAACATTTTCATATTATTTAAGAGAAAAATCAAACTTGTCAATTTGTTTGCTAAACATAGCTACTCCATCAAATAAAACATAGAAGGAAAATAAGGACAATATTATTTATCATCTGTTTTGTAATATAGTAGTTATTTATCATCTGTTTTGTAAAAATATGAAAGAATAAATAACAACAATATGAATATATATCACAAGTCCATAGTAGTAACCCTTCATTGGTGATGAGCAGGACTCTTCCTAAATGATAATTGTACGGATGCGTATATACCCTATTCAATAGTCAGTATATGTAAAGCATTTTGTGCCGAGTGGAAGTAGACATAAATAACAATAAATACTATTGATGATTAGTCATCAACACTTAGTAATAAGCCACGACAAGAGCAAACGACAACCTTTTATATTATAATGGGCATGTGGCGTTGACTCCCGAAAAGAACTTCCAGAAAGAATGTTCTGTATAGTTATAAAAATCACGTTTACCATTGTCGTCTTACACATCGATATCACTATCCATGGCTAGAGACACTATCAGTGACACCATGCTCTATGTGATCTGATACTAACCCAGAAAAAACTGCTATGAAGAAAGTGCTTTTTCTTAGTGGTACCATTGTAACGTGTCTTAAATTTACTTATAAAATTAAATTTGACACTAAGAACTACCGGTGTCATCCTCGTAGATGTAGAGTTTTAGTATGGATCTGTTGCCAGTGGTACAAGAGTCAATCAAGTTAGTTGAAGTAGCCATAACAATGGTATATGGTTCATAACTATGGATTCAAGCAAGTGTTAAGGAGTACACATGCCCATCTGAAATTTTAGTCCATACATAACAAAATGAACCCCATACGCAGCACAAGAACTTCACACATGAAATCGATATAAACAAAAAGTGACTCCCAAGAGGATATGAAAATGAACTATTTAATTTTATGACATACATATGATGCAAGATAATAAATTGTACATCAAATAAATTGAATAAAGTGACATATATTAGGTACATGGCTGATTCTAGACATTGGCAGTGATATTGAAAGGATAGACGGCGGACATACCCAGTTAATTGCAAACCTCAGGCTTACTCTATTATTGGTACGGTTTGAAGTGTGTTGGCCGATTCCGCTAGGAGTTCTGCTCCTTATGACAATTAAGGACACGTACGTCTCGGCCTAATATCTCGGGACTCTTCGGGGTGGTAGGGAGCAGAACTTCATTGTACGCTGAAGATTTAGTGGCCGTATAGAAGAAGTTGCAAGAGGTGATCTGACAGTCCGAGCAGGCAAAGGCTGGGATCCAGGCAGCGACATTGCTCGTGTCTAGGGCCATGAGTAGGTGGTGTTGTGGAATTCCAAAGGTGACCTCGACGATATAAGTAAGCCTCGGTCTAGACATTGCTCGTGTCTAGGGCCTGGGCAGTAAGCCTCGGTCTTGACAATACAATGGCGTAGGTTTTTTTTGGACTGAACAGGAGCGACTACAGGTGGCGTGGAAGACGCAATAGCGGGCTTTATCAACCAAAGTAGTCACACGGCGTAGGAGGTTGGATTGTTTCCGCAACCTCTCCCCTGTTCGAGGAAGTTCACAGCCACGAATAGATGCCGCTGGATGTGAGCTGAGGAACACCCGATACCCCCACATCTCCTCGGTGCGGTACTACCTCGCATGCACATTCCGCAGTACATGGTGAGAACAGAACAGATGACCATGAGTTGCCTTAGTGCCTAACGGCCCTAACCGCTTGTATTAGGGTGCAATGGTGCATACGGGTGCTGCCTGAGGAGCTCACAACACCGCTGCCAGACACCCTCAACACTTCTTTGCCACACCAATCCATTCCAGAAAAAGGAACTGCAGAGAGGTCAAAAAATAGAAATTCAAGCAAAGAGAGTGAGACAGAGAGAGAAAAATCTTGCTGCTCCACTCACGTCGACCCACCCGGATGCCGACCTTCACGCCAGGGGTTCTCCTGAAGGTTCTCCGTTTGATGAACACCAACGCCAAGCGGGCACTGCTCGGCAGTGCTGAAGGTAACCAGTATCGTTCCGGCACGAATCAGTGGCCTAGACCGGGCTTCTATGTCTGGCTTTCCGACTCCGCCAACTCCATGTACGTCTCCCTCTCAGACGCTGGAGTTGACGTATTCCTCTCCACCCGCACATAGCTGTGGCAGTTTGTCCACGTCTATCAGCTCGACCCATGGTCTTCTATCCCTAGCCTCTGGACTATGACCAGCACGTCCCTGACGCTTCTCGCAACCCCCTCCTCTTCCTCGGCCACCCAGAGCCGCCTACTTCATCCACCCCCGCCCAGAACGGTTTTCTCATAGAGATCACTTCATCTGACCCACCCCGTCCACCTCCTCTGCTAGCGGCACAATATAGGGTTGTGGATATCCAATCGGCAAAACTGTTAGAACGTTTAGGATTGTGATAGATATGTAGTAACCGTTTCCGAGAAGAGGGAAACGTGGGGCTTTGAGAATGCTATGTTTTATTGACTCGTGGGTGAGTGGGGCATACACACGTCGTTGGATTTGTAAAGAAGAATCGCCGAAATTTATCAGAAAACTGAGAACAAAGGAGAGAAGACTGAGAGTTAACCAGAGAGCAGCATTTTTGAAATCCTCCATTCTGATTGGTTATTGGTTTAGAGAAGAAACAAAATAGTATAACTGCTACTTCATTCAAACATTCGTTTTTTTATAGTAGTATAGATAATTAAGCAGGACTATTCATATTTATAAACTCTATACAAGACTTAGTTAATTATTCAAACTTGTTGTTGATGTTCAATTGGCGTCTAATAGGGTATTCTAGAAAAGTTACATCCCCTAAATTATTTTGAACTATTTAATGTCATTTTTGCATTATTTAACCAACTAGGTTCACAATGTTCATTAGTTATAGGTGTGGCATATTTAATGTGTGTATGTTGATCATCATATTGGATTTAGGATACATAATATATCATCTATTTTATTTCTTTCACCAAGTTATCAAAATTAGTGAATCTTTATAATTAGGTGGATGAATGTGCCAATAATGACTATACAGATTAAATCCAAGTGTTTTAACTAACCAATTAGGGTTAAGATTTGTATATTAATTATCAACTTTCTTTATCTTACTCACACATGTACATTAGTATGAATTATATGTGAGACCACAAACCTTTCTTTATTTTAATCACAATTTATTTGTTAGTTGCATAATTGATTAGATATACAATGGATTTATTTTAGATTTTTAAATATTAAAATCATGTTTTTTTTCCATAATCCACACATACATTTTAAATGATGGAAAGAACCTATTGTGAAATATTTCACATTTTTAAGAAATGTACCTTTGTGCTTGCATTTTTTGATTGGAATTACCCAATGCAAGTGAAACAGATAATAGGATCCAAATGAGCCTCAGAAGGGCCACTTTGGGATGAGAACCTGGGGGAAATGCAATTGCTGCAGGATAAGTGCTCAAGGTGATGTGACAACATTGGGCTGAGATGGCTGCTCAGAATGCTCGTGGTAAGGTTGGTGTGGGATCTTTGGGATGGAAGGCCAAACATAAGAAACCACTTTGGGATGTTGGCTAATTGATGTGTGTAAAGGGTCCCCCAATGCCTATCTGGCTGGCCTAATTCGGGTGTTTTAGGGATGTTTTCAGAAACTTTGGTCGTTGAGGAGCCCAAAGTAAGTGTAAATGAACTCAAATGCAATTGTTTCTCCACTTATCCTATATATGCATCAACTTCTAAAATTGGCTATGCTAATGCATATTGAAGTTGATGGAATGCTGATGGATCTAGAAGAGGGTTATATTGATCATGTAGCTCTTGTATTGGTGATCTAGTTTGATTTTTAAAGATTAAAGCATAAAATAATTATCTAAACATTGTTCAGGATGAATCCATGTAATTCCCTACCTCTTTTTCTGACCTTTTTACTATTAACTTTCTCTCCTACCCTGTTGGATGAACATATTTAAGTTTTATGTTAGAAATTCCTCTATTTACATAGAAATCACTCTTTTCTACATTGACCTAGTTGGAGCTATTACATGTAAAAGGCAATGTTTGGAGCTAGAAAGGAGGTTATTTGGCATGGTTTTTGTCCATGCAACTATTGTTGGATCATGGGCTCTAGAGGGGGGGGGGTGAATAGAGCTTCACAATTCTCACAAAATGGATTATACCTTCAAATTATATTGAGTGAAAAAGCTAAAGCATATAGCCAATTTGAAGTCCTAACTAACAAGCATAGCAAGGATGAGAGACAAAGATAGCATACACTTGTACAAAGTGGTTTAGAGTGGTTCCACACTTCAAACTAGAAGTGAGTCAGTCCACTACCTAGAGGTGGTTAGTCTCTAGGACTTTGCAATCTTGGTACTCTTATATTCATTAATAATATTACAAGACAAAACCACATTCATCCAAGGACTTAATATTTCAAGCAAGGATCTTCAACCTACAAAAGGAACTTACCCACTTGAGCAAAGGAGTCTTCAACCTTCAACAAGGACTTACCCACTCCATCTTCAAGTCTTTGGCCTTCAAGGAATTACCTATCCTTCTTGAACATTCACCTTGCATATCTCCTTCACTCAGAGATCTTGATCACCATGCTTTATTTAACCTTGAAGAACAACAATTCCTTCTCCTTCACTTGGAGAAGATCTTCAAGCCTTTTCTTCAATGTGCAAAGGGGGTAGGAAGATGGAGGTGGAGAGCTTTACATGGATATAAGGAATATCTCTCTTACAATGGATCCTGACTCACTCATATTCACATATTTGAATTGAATGTAGAGAGAGAAAGGGTTTCAAAGGGGTGCAACACTCTCAACTAGGCTAGGACCAAGCTATGCAATGGAAGAGCAAACTTGGAATGAATCCCAAGGGGTCCTATTTATAGTTGGGGGTGCCCCTTTGATAGTGGGAACACTTGGGGATGAGAAATAGCCATTTTACAACTTGAAATAGATCTATTTGGGTCCCAACACATCTCTAATGGTTGGAATTTCTTTTTCTATGTTTCCAGTACAGTCCAATTGGTTGAGTTTTCATAAAGGTAACTCGACTGATCCACTATCCGACAAAGCTGATTTTTGAAGTGTCAGTCGAGATTGTCTGAGGAAACTCTGATTGACCAAAATCAGTTTTGGACCGAATGGTTGATCGGTCGAGTTTTGTGAAGTGTAAACTCAACCAAATCATCCAGATTCCCAAAATTCACATAGAACGGTCGAGTTGGTAACTCGACCGACAGAGTGCCTATGACAAATTTTAAGGAATTTGATTTGGATGATCAAACCATGGATTTTTGTGTCCTAAACATTTTTCTCATCTTATTTACAATACATAACATGTATACAAGTGATTACAAAAATTGTTCTAGGTCATTTGGGGCTATTTCTCAAATTGATCACTTGCATGTCTTTTTGCTTGAACTTGATGAGTTTGATACATGTATAATTTGATTCATTTCTTGTACCTAATTCCTAAAATCAATCTTAAATAGATACATTAGATACATATGAATGGAATGGTTGAGTAATTATCAAAATATGGACAATGTGTGACACTTAGGTCAACATTCTCCCCCTTTTGACATTGACAAACCATTCCTCAACATATTGAAAAGAATATGAAATTTGTACCTTTGCCTTGAGAATTGCAAGGGGATGCATGTTTGAACAATCTAAATTGCTCCCCTAAATTCATGGTTACCTATGCCTACATGGATAGTTAAACAACAAGTAACCATTGCACATATATAGTCTATATGATTCTTAAATCATTTACAAAAGCTCAAGAAAACATCTAGAGTATCACTTTTAGAGATGAGAAAGAATGTCCAAGTATAGCGAGAGAAATCATCGACAATCACAAGACAATACTTGGAACCACAAAGCGTTTGAGTTCTCATAGGTCTGAATAGATCAATATGAAGAAGCTCAAGAGCTCTTTTGGTTCTAAGGGATCCTTTGGATTTGAAGGAGGACTTGCTTTGCTTTACATGTGTGCAAGGTTGGCATTCCTCATCCTTTTCAAAATCCAATTTAGGAAGTCCCCTAACCAATTCTGTTTTGCTCAATTTCTTCATTTGATGCATATTCACATGACCCGACTGGCGATGCCAAAGAGGTATATCATTTTTATCCACAACTAAGCATCTATCAAGTACGTGCTTTAGAGTATCAAGCACAATAACATATAGATTACCATTTCTAGTTCCCTTATATGTAACATTATAAGTGAGGGAATCTAGAAGCAAACATTCTAAAGAAGTAAATAGAATAAGATAACCATTATCACAAAGTTGGCTTACACTTATCAAATTGTGATGTAGACCATAAAAAAGCAAAACAATTTTAATACAAAGCTTGTTTCCTACATCAACCTCACCTATTACCTTACCCTTTTTGTTGTCCCCGAAGGTCACCGATCCTCTTTTCTTCTTTATGAATTTGTTGAAATGGCTGATTTCACCTGTTATATGGTTTGAGCAGCCACGATCAACAATCCACCTTCTTTTGACTTGCATGAAAGAAGGATGTCGGTGCCCAACTCAAACTTTGGGATCTGGGGTTAGCTTGGGGACCCATTTCATCTTTGGGTTGGTTCCCTTGGCTTGTAAGGGCAATAAGTTGAATACTGATCATCACATTTACAATGAGCACATACCATTGGGTTCTTAGAGTCGGAAGTCTCTCCATGGAAGAAAGGAGGTTCCACACTCTTGTTCTTACTCTTAGGAGCAGTCCCATCATATCCTGAACCACTAGTACCAACTTATTTGGTAGAGTGTTCTAGGACAACATTAGGGGATTTCTTTCCCGTAAGAAACTTTTGCAACGAAGCTCTTAATTTTTCATTATCATCACTAAGACTAATGACATTAGAAGATAAGCTAGCAAGATCATCTCTAGCATGTAACAAGTCGGCCTCTAAATAGAGGGCTTTAGCATGAAAATAATCATGTTCTAGAGCAGCGCTAGCTACCTCATTACTTTGAAAGATAGGTCTAGAGGATAGATCATTTACTTGAGCAAGAAACTTAGCATTTTCAGATTTAAGCAATTGAATTTCTCTTTGATAAGAATAAGTTTCTTGTTTCCTAGCTTCATCAATGAGGTTAAGTTCTACATTTTCAATTTTAAGAAAATCAATCTCATCTTGACATTTTTGGTTCTCTTCTTTAAGAGTAGAAATGGTCTTAAGGTAGACACCATTCTCAACTTCAACTCCATAGTATTGGAGCTCAAGATCAAGAAATTTCCCTTGCAAAGTATCAATACTATCAAGAGGTATCTTTTCATTTTGATCTAGAATCTCAATATTAGCATAAAGATCATCTATAATATTTTCTAACCTTTTTTTAGCTTTGCATTTAGCAAAAGATGACTGGCTAGCATTAAGCATATCAAAAAGACTTTCTTTAGACAACTCATGCAAACTAACTTCAATTACCTCACTTACCTCACTTACCTCACATACATCTTTACTTGTAGAGGCCATGAGAGCAAGGTGACATTCTCCATCTTTGGAGTTAGAAAAACTTGAGGAAGATTCCTCCCAAACTACATGAGCTGCATCCTTGCTTCTTCTTTCTTTATTCTCCTTTATCTTGTATTTGCCTTCCTTCTTATACTCCTTGTACTTCTTGTGGCTACTCTAATGGTGGATCTTCTTGGCCTTGGGGCATCACTCTTGTAATGGCCTTTTTTTTCAGATTCTTAACATCTAGTAGTAGTGAAGAAGAGTTCCCTTTGAAGTGCTTTATTTCCCTTGGAGTAGTTAGCTTCATGCTCATTTGTGCCTTCATCTTCACTTGAGGAAGGAGTAGGAGATTCAAGTGCAAGTTGTTTTTTCCGAACCATCTCTTCAATTTGAGCTTTGAAGGCTGTGTCCTTGATCTTCTTGGACTCCTTCTCTCTCTCTTTTCTTCTTCTTCTTAATTGTCAAGCCTTGGCTCATGAGCTTGGAGATTGCCAACCAGCTCCTCGGTTGCCAAGTCACTAAGCTTGTACACTTCTTTAATGGAGGTCACCTTGGGCTCCCATCTATTTGGAAGATATCTCAAGATCTTTGAGTTGATTGTGTCTTTGTCCATCACACAACCAAGAGCTGCCAATCCATTGATGATGACACTAATCCTTGTGTACATGTCTGCCACTCTTTCATTCTTGCCCATTTTGAATTTCTCAAGGAGACCACCAATCATGTAGATCTTTGCCTTCTTCACTTGCTCCATTCCCTCATAGGTGACACATAGCTTGTTCCAAATCTCATGTGTGGTGTCCCATGAGGAGATCTGATTGAACTGGGATGGAGTGAGGGCTGCATAGATGATGCTCACAGCTTTGGCATTGAGATGAGCTTGCTTCATTTGGGCTTACGTCCATGTAGAGATTTCTCCCTTTGGATCTTCATACTTTAGGTGCACCATCTTCCACATCTCATAGCTTACTCCTTGGAGGTAGAACTGCATCCTTCTCTTCCAATAAAGGAAGTTGGTGCCGTCGAAGATCGGAGGTTGCATGGAAAAGCTTCCGTCCAAGTTGAGAGATCCAAGTGATAAATCACCCATCTTCTCCTACTTGTGGAAGTAGTTTGGAGAAGACCTGCTCTGATACCACTTGTTGGATCAAGGGCTCTGGGGGGGTAAATAGAGCTTCACAATTCTCACAAAATGGATTAGACCTTCAAATTATATTGAGTGCAAAAGCTAAACCATATAGACAATTTGAAGTCCTAACTAACAAGCATAGCAAGGATGAGAGACAAAGAAGCATACCCTTGGAGAAAGTGGTTTACAATAGTTCCACACTTCACACTAGAAGTGAGTCAGTCCACTACTTAGAGGTGGTTAGTCTCTAGGACTTTGCAATCTTGGTACTCTTATATTCATTCATAAGATTACAAGTCAAAACCACATTCATCCAAGGACTTAATACTTCAAGCAAGGATCTTCAACCTATCGAAGGAACTTACCCACTTGAGCAAAGGAGTCTTCAGCCTTCAACAAGGACTTTCCCACTCCATCTTCAAGTCTTTGGCCTTCAAGGAATTACCTATCCTTCTTGAGCATCCTCCTTGCCTATCTGCTTCACTCGGAGAACTTGATCACCATGCTTTCTTAAACCTTGAAGAACAACAACTCCTCCTTCACTTGGAGAAGAGCTTCAAGCCTTTTCTTCAATGAGGAAAGGGGGTAGGAAGATGGAGGTGGAGAGCTTTACATGGATACAAGGAATAGATGTCTTACAATGGATCCTAACTCACTCATATTCACGGATTTGAATTGAAATTAGAGACGGAAAGAGGCTCAAAGGGGTTTAGCACTCTCAACTAGGCTAGGACTAAGCTATGCAGTGGAAGAGCAAACTTGGAATGAAGCCCAAGGGGTCCTATTTATAGTTGGGGGTGTCTCTTTGATAGTAGGAACACTTGGGGACGAAAAATAGCCATTTTACAACTTGCAACAGATCTATTTTGGATCCCAACACATCTCCAACGGTTGGAGTTACTTTTTTTTTGCATTTCCAGTACAGTCCAATCGGTCGAGTTTTCATAAAGGTAACTCGACCAATCCACTATCCGACAAAGCTGATTTTTGAAATGTCAGTCGAGTTTGTCTAAGGAAACTAGACCAATTGACCAAAATTAGTTTGGACCGAATGGTTGATCATTCAAGTTTTGTGAAGTGTAAACTCGACCGAATCATACAAATTCCCAAAATCCACACAGATCGGTCGAGTTGGTAACTCGACCGACAGAGTGCCTATGAAAATTTTAAGAAATTCGATTTGGATGATCAAACTGTGGATTTTGTGTCCCAAACATTTTTCTAATCTTAGTTACAATACATAACATGTATACAAGTGATTACAAAAATTGTTCTAGGTCATTTTGGCCTATTACCCAAACTGGCGACTTGCATGTCTTTTTGCTTGAACTCGATGAGTTTGATACAGGTAGAATTTAATTCTTTTCTTGTACCTAATTCCTGAAATCATTCTTAAATAGATATATATGAATGGAATGGTTGAGTCATTATCAAAATATGGACAATGTGCAACACTTAGGTCAACACCTATTGTAATAGTGTTCTTCACAGAAGGTGAGTGATTTACCCTTTATTTACTAATATTTGCATGTAATTCCTACATGAAACCACTAAATTTCATTCCATACATATTAGACAACAAAAGATGACATTTTAATGGGAATTTTGGATATATATTGAGGTACTTAGGGATTGTCATCCTCATTTTTATTGCATGCTCATTAAAATGAAAATGATATACCTTTTTACTAGCATGTTGTGGAAATTATGACATTTACATGTATTATACTCTAAAATGGCTAACTAGCTATTTTTATTTCCTTTTCCATATTATGCTTGTAGAATAGATTTTTTGGAAGAAATTATGTAGGAAAATTCTCTCTTATTACAAGAAGTGGTTCCATAAATAAAATGCCTCTTTTGATCTCTCTTTGAGATAAGACATTTATAAAACCAAAATGATGAAATTAAGTTTATTTATGCATTTTGAACATGAACTAGGGTTTTGATGTTTACGATACTTGACTAATATTATGTCATAGTATTACATAACGAATTATTCCCTCTTTATGCTACAAAAGATTAGCAATTCGCTTGATTAATCAAATGAAACCCTAATTGTTGTAGTGCCATGTGACGATACAACTTCCCAAATATGTGGAATCTGGGAAAGAAAAACCATTATCCTTGCAACAACTAAAGTTAGAGAAGGTACTTGGATTCATATAAGGTTGAGTATACTTTGGTTACCAAGAATCCCTATGAGGTATGGTCCCCTAAATATCCTAAAATCACCTATTTATTTGAGCATAATTGAGACCTTATCTCTTTTTGCTATGGCGCTCCTGCCATTGTGTTTGAGAAAAAATTAACATGATGTATAATGGGAAGTACTTCCTATGTTATATGATAGGTGCAATGGCTTGAGTACCTAAACCTATCCTGGTATTATTATGTAGAGAAGATATTGATAGCATGGAAAGGTCTTAGTGAACTGATTAATCCTAACATCCTCTACAGTGGGCTAGGGGACTTCACAGTCACTAACCACTAGGTTTGGCATTACATCTAGGAACATTAGTAACATATGTAATGCAAGGTATGCATCTTTACTTTTTTTATCATAATATTTTCAAAATATGATGCTTTACTGCACTTTTGTTCATGGTACATGTTTCTTGTCTTAAATGTATAATTTCTTTAATGCGCTTATATATTTTTAAACGTTTCAAAACAGATAGGCTTGCATATTCTGGATAAAATACAATTTTTTTTGTCTCTCTATGGGAGTTTGTTATTATCTCATTGTTCTGCACCCTTTTTAGGTCCTCAACACTCATCTCAAGATTTCTATTGTGCAGATCCACCTTCAATAGGTTATCAACATAAGAAGGTGGATGTCTAGATTTTTGGTGTGTTGTATAAAGTCACCCATGTACCCTAAAGTTTGGGTGGGTATTTCAATATGAATTATATGCAAAACCCATTTTTTAATGTCTTGTACTCAATGTGTATGTTTTATATATATGAACAAGTAGGACTTTTAGTATAAATATGTGGTGACTTTTTTTTAATCCTTGAATATGTGGGTGTCTTTGATCACATATGATGACTGATGTATATGTTAGATATTGATAGATGAATATAGTGTACCTTTTTATACTTACATATTATGATGTTTTTAGATTTTTTATTAGACATTCCTTGACTGATTTGTTTATTAAGTTGAGTAGCACAATGGTTTTGATAAACATTTGGTTTTGAGGTTTTATCACCATGCCTCACCATCATCATGGGTAATTGTGTAGAAATATGGGCTTGGGTACCACATTTTGTGGTATCAAAGCCTAAGTTACCTAGAGCTATAGGGACAAAGAACTTTGTGTCCATTTTGACGTGTTCCTCATATTTAATTTCCATATATGTATATGTAGAAATAGTTGGACAATGTGAATATCATGTAGATAGTAGTTTTGTGACACCTACATATGAGAAGTGACATATGCCATAAGAGTAGAGAGTGTATGAGGTAGGACTTTAATATCCTCCATAACCTCCCTTAAACTCTACAACACTAGTTGTCTTGATTATCTGAGATATGTTTGGATAGTTGATGTCTAACTCCATCCATATGAAGGAAAATATTCCCATCCCTTAACCCTAGTCATTTACATATCGTGCTAAGTCTATCGAGGGATCATGGAAGACCTTTTAGAGGTTTGGATAGTTGGGTATATGGAGTGATTCTACAAACAATGACATATGTTGATCTTTTATTAAACAAGTTGGAGAAGGCTTTATAGATCGTAGACATACAAAAAGAGGAAAAGATCAAACATGCAATCTATCTCTTAACGGGTAATGTTGACCACTGGTAGGCCATGGAGGGGAGAAGAGTTCCAAAGAGTTACCTTGAGCTAAGTGCGGAAAGAAATTGGAGATGCATTACTTTTCCTAGTCAACCTTTGAGAGAATATAATATATTTGTAGAATTTGCATTAGAGTAAAATGACACTCAGTGAGTACTACTCCAATTTCATCAAGATCTATCCTAATTTTCTCTCAACAAATGATGATAGGATTTGACAGTTTGAGGAGGGTTTAGACATGGAGTTGCGGTAGCTGGCCTTCACATTAGAGACCCTTAAGAAGTTTTCAACCTTCCTTAGGTGATTATAAAGACACAATGGATGTCGATGGTTCACAATGAAATTGAGTGTAGGAAGAAGACAACTTGACCTCACAATAGGAAATGTGGTTGTTTTATGAGGTTGAGGTATTTGGCACCACATCAAGAATAACAATATCAGACATAGAACAATCAAGGAATAAAAAAGTACCTAGTGGAAACTTAGTAAGTGAAGATAAAGTTAATTTCCACCCTCTAGAGAAACGATTTTAGGATAGATATCAATGAAACAACCATCTAGCCCACATTGTCAGATTTGCAATTACAACCCCTCTGGTTTGTGCCACTTTGAGAACAAAAGGCATAACTACTATGGTCAACATTGGGACATCAGAATGTCTGTCCCTAATTGTAGTAGGAAGTAAAATCGGATACAAATCATTCCTAGTTTGTTTGGAAAATAGGTTCTCAGAGAGGGAGAGACCAAGCATCATACACATGGTCCTATAGACTAGATGTCTTTATACCAATCTTAGTTGAACAAGGTGTGACATACTCATTTATCACTAGATAGGTGATATTATTATATATTCATGTTATTAGTAAGTCTTATGAGATTTTCTTGGAGACTCCTTTGGTGTATTATGCGATGTTGTTGGTGTTGTTGGTGGTCTATCCATATCGTATCCTCCTTTTCTTGGGACACAACACTCAAGTGGATACATTTCCACTTGATAATAAGATGTTTTATGTGATCCTAAATATAGACAACTTAGATAAGTTTAGGTGGTTTTGGATAGTGGATCCAATATAGAGGAGTTTTGAGATGATGAAATCTCTTAGTATTTACAAGTAGATATGAATATCCTACTAATGTCTATAGAGTATGTTTCTATAGCAGAGATGATGATGATGATGCATGTATGTGCAACTTTTATAGCACATGTTGTGATTACCAAGGCAAAGAGTCCTAAGATAGAGGATGTTCTTATGGTGTTGTAGTTTGACTATGTCTTTCCTTAGGAATTTTCATGGCTTTCATTACCTAGAGAAATTGACTTTGAGATCAATATGGTACATGGTATTTAGACTATAGATCAAGCACCATACATAAAGACACCAATAGAGATGAAGGAGTTAGTAAAAAAATGTATACATTTGTTGGACAATGGATCTATAAAGATGATATGGCACCTTGTAGTGTGCCTATTTTTTGGGTGAAGAAGGATATATTTATGAGGTTTTGCATAAATTACTAGAAATTTAACATGGGTACAATGAAGATAAATTACCCTTAACTAAGGATAGATGATAATTTTGTTAGCTTCATATTACTTTGGAATTTTTAGTTTATCTTATTAAGACTAATTAAGGATAGGTATGAGGTCTATATATCAACAGTTGCGGATCAAGGAAGATGACATACCTTAAACAACGTTCATAGCTAGGTATGGTCACTATGAGTTTGTTGTTATGTAGTTGGGAAACCAATGTACATGTAGTTTTAGTGGATATGACGAATATAATGTTCCAACAATACCTATATTAGTTTCTGGTAGTCTTATTAGATTATATCCTCATCTATTTCAAGTATATATTCATGAGAAACATGTTTTTCTAGCTTTATAGTTGTTAAGGCAACACAAGTTATACATGAAGTTTAGTAAATGTGAGTTTTGACTGACCAGAGTATCTTTTCTTGGTCATTTCATATTTGAGAAAGGAATTTGTGTAGATATAAAGAATATTAAGCTGGTTTTGCAGTGGGAGAAGCCAAAGATGCTAATAGAATTTTTAAGCTTTCTTAGTTTAGTTGTTTAATACATACAATTTGTTAGGAACTATTTTTTATCTTCAACATTGACTAGGATAACCAAGAATGGTGTACCTTAGTTTTGAGATGAGGAGTGTCAGTGTGGTTTCAATTATTAAGGAGAAGTTGATGCTGACATCTACATGTTATTCTAGAGATAGGTAAACTTCAAATCATTTTCTATAATGTCTCCAAGAAGAGGCATATGTATTGCAAGACAAGAACATTAGATATTGTGCTTTTAGAAAACTAAAAAAGAATGAGGAGAACTACCCAACAGATGATTTGGAGTTGACACCTATTATTTTGGGTTTGAAGGTATGGAGGAACTTTCTTCATGGGAAAACATTACAGATATTTATGGATTACAAGATTTATATTTTCATAGAAGGAAATGAACTTGAGGAAAAGAGATGGATAGATTTGATCAATAACTATGACATTACCATAGATTATCATCATGTGAAGCTATCTTCATCTCCTTCATCAGATAGTGTAAAGTTATATTCCATGGTGTATAGTAAGTAAAGAGATGTCGATGTTACATAGGTAGTTGGATATTCTAATGAAAGTTTCATTGTTTGGTGGTTTGTTAGAACAACTTCAAATAAATACAACCTAAGATGATACATACATCTATAGAAAATATATGACTAAATCTTGATGATGTGAATAGTGATGGTTTTCATGAGTTGGAGTATCATTTTTTCTAATTCCACGATAGGATTATGTGCATTCATCACTATGATCTATGCACCTCGGAAGTACCAAGATGTACAAAAATATGAAGGATCTATATTGGTTGCCAATGATGAAACATGATGTGGAAAAATTATGGATAAGTTCCCAACTTAAAAAAAACCCAAGGCAAAGTATCAAAATCCTCATGGTTGTTTCATCCATTGCCTACACCCAAGTGACTATGGGATCATGTGACACTAGATTTTGTGATTTGTCTACCCATGACAATCAAATGATATGATTCCATTTAAGTATTTGTTGACCGACTGACTAAGGCATCACACTTTATACTAGATAACACTTTTATTGTGTTAGAAAGAGGACCACAATTCGTGATCATGTTTTTAAATCATATACATTAAGCTTTGGATATGAATTTGAAGTTCAATGCAACCTTATCATGCAAATAATTGTTTAGTCTCATAGGACAATCAAGAGTTAGAAAGATCTTCTAGGATCTTGGTCTTCAATTCCTAGGTATTTTAGATATACACCTTATCTGGATAGAACTTTCCTACAGTTACAACTATCATATGAGTATAGACATGGCACCTTCTTAATCTCTATATGGTAGGCATTGAAAATAACCTACTACTTGGTATGGGACATACAAATATTAGATATCATTCTAGAGTTTGTGCAAATCACAACTGAGAAGATCCCAATGATCAAGCAATAACTGAATGCAACTAATGACTTAGAAGACCCAAATCATCAACCAATAGTTGAAAGCAAAACAAGAAAGATAGTAGTGTTATGCTAATAAGTGTAGCAAACATCTAGAGTTCCATGTTGGATACCACATTTACCTGAAAGCCTCACCTTGAAAGGGAGTTTGAGATTTAGAAATTAGGGTAAGCTTGATCCAAGGTATATGGGGCTTATCCTATCAAAGAGCAAGTTAACTTAGTGTCCTAAAAGTTGATGTGCTACCAAGTTCAATATATTGTGTCCTATTCTTAACATTTCTATGGGGAGAAAGTGCCATTTTAATACATAATAGACAATAGAACCAATGAAGTGCAATTTGTAGAGGATGTCTCTTTGTTGAAGGGATTGTTTAAATTTTGGATATATCAGTACATAAGTCGAGGAGGAAGGATATATATTTAGTGAAAGGTTTGTGACATCAATTTGGTTGAGGCGACCACTTGTAAATTATCAAAGGAGATGTTTCTAATGAATGCCACTTTTCTAGGATTTAAGTGGTGAAATCTTATTAGTAGGTAAGATCTATGAGATATCAAGCACTTCTTTGTTTCAACCAGTCTTAATTTATTTCAGTTTTGCATGATTATTTGGATTACTACAAATTTCTCTTTAACTGATGACATATAAAATTTCATGCTTGATCATAATTCATGAATTCATTTTAATGGTGTGAAGAAGCTACATTTAAAATATGGTTTCATAAAATTAAAAATTCTTCATACTTAAGGAAAAAATATAACCTAGTGCTTGCATCAGCAATTTGGATCAAATGATTCAAGTGGATTAGCCAACGGGCTCCAATGGATCTTTCATTGGATCATTTCTAGTTTGGAACCTAGTCCAATGTTGTTGCTTTAGGCCAAGTTCTCAATGTGATGTGAGCACATCAAACTGGGGTTAGCCGCCCAATGTGTTCATGGGGCTAGGACGATGCATACTCTTTGGGCCTGGAGGCCAGACCAAAGTGACCACTTTGAGTTATTTGCTAGTAGATTCATGTCTAGGTCCCCAATCCCCTCATGCATATTTTGGTGGTGTGATCCATTTTTAGGCATGTTTTGGGTCTATTTTGGTCAATAATAGACTTGAACTGAGGTTTTTATGGGATAAAATGTCATTTCCTTTCCATTAACCCTGCAAATTCGATATCACTTTGATTATGCATTTCAGAGATGTTGGAATGTGTTGGATCTATAGGAGGGTGATCTTAGTGGTGCACCTCATGCATGTTGGTTATGTAGCTTGCTTTTAGTATATGAAACTCTAACCTCATCATATAAACATTTCTTAGGAAAAATCCCTGTGACTTCCTACCTTTGATTCTCATGTTTTGTTCCATTTATGTTTCTCCCTCTAAAACATTCCTCTTCAAGTTATATGATAGAAATTACTCTACTTACCTAAAAATCTCCATTTTCTACCTCTTTATCTTACTAGGAGCTAGGGCATGCAAGAGGTAACATTTGAAGATATAAAAGAGAATCTTTGGGGTAGGTTTTTGTGCATACACCTACTTTGATCATGATCTCCTTACAAGGTGAGTGATTGAGCCTCTGTTTAGTAATTATGTCATGCAATTCCTGCACACAACCACTAAATCTCACTATATACATGTCAAATAACTCAAAGATACTATTTTAGTAGGGGTTTGGACAATAATAGTGAAATTTATGATCATAACTCTTTTTACTATTATATTAGCTTTGAAATGAGAATGATGAACCTTTTTACGTCCATGTTACTGAAAATTGTAAAATGTATATGCATATTGCTCTAAAATGGCCAATCTAGGCATGACTACAAATTTTCCATATTAAACTCATACAATGGAGTTTTATGACAAATTTGGCATGATGATTCCTTACTATTCTAAGAAGTGATTCCATAAAATGTATCTTTTGAGATATGTATATTTGAATGGTAAAATTAGGAATATGTTTGTTGCTTTCAAACTCAAACTAGGATTTTAATGCTTACAATGCTCGATATGTTCTGAACTCTACCTTATTTCCCTATGAAAGATGGGTAATATTCTTAATTGATAAAGTTAAATCCTGATTTTTGTATTTCTTATTGATCATATAACATCCTAGGTTCATAAGTCATGAAACCAAAATAAGTATCCTTGCATACACCAACCTGAGGTTATGAAAAAATAATGAGAGCTGTCTGCCATTGAGTATATGAGGGTCATTGATAATTCATGTGAGGTATGGTTCCCTCTGATGCCCAAAAATCACTAGTTTAGATGAGTATGATCCGATTCATATATATTATTGTTGTGGTCATGTTGCTAATGCGATTTAGAAATATGTGACATGATGTATTACATGATTTTTTTATATGATATGATTGGTTCCATGACTTGAGTACCCTAGATGTGTCTTGTAGGTCACACATTGACGAGCCCCTACTTTTAAGCCTCACACCAACTGAGGTACAGTGAGACTTGTAGCCCATCTTATGCCCCACATCCTATTACTAGTAAGACATAATCACATGATCATTTTTGTACATGTAATGGAAACAAATCCTTTCGGAAAGAAAATAATAATTAAATTAGTAATTAATTATGTAGTGGTTTTCTGTACAAAAAGAGATTGAAGACATAAGATGATTCTGACAACCCACAAGCCACCATCCTGAGCTCGTGCCCAACCCAATCAGGCAAGGTGAGTGAATTTCTTTTTATGTGATATGATTTGTTCCATGACTTGAGTACCATAGATGTGTTATGTAGGTCAGATGTCAATGAGACCCTAATTTAAACACTCACTCCGATCAAGGTATAGTGAGACTTATATCCCATCTCACACCCCCATGACCTATTCTCCTGTAAGAAACAATCACACAATCTTTCTTATACATGAAATGAAAACAAATACATTTAGAAAAGAAACCATTGATTACACTAATGGTTAATTATGTAGTTGTCTTATTGTATAGAAAAGAAATGGAAGATGGAAGATAATTCCAACAACCCACAAATCACAAGCTTGTGCCCGACTCAACATGATTAGGTGAGGCAAGGCATGATTTCTTTTTATGTGATATGATTAATTTCATGACTTGATTACCCTAGATGTGCTATGTAGGTTTCGTGCCGATGAGCCTCTACTTATAATACTCACACCGACTGAGGTATAGTGAGAATTATAACCCATCACACACCCCCATGTCTTATTCCTAGTAAGTCATGATCAAAACTCACTCTTGCACACGTATATGAAATAAATCCATTCAGAAAATAACCAATTAATTAAATGAATATACGTATTTTGTGTGTGTTGAAAGAGATGGAAGATGGAAGACAATTTCTACAACCTACAAACCACAAGCTTGAGCCCATGCCCAACCCAATTCATCTAGGGGAGGGGAGGCAAGGCGAGGCATGAATATCTTTTATGTGATATGAATGGTTATATGACTTGAGTACCCTAGATGTGATATGTAGGTCCCATGTCAATGAGATCCTACTTTTAATAGTCGCACTGACCAAGGTATAGTGAGAGTGATATCCCATCTCACACCCCAAGTCCTATTCGCAATAATACATGATCACACGATCACTCTTGTACACATAATGCAAACATATTTGTTTTAAAAAACTAATTAAATTAAAAATTTATCACATAGTTGTTTTTGTGTGCAAAAAGGCTCGATAGACAGAAGGCACATCCCACAACCCATAATCCATGAGATCGAGCCCATGTCTGGCCCAACCCAGTCAGGAGATGCGGGTGTGAATTTCTTTTTATGTGATATGATTGGTTTGGTAACGTGAGTACCCTAGATGTTTTACGTAGGTCGCATGTCGATGAGCCCCTACTTTTAATACTCACAATGACCAAGGTATAATGCAACTTATAGACCATCTCACATCCCCAAATCCTATTCGCAGTAAGGCAATCATATGATTACTCTTGTACATGTAAACAAAACAAATTCATTAAGGAAACAAACAATTAATTATATTAATAGTTAATTATGTAGTTGTTTTGTTGTGCAAAAAGATACGAAAGATGGAAGACAATTCCCACAACTGACAAGATACAAGTCAGAGCCTGTACCTGACCTGACCTGGCCAGGTGAGGCGAGACATGAATTTCTCTTTATGTGATATGATTGGTTCCATGACTTGAGTATCCTAGATGTGTTATGTAGGTCTCATGTCAATGATCCCCTACTTTTAATACTTGTTTTGACTAAGGTATAATGAGACTTATAGCCCATCTCACACCCTCATATCCTATTCTAAGTAAGACATGATGTACATAATTTATATAGATTTTTTGTCCACTTATGCATGCACATTCAATCTAATTTATACCCCATTTTGCTTCTAATCATACTAGATTTCCCACTTTATAGTTGTGTTTACTCATTCCAATGTTTATGATCATAGTTACATGATAATTATGAGGAAAATAAGTTAACTCAATCAAAATGTAACCTTACTTGAGTGCCCCAAGTGATTACACATTCTTCAAGGAATCTCTGAAGTTTCTCACAACAACACGATGTGTCTACAAAATGACACATAGTGTCTTTTCATTCAAAGATTTCTCCAAATCCCCTTCCTAACAACAATATAGCATGTTGGGATTTTCACACACCAAGTCCTCTCAATCCAAAAGGCATTGTTTCATAACTATGCAACATATTGGTATTTGCACATGTCGTGTGCACTGGATCCAGATTTGCCAAATCTTCATTGACTAGCAGACACAATGTATCTGAAATTCAAACACGACGTGGATTATTTGAGAAGGGTGTTTTAACCTTCAGTTACCAAGAGTGACACGCCGTGTCTTCATATACATGCCTTGTCGCTAGTGATTCTGCACAATTTTGAGAAGAACCATCCCTCATTTTCAAATATGAGAGGACGCCTATGAGATGGTTATCACTCATCATTTGAAGAGATTTTCAACAAGAGAATATAGAAGAGAAGAAAGGGGGTGATTTTGGAGAAGAGAAGGAAGTTACTCGAGCCTCTTGATATCTCTTCACCGATTGTATCAAAGGCATCCGTTCTCAGTTCAAACCTCTAGAGAGAGAAGGTTGCTGTAGTAGGAGTAGTAGCAAGGAGGAAACTTCATCTTTTGGCTGAAGTTCTTTCTTATTTGTTTCCTTCTAAGGATTTCTTATTTCGTTCTCTTCTCGAATCATATTTAGCTTCATGATTCTCCATTTGTACTTGTACTTTACCATCATGAGTGAGTAAAACACTATTCTTGGGTAGGGGGGTTACTCCAATGTTGTAGCTTATGTGAACTCAAATTTTATTCTTAATACTAGTTGTCTACTATCCCAAGATTTGACCAGTGCATTCAATTACTTGCTTGCTTGATTACCAATCTAGTTTGCTTGTTTTATGCTTCTTATATGATCAAGGAAGTTGTATTTAGAAGTATGGAGATGTGATCTTGGAAACACCTCCTTGTCCATGGAAGTGCCCAGGAGCATGTTGAGGATTTAAGGTTTGTAGTTCGAAACAAAGCATAATCACATGCGTGCTATGTGGAGTTAGAACTATTTTGTATCACTGGGAGGTGTATGAGATACAAACCTCCTTTGTTTGTTCAAGTAGTATGCTAGATTTTTGTTTATTCACTAATTTATGTCATGGAAGTGAAATTCTAACTCCAAGACTCATTAAATCTGGTTTTAGTAATTCTTCAATAGGATTGTATTTGCTTCTTTGTTCTTTTGCTTTAAACTAGTTTTATCTAATCAATCCATCATTTGTAAACGGTCTAGATTATTGATGTAGCATCCCAATTTTTATGGGTATTTTAAAACCTTTATGTAGTTTTCCCTAAATGAAAATTTCTTAAGGGCCTTAATGCAAATAGTTCAAAATAGTGTTACTTTTAGGATTTCAATGCAAAGAGAAATAGGAAAAGGACTCAAAATAACTTTTCCCTTTTATTTAATGTGTTGCAAATATTTGTTTAATAATGGTAATGTGTTTTCCCTTTTCTTTTATGAAATAACTTTAAAAGGTTTGAAAGAGAAAGAGAAAGAGAAAGAAAAAGAGAAAGAAGCAAGAGATATGAAATTCAAACCACTTGGGCAATAAGTATGCTTTTCCTTTTTATATATTTCAAGATAAAACCTTTAATGTTAATTTCCTCTATCCTCTCCATGGAATTTCCAAAAAGGAATAATAATATGCCCCCAATCCATTTATTTTGAAAATATGAGAAAATATACTCTCTTGGCATCTTTAAGCCACTTTCCCTTTTATTTTTATGAATACATAGGAGGGAAGTGATATTACCTCTTGTTTTCTATCTCATTCAAAGAAAGTACATTAAATCATAAGAAATAAGAGTGGCATGACTTTAAAATAGAAAAATGGCATTTACCTCGGATTTGGAGTAAAAATCCTCAAGAGAAGGTTTCCCTTAATTATTTAATTAGTTTGTGCATTTAAATTAAGATAAGTAACAAAAATAGAAATCATAGACTTAATGTTGAAGAAACCTAAATCTAATTATCTAGGAATATTCTAGACCATTTAATTAGTCAATGATCCAAATTTGGACTCATTTGGAGTATGTTTGACCCTTCAATTAAAATAGGAAAGTTTGAATATAGTTTTAATTAGAATTTACATTTAATGCACTCGATTTTATAAAGTCCAGGCATTTAATCCCTGTCACACATTGTTTTTTTCATTTTTCCTTCTTGTCCGCGATTGGATGACCTACATTTATTTGACTCACGATCAGACGGTCACAAACCCATCTCCCTGTCACACATTCTTTTTTTTTCATTTTTCCTTCTTGTCCGCGATTGGACGACCTACATTTATTTGACTCAAGATCGGACGGTCACAAACCCGTCTCCTACCTCTGTCCATTTTGGGCAAGTAGGCGCCGAACCAGTGATTGGATTTCTGACTGATTTATCCCTCCTCAGTGATCGGTTTCATGAGATTTTTTGTGGCCCCGTATTTGTCTCTCCCTAACATCTGTCAAGCCCTAAAGCTACCCCTCTCATGTCCATTTAAGGAAATGCCTGTTAGGCCACCGTTCCCCCTCTCTGCTGGTTAGCAGCCACCACCCTAGCCTCCTCCACTGCCCGACCAAGCCCCCAAAAGCATCACCAGGACCTATAGTTCCTTAATCTATGGCCAATTGATTCCCCACTAGCCCCAAACTCCAAGACCACCTCCGCCTCCTTATCCAGCAACCTTGGCCTGGTGTGCACCGCTCCGGCCACCTAGGTTCAATCGGGCTTGTGGTAAGAATCCTTGGAACCTACCCTACATTTTGGTCTTTTGGTTTTGCTCAGTTGTTGCCCCAAACGCTGTACCCTATAGACCCCCGCAAGGTCCTCATTGGTTCATTGACACCATGGCACCTCAGGGCCTTGTTGGCCAAGGTAACACTACCCAGGACCTCGCACGACTTTGCCCGATCTTCTGCGTCCATGGTTTGTGTTTTTCCCACCCTGTGCATCCACGTTCAGATCTTCATAGCCTTCCCCTATTTCCTACTTGGAACCCAGATTCTCTAGGGACGACGTCCTATTTTCAGAGACAATCATCATGGTTGCCTCTGTGGATTCTCACGAGCATGTAAGCATATGCTTTTCTTGCTTGGTCAGTTGGTTTTGGGCGACTTGCTTTCCCGCTACTGCCTGCCATGGCAGAGAAGGTAGAGTTGCGACTCCTGTACACGCCAGAGCCCGGAGCATAGCTCGGTAGCTCCGCTGTGAGGTGAGGAATTCACCTAGATCCTCAGTTGTCACCGAGGAGCCCTCCTGTAGGATCTGGAGTTTGCAAATCGATGGTTTCATCATTGTAATCTTCACGAAATTGAGGGGGAACAATCACATGCGACATTTTCCTGCTTTAGCCCCAGCCGCAGTGCATTTTGTCACGCCTTATCATGGGCATTTTTGGGTTTTCATGTTTTTCTATATAGTTGACCACTTATCCACCTGGGTGAGACTGGTGCCTACATGACTGGCTCTCATTGGCCCACATCAGCCAGGCCCATGATGCCAGTGGATAAAAAGGTTGCCCATGTGGCATTTTTCTAAATTCTGATTGGTCCATTTTCATTAATTCATAGTAAATCACTTGATATTCAGAAAATGAGCAAAAATATGTTTTGAAAATGGTTTTTCACGAGGAATCTGAATATTGAGGTTTTAGAGTCTGTTTCTAAATCATTAAACATTGGTTTTATGAGAAATGGAAATTAGGGTTTAATTTGGCAAATAAAATGTATAATAATGTGAAACATGTTGTAAATAGGGTGATTAGGGTTACCAGACCCTCAAGATCATGATTAGGGTTTTACTCAACCTAGGAAGAGAGAGGAGATACTCTCCAAGTGAAAAAGTAAGTGGTCCATGCAATTGAACATAGTTAAATTGATTGATTTATGTATGCATGTATGAATATGCAAGGAATGTCATGTTTACGTTATTTACTATTCAAATTATGATGAATTGAGTTTCGTGTTGAATATTGTATCACCTTCATGATCATCAATGATAAAGTTATAAATAAAGTCCAAAGTAATGTTAAGAGATAGTAGAGAGATAAAATGTAAAAAGGAAAGACTTATATAAGTTCCTCATAAGAGAAGAGACACTTCGGCGCATAAGAGAAGAAGCACCTCGGTGCAACCTAAGAGGCACTTTGTGTGACGACCGTCTCGCGAAAACAAGATTAACTAATGCGGAAGCGTTCATCAAGCAGCGAATTAGCGAAAATCACTAAAAATTAAAACTTTTTGCAAAGGGATCCATTCATAGGAAAACTCTTTCATTCAGAACCAAAGTAAAACTTTACATCCTGGTTCATATATATACATCTCATGTACTTTTGCTTCTCGAGGAATACAAACATTAACTACTCTGTCTTAACTGTACACAGGTAGTATAAAACCCTCGAGGCACTAAGCCAAAATCTCGAAATCATTAACTACTACTCCAAGGACCTGAGAGTACAGAGACGACACATAGGACTTCTATATACATATGAACATGACATGACAGTCAATGTCTCCACCTGAGACTTTACTGCTGTCCCTGCTACTGCTGATGTCCTTCACCTCCTGAAGGATTCCTGTCTCCTCGTCCGCGTCCACCTAAAAATGTGGTTCCCACGGGGGTGAGACAATTATAAAAATTGCCCCAGCGAGAGATATAACTCTCCTCCAGAAACATTATTATTGCAACTTAATAAGATAAATGTGAATAGGGAAATCATATTTATTTGACAGCAGATATTTTGATGTCTAACAGATTAAATCATTATTCTATATCAAAAGCATTGCAACTGTAACTTGATAGAATAAACATGTTACTATTCCTTTAATGAATATGAAGAACATGTATAACATCTATTCAAACTACAGAATCATTATCACTGCATTAACTCTCTTCAGGCTTAGATCATATGACTAAAGCCTGGCATTATCATTGTGGAGTCATGGCCCGTAGCCATACTCTTTTCACAAGGTGTTGGGATCTTAATCCCTCATTTCAACACTGGGGCTTCTCATCCATTCTCAATTTCAATACCATTACCATGAAATCCTGGGTATTCAAACCCTTTGTTCATCACTTGAGCACTATTACCTCTTTCTCAGGTAACTAACACCTTTAGGTTATTTGACCAAGGTATGTATGATACTTGCTACACAAGCATCCATCATGGCACTTGATGCACATTAATTCTCTTGCCACCTCTTACCAGGCACAAGGTATATTATGGCACACAAGGCCCAATTAACAATTCAAACTAATAATACATCATAGCTCATACCTGGCTATGCTCATCATCTCATAATACCTGCATGGTTAGCACATATAATAGCAGTACAGCAATTATCTATCAATACCATGCAAAAACAATGTATTAATAATTCAAGGGTATTACCCTTAATCCTTTATCAGGATTTGGGTTTCCATCACACATGGCTCATCAGAACACTGTACATCTTGTCACCTTTCACTAGGCAACAACTTTATTCACATGGCTCACAAAACCATTCACATCTTGTCACCTCTCACTAGGCAACAACTTTATTCACATGGCGCACAAGGCCATTCACATCTTGTCACCTCTCACTAGGCAACAACTTTATTCACATGGCGCACAAGGCCATTCACATCTTGTCACCTCTCACTAGGCAACAACTTAAAACAAAGGCTTACAAGCCCAACTCATCTTGTTACTTCTTTCTCAGTAACAAAAACATAATGGCACATATGGCCAATCAATTCTTATCATATAAACATCATAGCTCATACCTGGCTATGATCATCAACTCATGAAACCTGCATGATTGTCACACATGATAATAGACTTATCAGGTTTACAACACATCATGCAATACAGGGTTACACCACTATTCCCTTACCAGGGTTAGGGTTTTCCATCAATTAGGGCTTTCTCTCACATATCATTACCCTTCATTAAGAATAGGGTTTTCCATTATTAACCATTTAGGTTTTCAAGATCATATTATCAATGATCAAACCCTAGTTCATTGCTCCCCACATCTAGGAGCCAACATTTATACCATAAGTATTCAATCATACTTATTTATTCTCATCAATTATCATTAAATGATTATCATCACAAGGTATGAGTATCTCTCTCATCCTTAAGTTGATAATTAACAAAACGACCATGTTAGCTCACTTTCAATTCAGCTCTAAGTCAAGCATAGACCACCACGACCGTGCTACCTTGCACGGTCGTGCAAAGTAAAGCTACCACAGCCGTGCTACCTTGCACGGTCGTGCTGAGTAAAGTCGCCACAGCCGTGCTGCCTTGCGCGGTCGTGCTACATAGGATCATCACATGAATCATATTTATATATGAATTCTATTATTTGATCCTTTCAACTTGATTAGGTCACATCAACCCTTCAATCATATGCATACAACTATGATTAACATAGGGTACCAAGTCATTGGTCCTATAAGCAATTAGGGATGCATTCCCAATTAGGGTTTCTCATGAAATCACCCTCAACTAGGGTTACACATGGATGCACCCTCAATTAGGGTTTCACTTGGAATCACCCTCAACTAGGGTTTCACATGGAATCACCCTCAACTAGGGTTTCACATTGAATCACCCTCAACTAGGGTTTCACATGGAATCACCCTCAACTAGGGTTTCACATGGAATCACCCTCAACTAGGGTTTCACATTGAATCACCCTCAACTAGGGTTTCACATGGAATCACCCTCAACTAGGGTTTCACATGGAATCACCCTCAACTATGGTTTCACATTGAATCACCCTCAACTAGGGTTTCACATGGAATCACCCTCAACTAGGGTTTCACATGGAATCACCCTCAACTAGGGTTTCAAATTGAATCACCCTCAACTAGGGTTTCACATGGAATCACCCTCAACTAGGGTTTCACATGGAATCACCCTCAACTAGGGTTGAATTCAATAACCCTGTCAATTAGGGTTTATGTTCATGTTTAGGGTTTCATGATCTCTTTGATTAAGGATCATAACCCTTATACACCACATGATTCATATTCATGTATGAATTCATGCTATCAGCTTCTTAACTTGATTAGGTCATATCAACCCTTCAATGAAGTACATACAACTATGATTTACATAGTGTACCAAGTCATTGATCTTATCAGCAATTAGGGTTCATCCCTTAATTGACACTAATCACTTAGGTACTATTAGGGTTTTAACATTTGTTCCTTCATTGGTTAACATTACTAACCATCATTGGATCAATAGTACATTCATCATCACATTGGACCTCCATTACATAAGGTATCCAAAGGAATTAGGGTTTACTATTCATCCTAATTAGTGATTTCACATGTAGGCAACCTCTTAATAGGGTTATACATGAAATCGGCCTCAATTAGGGTTTACATCATGTATTGGATCCATGCATTTGTTATGCATTAATGACTAGTACCATTAAAGGTATCTCCCACCTAATCACATTAGGTTTTCAAAAAGGTTTGATCCATTGGACCTTTAATGACATAAGGTATCCAATTGAATTAGGGTTTCCAATGTTGATTCCTTCAATCATTGGATTCATGGAACCAATCATCAATTGGACCTATACCCATACTTCAATTGAGTTTAAATAGGTAAACTTTCAACTTATTTGACCCTTAATTAACCCTCAATTGGTCATCAATTAGGGTTTGATTCAATTGAATTAGGGTTTGGAATCGATGATTCAACAACACTAATCAATGTAAGACTAGTTGCTTTGAAACCATTGAACCATCATCCAAGTTGGGTATGACCTGACCCCAAACGGTCTTGAGGTCATTTGGATGACCTCCAAACGGTCTTGAGACCGTTTGACCATCATATCACTCAAATCCAAGCCATCCAATTAAGGTTTGGATCATTGGATTGATCACCAAATCATCATTGCATTGTATAACAGCTTGGTACCTTTAGACCTTCAAACACCTAACCATACTCAACCCTAGACCTCCAAACGGTCTTGGGTGACCACCAAACGGTCTTGAGACCGTTTGGATGAGCTCCAAACGGTCTTGAGACCGTTTGCCCATCATATCACTCCAATCCAAGCAATCTAATTAGGGTTTGGTTCATTGAAGTGCTCACCAAATCAGCAATCTATTGCAGATCAACTTGATATCTTTAGACCTTCAACCACTGAACTATACTCAACCCTAGACCTCCATACGGTCTTGGGTGACCACCAAACGGTCTTGAGACCGTTTGGATGACCTCCAAACGGTCTTGAGACCGTTTGCCCATCCAACCTTTGGACTCTAGTGAAAATTCATCATGGATTGGTCTATCGAGTTGATCAACAAATCAGCATTTAGTTGCAATATGATTTGGTACCTTTGGACTTTCAATTGGTCAACTATACTTGACCCCAGACCTCCAAACGGTCTTGGGGTGATCCCCAAACAGTCTTGAGACCGTTTGGGTGATCCCCAAACGGTCTTGAGACCGTTTGGGCTAATCAACCCAAAATCTCAACTTAACTCATTGGAATTTCAGCACTATTTTCAATTAGGGTTTGCCTAATTGATTAGTCTTCAACTAATGATCCCTTTGGAATTAACCCCTCAAATTTGGAGGGTCATTAACCAAAATCATTATGAACAAAAATCTCATACGGTCAACGCTTGGTAAACGCACTCAAACGGTCTTGAGACCGTTTTCCCAAGCAGGTCAAGTTGATCAGGTTGAAAATCAGCACTTAATCCAATTAGGTTTCCCTAATGGATTAGGCTTCAACTCACGATTCCTTGGGAGTTAACCCATAAAACTTGGTGAGTCATTAGCCAACATAATTAGGATGAAAAATCGCATACGGTGAACGCTTGGTAAACGCACTCAAACGGTCTTGAGACCGTTTGCCCAAGCAGGTCAAGTTAATCAGGTTGAAAATCAGCACATAATGCAATTCGATTGCCTAATTGATTGGCCTTCAACTCTCGATTCCTTTGGAGTTAATCCCTCAAATTTGGAGGGCTATCAGCCTACATAATTAGGAACAAAATTCCCAAACGGTAAACGCTTGGTCAACCATCTCAAACGGTCTTGAGACCGTTTGCTCCCAAACAGTCTCAAACCGTTTGCCCTTAAACAGTTTGCTGAAACCGCATAGCCAATCAAATTAAAACGATTTGGAGTAGCTATCAAAACGGTTTTGCTTGGTAATTTTCTTTGGATAAGCATCTAGGATGATTTCATAATCCCCTTCCTTCTAACAACCAAGAACAGCAACCGTTCTTGATGGAAATTGCAGCAAGAAACAAGAGTGCATCAAATTGAAGAAATCAATCAACAAAGCATAGAGAATTGATGCAATAGCAATGTTTAAGGGTTTGAGTTATAAAACCCGCCTCCAATTGAGCTCCAAAGCTCCAAGATCACGCCATTAATGGTGGATGAAGCTCTTGCAACTCCCCCTAGGCTCGTCCATAAGCTTTTGATTGCAAAAGTTGGCTAGGGTTGAAGAGGAGATCGAAATAAGAAGGAATCCATAATTTATTTTCGATTTCCACCATGAAATCAAGGAGAACGAAGGTCAAGGGCTCACCCACAGGTTGGGGACGTGATCCCTGCTCCTCCCTAGCTCCTTGGTCGGTTTTGCAAGCAAGGGGAAGAAGAAAATCCGAAATATCCTTTCATTTGGCTTGAAAAAGGCACTTTTATAAGGAAATTGATGAGAGAGAAAATGCATTATTAAAATGCATTAAATTCCAAAAATATGGCCGCCTCTTCCCCCTAAAATCCCTTAAGGACGAGGCACCTTCCTTTGCCTTTAATTCTCCTTCATTATCCTTGATTTAAAGAAAATCAAATTAAGCACCTTAATGCTTATTATATTAATATCCATATGTGAGTGGGTTTTCTTTTTCTTATAATAAGGTGAGTGGAATTTCACCTACTTAGGATATTTTCGTTCCTTATCTTGGAAAAGTAACGTTCATCCTTATTCAAAATCAACCCAAAACATTTTGGTTGAAAGCCCTTCAATTATTTTTATTCATTTTTGCCCTAAATCAAATTAGGGTTTCAATTAGGCATTACTCTTGATTATTTTAATATCAAGATTCTCTCTCCTCCAACTTAATTCAAATGAGGCACCCATCTCATTTTATTTGCTCTAAATGTTTCCAAGAAACATTAGGGACCTTATTGAAGTGGTAATTTGCATATTGAACCCTAGGTTTTGGGTAAATTGCACTTTTCACCAAAACTAGGTTTTAATGCACAACACTGCTTTACAAGCTTAATCTTGGTGCCCGAGCTTGTGAAATCCATACCACTACATCATATTCATTCTTATGATGTCTCAACATCAGAGGAACATATTACCATGCAACATTTGCAATTTAACCCCTCAACTTGGGTAATTTGCACTTTGGTCCAAAATAAGCAAACATTGCTTCAACATTGTTCAAACAGGACCAAAACTGAAACATAAGTTTCTCATGAGCCCTAATTACTTTTCCAAAGATAAGATTAAGAATCTACTTAACCTTATTAGGAAAAACATCTAGGGTTAAATCATAACCCAGGTCAGGGATGTTACACTTTGGTGCATAAGAGAAGAGGCACATCTGTGCAACCCGAGGACACTTATAAAGTCAAGATAAAAGAAATTGTATGTCTTTTCAATGTTCAATGTTAATGCTTATTTTTAGTTTGCAAGTTTTATTCATATTATAACATGTTCAATCCACTTACCGTTTGTTTGATACATGGCTGGGGGGCGTGATGCCCACAGGTAGGAGAAGATTAGGAGCTAGCAGGCCATCTAAGGAGAAAGACCTAGTCAGGACCACAAAGGAGAAAAGCATCGGTGGGGTGCCAACCATACCTAGTTTATAGACTATTTCCTTTTGCTATGTTTATGCACATGTAAACTTTGTTAAGATTTGAGAATGATAAATTGTGATTTTCATCCTGTGATGGTTTATTTAAACTCTATTTTGTGCAATGAATATCATGGTTGTAACACCCCCTTGATGTGATTGATATATGTGCTTTTGCTATAAATAGAATAAGTGGGGTGTTAAAGTTGAACTTTAAGATTCTTGTGCCTAATTAGCTTAGCTCCCTATGGTTCAACCTTAACTAAAATCGATCCTGCATACTTGTAGGGGAGAAATGAGTTGAGACAATTAAAATATTACAACTCATTCATCAAAGAGACCAACATGTTTTGGGCACCATTTCCAGGGAGCTATGATACTTTTAGTTATATTAAGAAGTGTTGATTAGTAAGCAATACTTAATTACACCCTCATTTCAATATTTCAACATCATCTTTACCATCTGTGATATCTTCCATTATTCATCTAGTGTTTCTCATCCACATGTGAATTTGTAGGACTCTATGCGACGTTTGAAATATGGTCATAATCCATCCTTATATCTAGACCCTGAGATTGAACGTACCTTCAGTAGTCGTAGAAGAGAAAGAAGGAGTGAAAACTCTTCAAACTTGGAAGACTCACAACCATCATCACATTTGTCTTCACCACCATCTTCATGCGATCACCAAGAGCCAATCATGGAAGATGACCATCCTCTTAAGTATTTTTCCATTCTTACTACCATAAACATCAACAGGGTTATCAGTTGCCCACAGATTGAGGCAAACAAATTTTTAATGAACCCGACGATCATGCAAATGATTCAACATAATCATTTTGGAGGGACTCCCATGAACATCCTAATCTTCAAACAACTAATTTTTTATAGTATTTGAACACCTTCATGATCAATGGTGTTTCTCCTGACGGTTATCACCTACTTCAATTCTCATTCTCCTTGAGAGATAGGGCTAAGGTGTAACCCTCATCATTTCCAAGGAATTCCATTAGTAGCTGGGAAGAGTTTCATAAAGATTTTATAGCCTAATATTTTCCACTGATTAAGACTGCTCAGCTAAGAACACAACTCACTATTTCTCTCAAAGAGGTGGAGAGACTCTCTACAACACATGTGACAGATTTAAATACCTCCAATGTCTTTGTCCTCACCATAGTCTAAAAAACAGGCTACTTCTTCAAACCTTCTAGAATGGGTTGTATTACAACACCAGGATGTCTATAGATGTCATAACCCATTGGGCTTTGAGGAACAAGTCCTACAGGAAAGTCTTTACAATAATTGGCATTATGGAAATTAATCATTGCCAATGGAGTTAGAGAGGAATAACCATCCATCCTTATCTTCTATTCTTTCCGGGAAGCAAGTTGGCATACATGTTGTTGATGTAGTTAACTTGATTGTAGCTAAGCTAGACACTCTTACGCATATGTTTGAGAGGTTGAAGACTCAACCATAACTCCTATTCGTGATGCAAATGAAGATTTGGGACAAGTAGCTTCTCAAATCCACCCTTTTTTCTCTAGTAGGAGGAAACATGGAACAATACAAACACCTCAATGGCCCATACTCCAAATCAATCCAAGTTGGAGAGACCACCTCAATTTCGCCTACCATAACAATAACACTCAGAATCCTCAACTGCTTTAGAACCAACGACCAACAACCATTGGAAATAGGCCCTCTACAAGCAACAATACTCCACATATCAACAATAATGGAAACTGAAATTTCAACCAAATTTGGACATACTCAAAACCCAGCCTTGAGTCACTCTTGGAATATTTTGTCGTGTCAAATTAAGAAAAATGAAGATTTTTTCTAGCAAGGACAAAAGATTAAAGAGACCATTAAAAAATTTCTAAGAAAGTGGATGGAATTGTTACACACACAAAGATGGTAGAAAACCAAGTTGCTTAGCAAGTTCTCACTAATCAACATACCCCTCTAGGATCTCTCCCAAGTCATGTAGAAATGAACCCAAAGGATAAAGGACAATCCATGGCATCCAACTCCTTATCTAGAGAATGCTGAGATGAAAAAGAAGAGTCTCACTCTGGACTCTAAATGGAGGATCTTGTGGGAGTTGACCCTAAATTTATGATAGATTTGATTTGAGTTTTTACTCCAGAGCATTTCCTTTTCCAAATAAATTTGCCATGGGTGAATGTAATCATTTAGACCCTCATACTATTTATATCATTATCACTACAGGAGCAAAAGGAAAAAAAGAAAGAAATCAAACTTATGTGAAAATTCAGCTCAGACACAACATGTTTGACAAGTGTACACACTATGTCACGTTTAAATAGGAAGATTTTGAGCAAACAATCCATAAAACATGACGTGTCATAAAACTACATGATGTGTTACAAGCATGTTACTCAAGCTTAATGTTTTTTGAAGACACAACATGATGTGTGCCTTAACGCACACAACATGCACAGTTTGAAGAAAAAATTCAAGTATTCACCTAGAAGTGAACACAATGTGTCAGCAAAGAGGATTCATCCCTAAAATGTTTCACTGGGAGCAAAAAAACATCTTTACAAGAAGTGTAAATCCCAAGCAGAGAAAAAAAAGAAGTGCAAGATATGATGAAGGCACATCATGTGCCTAATCAAACACATCGTGTTGAGCGGAATGAAATAGGATTTTTAGATCTAATTTTATATTCATTTGCACACACCAATCCCTAGCTCACGTCATGTTCAAGCAAGCTATCAGCCACCATATCCATTGTCCTCATTAGCATGTCTGGATCAGCAATCATCTTCTCCTCACCCTCTCCAAGCCGCCACCTACACGCCGCCACTGGTAGGCTCTTTTTCTCCTTTCAGAAGCCTCATCACCATCATTGTCAACCCCGAGATCGATGCCAAACACTGCTGGCCTAGGTCTTCATGGCCAATGAGCTCCAAGATAGGAACTTTCCACCAAGATCACCGCCCTTAATCCCCTCTACGCTTGACACCTTGGCCACTCAAGTCAAACTCTGATCACAAGATTCAAGCTACAACCTTCTTCTCTGAGTTTGTTTTCTAAAGAAGAAATCATCTTCAACTTGATAACATTATTTATCAACCTTGCCAAAACCCTAGGAAATTCCATGAGCACTCCACACATGCCATATTCTAGTCTTCATATTCAACCTACAATCCACCTAAAATAGTAGCATATACTCTTATGTCTGAGGTTGAAACACAACGTGTCTACCACACCAACAACAACAACTTCAATGCTTCTAATCCCCATGAATCAAGCAACTAAGCACCATATGGGAGAGAGATCTTTTGCAACAATATACATCTCTTCCATTTAGTTGAATGTTAAGATACCATCACAAGACTCCTCTTATACACATAACAAAAACAAATCTAATTGGGAAATAAACAATTAATTAAACTAATACTTAATTCCATAGTTGTTTTGTTGTGAAAAAAGAAAGAGAAGACAAAAGATAATTCCCATAACCACAATCCACAAGCCATAAGCCTGAGCCCGCACCCAACCAAACCAACTAGGCAAAGCAAGGCATGCATTTCTTATTATGTGATATGATTAGTTCCATGACTTGAGACCCTAGATGTGTTATGTTGGTCACATGTTCATGAGCCCCAAAATTTTAATACTACACTGACTGAGGTATAGTGAGACTAATAGCTCACATCCCCAAATCCTATTCATAGTAAGACACAATTACAATCATAATGAAAAAAAATCCATTTAAAAAAGGAACAATTAATTAATTTAGTAACTATTTACGTAGTAGTTATCTTGTAATAAAAGAGATGGAAGACTGAAGATAATTTCCAAAACCCACAACCCATGACCTGGGCTCGAGTTTGACCTAGCCCAGCTAGATGAGGTGAGGTGTGAATTTCTTTTTATGTGACATGATTGGTTCCATGACTTGAGTACCCTAGATAATTTATGTAGGTTGCATGTCAATGAGCCCCTACTTTTAATACTTACACCGATTAAGGTACAGTGAGACTTATATCCCATCTCATGCTCCCATGTCTTATTCCCAATATGACACAATCACACAATCACTCTTATACACGTACTAGAAACGAATCAGTTTAGGAAAGAAACAATTAATTAAATTAGTAATTGTGTAAAAAGAGACTGAAGAAGGAAGATAAGTTACACAACCCACAAGACTGAGCCCATGTCTGACATGGCCCGACCAAGCAAATCGAGACATGATTTTTTTTATTTGATTTGATTGGTTCCATGACTTGTGTACCCTAGATGTGTTATGTAGGTTGCGTGTTAATGAGCCTTGTTGTCGCCGGCCCAAAAAATCCAAATAGATCCTACAGCCACATAAACAATGAAAAAAAGAAAACAAAATGATATATCAATAAAGCTCAGAGTCACCACCTGATTTTATTCATAAAATAAGAAAAAAATAAATATGTGTTTAAATGAGCTAGAAAACACAAAGGAGAATGATCTTGACTCCACCTAAGGATGGATGAGAAAGATATGCATTAATTTAGAGATATGACTTAGTGATCCTATTACGAGTGGGGAAGGTATTTGCACCTCATCTCACTGGATAATAGTATTGCAACCTTTTTAGTCATATTGGATCAAAACAATAGTGATTGAGGTTGTTGTTAATAAAAATGGATAAAAATGATAAAAAGGTGATTAAAATGTTGGCAGATGTTTGGGGCTGGAGATTGTTGTGGCTTTCTCATCACTGCCCTAAAGGTCCAATGTTTAGGTGTATTGTGGTCCCAATCGCCTATAGACCTCCCATGGTAGAGATCCATCACTATAGGATGGGATCGATGTGTAGGAAGAGAGAGAGAGAGGTGAGAGCGATTAGATTCAATACAAAAAGATCAAATATTTGAGAGTGTGTGTAGATATGACTAGTTCAGGTAATCAACTAGTAACAAGTATGAATTTAACAAAGTAAGTAACAATTATGAATATGATAATTGAGTTGTGTAACCTACCAACATTAGCAAAAGTGGTTGGTGCTAGAGGATAGGTAGTCATTTCTCTTGCTTCTGGGGAGACGAGAGGGGACTAGATTACGGTTGATATCGCGGTTTATTTATAGGAGTGGTTTAGGGTTTGGGGTTTCTAACTAGAAGATTATGGAGAGGATGCAAATCACGTTGATGAACATGAGGCATGGCTTGTAGATCGAGGCAATCTGGCACATATCACCGACATATTGTTGTGATCCGCCCAGTGGCCCAGGCAAGATAAAGTTGACATTCCCAATTTATGGATATTATAGGAATATTCTAAAGAAAATCATAGAAAAGTTGCAGATAAAGATAAGTCAGAGTTATCTTTCAGTTTTTTCTAGAAAAGAGATTCAAAAAAAGAAATATTCTTTTCTCAAACAATTAAACTGGGCAATTTGTGAAGAATGGACTATTTAAGGCAGAATTAAAGGACAATTGCACATAGAAAGATAAGTTGGAGTTATCTCTCAACTTTTCTAGGAAGTGGCAGTTGCAAAGGGAATATTTAATTCCAGATAATTCAACTATACAATTTTTTTTAAAAAAACCTATTTAAGGTGGAATTGAAGAATAGTTTCACTTTCAAACCAAAAGAAAGTTTCTTTGTAGAAAGTCCCTAACTGGGTTAAGATGGGTGAAAATGGATGAAATAAACATGAAAAAATGTAGAATAATGTGGAAAAAGGGTAAAATGTGATAAACTCTGGCAATATCTAGAAAACTAACATTTAAACATGATCTTTCATTTGAGTGAGCAAAAATGGGGCGTCAATAATTTTCCCCTCTCTAGGAAAGGTTCGAGATAAGAGTGACAACTATAGGCTTGTGCCAAGTTTGAAACCCATTTTTTGTCACAAAAAGCCAATGAGGCTGGACTCGTCAAAGACGTTTTGACAAACCTTCTGGAGGGTGGAAGGTGTAAGTGGTGTCATTTACTTCTAAGCATAAATTAACGAGAATGAGATTGGGTATGATTGAATTTTCTGAATTGAGGGTAGATGACTTCTCCAGAGCAAGGACAACCTATTACTTAAGCAGTTTCCTATATCAGACCAATCATTCATTCCCTAGAGTTTTGGTAAGCCAGAAGAGGTTTATCGGCTGCAAATGTGTGTCTTATCATTGGTTTAGTTTTAAAATCAGTATAAGTTTGATTTTCCCACTAAATCATGCCTTAATGAGAAAAAGGTTGATGTGAAAAGTGAATGTGATTTGTGGTTTGTTAGAGATATTACGATTAGGAGTTGTAATCATTGAAAATTGTGGAAATTGCTCTGTAGTAAAAGATCTTAAAAAGTAGTCATCATCTCTCATCTCTTTCTATGCAATTCAGGTCTAGTTTTTTCAAAAAATTTTGAGGGAGTGTACCAAATTAGGGTTAGGAACACGACCTAAAGAGGTAAAATTGAGTAAGTTTTCCTATGTGGAAATAGGTCTTTGATCGTTCAATATAGAATATTGGGGTGTTAGACAAGTTCCTAGCTTTAAGGTAGGTTTCATGACTAGTAACTATACTAGTTAATCATCTTCTCCCTAGAGCATGTTTGATGTTGTAGGATAAAGTTGATAGAAAGAGTGTTAAAACCCATTGAGATTGGGCATCAGGTGATCATCCATCTTTTAAGGTAGCCTTTATGACTAGTGAATTATTGGTATTTCATCTGTCCCCTAGAGTGTCAGTGAACAACCATCCCTGAATCTCTAGTTCTCACTTGATTTGGTTCACCTTATTTTGAAATTCATCCCTGAAGAGAAATGGTCATTAGATATGGAATTGATAGCATATGTGATCATCAGAAAGCTCCTACTAGTTGGAGGGATTGGAAATATCGATATATGTTTAGAACATGATCGGTGTAGTCTTAGGTTATGATCTTGACCCAAAAAAATTTGGAAATGTGAGCATAGGATTTGTTCAATTTTAGGTCATGATCTGAGATCATGGGTTGATGTGGCAATGTAGGCAAGATTAGTTTAGTTTTAGGTCATGAACTAGGATCATATATGGGACATCAGACATATTTCTAGATTTGGAGTGTTCTTGTTTTCAAAATTTCTCAATATATCGAAGGTTGGGCACTATACAAGTTTCTGGATTTAGTATGGCTTTGATGACCAATCACTGTCAGATAATTGTCTACTCCAAAGAGAATCAGTCAACTATTTGAAGAGTTCCAAGTTGCTTGTTAGGACCGTAAAAAGCATTGTCTTGGTTGTTCTAGTTCATTGAACATTCTCCAGTTGAAAAGATTAATAACTGGACAAATATCTCAGGTTAAGGTGGCCTTCACAAGCAGGGACTGTAGCTAGATGATCACTAGTTCTCTAGAGCATTTACCATCCCATAGGAAAAGTTTGTAGGAAGTGATATCGAGTATGATTAGATCTAAAGATATAAGGCTCTTGTTAAAGTCTTCTAAAAAGGATCAATGGATGTGTTAATGGAAGTTTATGTGATCATTAGAAAATGCCTACTAGATGTAGGAATCAACAAAGCATCAACATGTCAATCGAAGAGTTCTAGGTTGTTTGTTAGGACCTTTAAAAGAATAGTCTCAATGACTCAAGTTCTACACGATGATCAAGATGGATGAGTTTGGGAACCAGATAAATATCCAATTTAAGGTATCCTTAATGACTAATGACTATGCTAGATAATTGCCTGCTCCATAGAGTATTTCCAGTTGTCCAAAAGTGCTCGAGGTAGATGAATTCAGGAACCAAACAAGTTTATAGATTTAGAGTAGCCTTCACAACTAGTACTATATCAGTCAATTATCTTCTCCCTAGAGCGTCTCTTGATTACAAGATGGTTGATCATGATAAGAACAAGGTTTTCCTACTATATGTAGGTCCTTGATTAAGGTGCCTATCTGCTGAAAGGGCTTTCACAAGGAGTGACCACCTGAATGTAGGGCTTTGTCAGTTAACCTACCTTAATGTATGGCTCTATCAGGTGTGCCTACCTGATGTAGGGTTTGAGTTCAAGGAGACACCTTCTTAGGATATGGCTTGAATGTGGATCCCTATTAAGGATAAGGATTGGTTCATGAATAATGTCTATTCGAGATTGGATTCTTTTGACTATCAGAGTCGATCAATGTATGCCTATAAGAATAAGGATGTAGCATGGGTGTCTAATTAAAGTATATGGCTTTGGTTTGAATGCCTACTTGGACGTAGGGTTTTGATCAAGAGGGATTCTTATCCAAGATATGCCTTTAGAATAAAATGAATTATAGTTAGATCTAATCATAATATTTTAAGTTGAAGTATTATGGACCATATGAGGAAATTCATGATCTAAATGTGCATCAAGGATGATCAAGATATTAACTTAGGAATGCCTACATGGGGTAGGGCTAGGAGAGTGTATATGCCTACCTTATTGTAGGTTTTTGAGGAATGAGGTTCCTATTCTAGATAGGACTTTGTCATTCAAGGTTCCTTTCGATAGTAGGGATTAAGTGTTGATGCCTACCTGAGCATAGGACTTTATGATTTAAAGTTAAGGAACCTATTTGGGAATGGGTTTTGGTCTAGTTTAAAATCTTGGACCAGGACCAAAAAAGGATTTCAACATTGATATCCCATTTGGTTTAGTTTAAGGTCACGAGGCAGGACCCAAAAATGTTCTGAAAATACGCCAACGGTGGTCTAGTTTTAGGTCATAGTCCATGACCCAAAAGATATTTTAAAATAAGCCCATGGTGGTCCAATTTTAGGTCATAGTCCAGGACCCAAAATAAATTTGAAAACGACCATCAGTAGAAGTGGTCACAATTGAGGATGCCTAACAGAGTGTAGAACTTCTAAATTAAGGAAAAAATGCAAGTAGGTGTGCTTCCACCAGTCACATGGATAATGACTATAGGTCATTCTAGATCTATGAATTCTGTTGCTGTAAAAAGGCGAGATCACCTCTTTACTAAAATTTAAAGGAAATACAAACTTCCACAATTTTAACAAAATTTAGAGACTTTGAGCATGATTGCATAATATTCCAAGTAAATAAGCATGATTCCAGATACATAATAAAATGTCAATAGCAGCGGAAAGAAAGAAATAATAATCCTGTGCATGGCTTTATTGTTTATTACATAATTGATTTCTAAAAGAAAAGGTAAGATAAGAGGATCTAGCTATAGCAACCTAGCCATCCTTCTTGACAAGCTAACGATCAACTGCAAAGGAACCTTTCTTCAAGCCCTTCCTTCACCTTGCTCAGCACCAACACCTGGGTGGTTGGGAAGACACCCAGAAAGAGGGAAAAACAAAGGAAGTATGTGTTACAAGAAAATTCTAGCAATGGCAATGAAAGTTGTAATAAGTAAATTAGGCTAGATATTTTGGTTTAAAGAGAGACATCAAATAGTATGAGGCTTTTTATAATGAAACTTGCCAATAACAAAATAAATAAAGGTTTTGCATGTAAATTAATATGTCTACCTAACTAAGTAGGGTTGAGGCACCTACCAGACCTCTAACCTTAGGTGAGGGAAGAATAAGACATTTCCAGTCACTTATAAATTTTATTGGGGAGAATTATAAACATTCCCCTAGGGCGATTATATACATGCCCTCTATGGGTGGTTGTACATAAGTACCACTACTTAAACATTAAATAGATCATTTAATTACATGCTAACAAAAGAGTTATGGCAAGGTTAAGCAAAAGAATATGTAACATGGCAGTGGGGTATGAATACCTAAACAAGAGAATACTACATCTACTTTTGAGGCAATAAACAATTTAGGTTTCAAGATTCAAGGGTTTAGATCAAGTTAAACCTCATAAGAAATTATGGGTAATGGCTTAATGTTTTCCCAACTGAAAAGGTAGATGCACAATCAAAACACATACCTTATCCTCAGGTGTTCTAGAATTTCTCTTTTCAACTCTTCACACGAATTATAAACCCAATTTCCCTAATACATCATTAGATTCATAAATTAGAATTACATGCATTCATTTAAAAGATTGAAAACCCTAATTAACTAAATTTTTGCGCAAACCATCGATTTTGACTCCATAAACCTCATCACCATCTTAGTTAGGATTTCCTGATCAAAATAACATATAATATTGTGTGTTTTGAATATATGGACTTTTAGGGTTAATTTTAATGATTTTAAGCTAATTAATTCATTCTTAAAATTACATTTTCGCAAACATCAAAATCAAAACTCAAAATTATTTTTATTGAATAGGTATTGTCTTCCTAAATCCAAAACACTATTTATTTACTATTTTCGACCAACGGAATAATTTTTAGAAAATATTTCGTCTCGACCAATCGCAGCCTGCCACGTAGGCAAGGCCAACCAGGCCGAGCGATAGCGAGCGCTTGCCAGCGGTGACCCGCGCCTCGCGAACGCTCGCCACCGGTCGTGCGATCGGTTCAAGCGGTTAAAACGGAGGAAAAAAAAGCAGAATTGCCCCGGGCGAAGGAGAAGAGAAGAGAAGATAAGCAGGGGCAAAATGGTCAAATGAGGCGTCTTCCTCAACCTCACGCCCGATCCACCTTGTGCAAGAGCAACGGCAGCTGCTTGCGGTAGATTTGGGAAAAAACACCACAGGCGACGAGAACACACACACAAGTAGTCAAATTGAAGCACACGCAAAGCTGAATTAGATGGTACCTCTTGATCGAACGGAGGACGAGCAACCAGAGAGGGAGAGGCGCCGCAAGCCAGGCGTCGTCGGTGGCTAATTGGAGGTCAGTTCGTCCACGAAATGCCAAATTAAGATCACGAACGAGTTGCTATGGCGATGGAGGTCATAGGGGTTGAGATATTTATAGGCATGGAACCCTAAACTAGGATATAGGTAGGAGCAAGGAGAGAAGGTCGGCGGTGGGTTTGGGCATTTCTCGAAAACTCATACAATCCCAAACTTTTTGGGATATCCGGAACGGAATCGCGTAAGGAAGCCAACAAAACAAATTTGAGCGAAAATCGTCGAGTAAAACTCAAGATATATCGATTTGAAAATTCGGAAAAATCAAGGCCTGTTGCCTTATTCGGCTAGAGGTGGAAGACGACCGCAAATCGTCCGATCGATGGACCCGAGTCCATCCAAGACTCTGAGCCGTCCGATCTCGCATTAGATTAGGAAAACAACCCTTAGCAAAAATCGATTAAATCCATTAAATTCTTAAATGTTTTTCTCTCTCTTTGTTTGGAGGCTCAAACGTCGTCCAAAAATTATCAAATTTTATATCTTGACTTATTTTGACGCGTAGAATCCAATTATGGAGTTAGTTTTGCCTTTTGAGAAAGTTTGATAGGTGAAATAATTAATATAGCATTTTCTCTTTCCTCCTTCAAAAGAGGTGATAACATTATCTAAAAGTAGTATAACTTCACCCATAAGTCTCCTTAAAGGTTTGGAACACGATTTTACAATTATCTTTACAAGTTGAGTTTATTTATTTATTTATTAAAATAATAGTATATTGTACACACTTTCTCTCTCTTATTTTACTAATTATTCACACATTATCCAAATTAGTTGCAAATTTGCACAGAGGCTTATTTTTATGTTTAGAATACGAATTTGGAGTTATTTTCCTGATTTGAGAACACTAAGTATTTTATTTCTCTTTATTGGCATATTTCCTATATTCTTTTGATAATGTTATTAATATTTATAATTAGGTTCCATTTTAAATGATACTTGGCCCTTAAGTTACTTTTTGCTCAATGAAACGAATTTAAATGTCAAATTATCCTGATGATTTCAATTTATAATATTTGGTGCAAAAATCTTTCTAATTATCTTCTTTACCCATTAATTCTCATATTACCTTTAATTATTACATTTATCTTCTCCCTTATATAAAATTCGGATTATCTCTTATTTCTATTATTCTAGGAAATGCTAGAAAGTTCTAGGATGAAATATTTTATTCTTTTTATTACTTGATGTGAAATTGCATTCTAGACCCATTATCTAAATCTAACTGAGGTATTTGTGCATGCAACCTTGTAATAAGAATATATAGGAAACATTTATCCAATAACCATCATAATTCCATTAAATCAAATCCAAAGACATATGGAATGAAAATGAAGGACAAAACTTATAGAAAAGAGTACAAAGAGGTACATAGGGGATTTCAGTATGTTATAGCACTCCACCCCTTAAAAAGGATTTCGTCCCCGAAATCTCATACAAAGAGGGAAGGGTGAGTACGTAACATCTCGTCTCTCGACTCCCAAGTGGTTTCTTCTAAACCATGGTATCTCCACAAAACCTTCACTAACTCTATCTCCTTACTCTTCAGCTGCTTTACTCGAGAGTTAAGGATCTTCACAGGTAGTTCTTCATAAGTCAGATTATCATTAATCTCCACAGGTTCAATGGTGAGTACATGAGACGGATCCTTAACGTACTTTCTCAACACAGAAACATGGAACACATTGTGAATCTTATCATAAGCAGGAGGCAAAGCTAGATGATATGCACAATACCCCACTTTATCTAAGATCTCAAATGGTCCAACATAGCGAGGACTCAACTTGCCTTTTACTTTAGATCTTGCAATAGAACGTATAGGCTTGATCTTTAGAAAAGCATAGTCTCCCACTAAGAAGCTTACATCAGACCTCTTTTTATCAACATACATCTTTTGTCTGTCTTGAGCAACTTTCATCCGTTTCTTTATCAACCGTACCTTCTCAAGCATCATCTGCATGTCATCAGTCTTTACTAGGGAACGTTCACCAACATCATCCCAGAGTAAGGGTGAACGACAAGGTCTACCATAGAGAGCTTCAAAAGGTGGCATACCAATATTGGCTTGGTAGCTATTGTTGTAAGCAAACTCTGCTAACGGTAGATACCGATCCCAGGCACCACCCCAATCCATCACACAAGCACGTAGAAAGTCCTCCAGAATCTGAACTGTTCTCTCGGACTGACCATCGGTTTGCGGGTGGTAAGCAGTGCTGAAACGCAGATCAGTACCCATCTCTTCCTGAATCTGACCCCATAAGTGAGAAGTGAATTTCGGGTCTCGATCAGAAACTATCACAGTAGGGACACCATGCAGACGAACTATCCACTCCACATACAACTGAGCCATCTCGGCAACTTTATACGTGGTTTTGAAAGGCAAGAAATGAGAAGATTTTGTAAGCCGATCAATCATTACCCAAACAGCATCATAACCTTTCTTGGACTTAGGGAAACCGGTAAAAAAGTCCATTGTGATCTTCTCCCACTTCCATTCTGGAATCTCAAGAGGATGAAGAAGACCACTGGGTCGTTGATGTTCAATCTTGACTTGCTGACATGTCAAGCACTTTGCTACGAATAGAGCTATATCATTCTTCATGTTCTTCCACCAAAAGCTTCGCTGTAAGTCCTTGTACATCTTGGTTGTGCCAGGGTGAATAATGTACTTGGAACCATGAGCTTCACTCAGAACCTTCTATCTCAGATCACCAGCATTGGGTATCCACAACCTTTTTCTGAAGCGGATAGCACCATCCACTCTGACAGAGAAGTCAGATTGCGGTTTCTCAGATAAGGCTTTCAACTCTTCAAGCTCGGAACTCTCCAACTGTGCAGTCACGACTTCTGAGATCCAGGTTGGTGTAATGGTCAAACTGGCCATATGAACACACAACTTATCTTCATCCACGGAATCATTAGGCTGAGGTCTCCAACTGGCCACATGTTTAAGGTTTTCCCACACAGAACATCTCAGAGCAGCACAAACAACATCCTTCTTGCGACTTAAAGCATCAGCTATGACATTTGCTTTACCAGGATGATAGGTGATGGTGAAGTTGTAATCTTTAAGATATTCCATCCACCTCCGCTGTCGCAAGTTCAGATCCTTCTGAGTCAGCATATATCTCAGCCTCTTGTGATCAGAAAAGACTTCAAACTTTTTGCCATAGAGGTAGTGTCGCCAGATCTTCAAAGCATGAACTATGGAAGCCAGCTCCAAATCATGCGTAGGCCAGTTAGCTTCATTAGGTTTCAACTGTCGAGAAGCATAGGCGATCACCTTTCCGTCTTGCATCAAAACACACCCTAAGCCTTGTCGGGATGCGTCGGTGTAGATGACATAGGGTATGTCCTCAACAGGCAAAGCAAGCACGGGAGCAGAAGTCAGACTCATCTTCAACTTCTGAAAGCTATCTTCACACTCAGGGGTCCATGAGAACTTGACCTCCTTCCGAATCATCTTGGTCAAAGGTAAAGCCAAATCAGAAAACCCTTTGATAAACTTCCGATAGTAACCAGCTAGACCAAGGAAACTACGGATTTCTGACAGATTTTTTAGAGCAGTCCACCTTGTCACAGCTTCTACCTTCGCAGGATCAACAGCTATATGGCCAGCAGAAATCACGTGACCCAGAAACATAACTTCCTTTATCCAGAACTCACATTTTGAGAATTTTTCATACAGTTGATTTTCTCGCAATGTGCTGAGTACAATCCGCAGGTGCTCGCGATGTTGTTCCAACGTCTCAGAATAAACCAAAACGTCATCAATGAACACCACTACAAACTTGTCGAGGTATGGGCGGAATACTCGATTCATCAGGTCCATGAACGCAGCAGGGGCATTTGTCAAACCGAAAGGCATGACCATAAATTCATAATGCCCATAACGGGTTCTGAACGCGGTCTTCGGGACATCATCATCTTTTACACGCATCTGGTAGTAACCACTTCACAGATCCATTTTGGAGAACACGGTGGCTGACTTCAGCTGATCGAATAGGTCGTCGATGCACGGCAACGGATAACGATTCTTCACTGTCACCTAGTTGAGCATGCGGTAGTCCATACACATCCGCAAAGAGCCATCCTTCTTCTTCACGAACAGGACAGGGGCTCCCCAAGGGGAAATACTAGGGCGAATGAAGCCCATGTCGAGAAGCTCTTCAAGCTGCTTCTTCAACTCTGCCAGCTCGACAGGGGCCAAGCGGTAGGGTGGCTTCGATATTGGTGAAGTTCCAGGTATGAGCTCGATGGAGAATTCCACCTCGCGAGTTGGTGGCAACTCGGGTAACTCCTCAGGAAAGACATCTGGGAAGTCCTTCACCACATCAACATGTTCTAGAGCAGGAGGTGTAGCATCGAGAACTATGGAGGCTAGATAGGCTCTACATCCTTGCGAGACGAGTTTTTCAGCTTTGATGGCAGAGATAACAAACTGTCGCTCTCCTCGCTTCTTGCCCTTGACACACACTCTTCCTTCATCAGGATGAAACAGGCTAACCTTGGATTCCTCACAGTACAAAACTGCTTTATACTTCTTTAACCAATCCATACCCAGGATGATGTCAAAGACGGTCATATCAAGCAAGACAAAAACTGTGGGAAACATTATTCCGGATATACAGAGGTTCAAGGTAGGAGTTTGGAGGTACGAGGAGTAGATTTTACCACTAGGAGTTTTTACATCTAACACATGATCCATAAACTCAGATTCGATTTCAATCATAGAGGCAAACTGACTAGATATGAAGGTATTGGTTAAAGGATGCATAAAGAGGTACAGTGTACCTTCAATCACTTCATTGCCTTCACCCTCTTCTTCAGCATTGAGAGCAAACACTCTCCCATTCCGCCTCTCAGCTGGCGGACGCCTCGGGTTCTGGTTGTTGTTGTTATTGTTGTTGTTGTTCCACGGCGGCGGGTTCTGTCTTGGCTGTTGCGGCTGCGGGGCATTATTCTGCCCTTGCTGGAAACGGGGGCAGTTGGGTCAGATATGCCCGACCTGGCCGCACTCATGGCAGGTTGGTGGAGGACGGTTGCCATTACGAGCAGGTGCATTGTTGGTGGGGCATCTTCCAAGAGGATGGTGGCAATTGCATTTGTTGCAGTGATCACGTCCACGGTTCTCATGCTGGTTTGGATTCTTCCTTTTGTTGTTGAAGCCATTGGAAGCTTGAAACCCCGGATATGACTCAATGGCGAGAGCCTTGTCCACCATTTGTTGAAACGTGAGTGGCATTTGTGGAACGAGGCTTCGACCAACATGATAGTTCAGGCCCTCCAAGAACAAGGTCGCTCTTCTGTCAGCTCCAAGGTCGGTGGCGTAACACTCTAACAGCAGAAATTTCTAAACGTAGTCATCCACGCTCATGCTTCCTTGCTTGAGACTGTAAAACTCAGCCTCCTTCTTCCTCAGGAAAGCAGGGAAAATGTACTTCTCTCTGAACAACTTCAGGAACTGGGTCCACTCCATGGAAGAGGTGTCCCGAGTGCGGGAAACACCATTCCACCAAACGCGCACCGGTCCATCCAGCACGTACGTCGCAAACCGAACCTTATAGTGAGGAGGGCATGCCATACCCTCGAAGGTCCGATCCAAGGCCACCACCCAGTAGTCGGCTTTGTCCACCATGTTAGGCTCACTCTCACCCTTGAAGTAGGGTGGCTGCATCTTGATGAAATCGATGAGGATGAACTCCCTTGGCTTGGTGGAAACAGCAGCAATGGTGTTGAGTTGTCCCATCATGGTGGAGGACAGCAACTGTCGCAACATCGCCAGTTCTTGCTCAGGTGTGAAGGCGGGAACACCAGAAGCTGGTTGGTTAACAGCAGGAGTTGTAGGAGTGTCGGGGTTTTCAGTGGTCGACTCCTGGTTTGTGTTGTCAAACAAGTCACCTCTCCTGAAATTAGGGTTAACATATTAAATTCTCAAGAGTAAAGAATCATAGATGAGAGGGAATAGAAATAGAGATGAGAAAAAGGATAACTACAATGCTATTGCCTAAAAGCATACTATTTCGGGCAATTCGTATCGGCGCAGGCCAGGCCGGATCATATGGGCACGGGAGTCCTCGTATACCAAGCTAGTGGTGCGGAGGAAAATCTTGCCAGCCCCCGATACCCTGATCCTTTCTAGACACCCTTGCCTCAACTGCATGCCCTAATAGTCGCCTAAAGGCTCTGATACCATGCTGTAAAGAGGCGAGATCACCTCTTTACTAAAATTTAAAGGAAATACAAACATCCACAATTTTAACAAAATTTATAAACTTTGAGGATGATTGCATAATATTCCAAGTAAATAAGCATGATTCCAGATACATAATAAAATGTCAATAGCAGCGGAAAGAAAGAAATAATAAGCATGTGCATGGCTTTATTGTTTATTACATAATTGATTTCTAAAAGAAAAGGTAAGATAAGAGGATCTAGATATAGCAACCTAGCCATCCTTCTTGACAAACTAACGATCAACTGCAGAGGAACCTTTCTTCAAGCCCTTCCTTCACCTTGCTCAGCACCAACACCTGGGTGGTTGGGAAGACACCCAGCAAGAGGGAAAAACAAAGGAAGTATGTGTTACAAGAAAATTCTAGCAATGGCAATGAAAGTTGTAATAAGTAAATTAGGCTAGATATTTTGGTTTAAAGAGAGACATCAAAGAGTATGAGGCTTTTTATAATGAAACTTGCCAATAACAAAATAAATAAAGGTTTTGCATGTAAATTAATATGTCTACCTAACTAAGTAGGGTTGAGGCACCTACCGGACCTCTAACCTTAGGTGAGGGAAGAATAAGACATTTCCAGTCACCTATAAATTTTATTGGGGAGAATTATAAACATTCCCCTAGGGCGATTATATACATTCCCTCTATGGGTGGTTGTACATAAGTACCACTACTTAAACATTAAATAGATCATTTAATTACATGCTAACAAAAGAGTTATGGCAAGGTTAAGCAAAAGAATATGTAACATGGCAGTGGGGTATGAATACCCAAACAAGAGAATACTACATCTACTTTTGAGGAAATAAGCAATTTAGGTTTCAAGATTCAAGGATTTAGATCAAGTTAAACCTCATAAGAAATTATGGGTAATGGATTAATGTTTTCCCAACTGAAAAGGTAGATTCACAATCAAAACACATACCTTATCCTCAGGTGTTCTAGAATTTCTCTTTTCAACTCTTCACACGAATTATAAACCCAATTTCCCTAATACATCATTAGATTCATAAATTAGAATTACATACATTCATTTGAAATATTGAAAACCCTAATTAACTAACTTTTTGCACAAACCATCGATTTTGACTCCATAAACCTCATCACCATCTTAGTTAGGATTTCTTGATCAAAATAACATATAATATTGTATGTTTTGAATATATGGACTTTTAGGGTTAATTTTAGTGATTTTAAGCTAATTAATTCATTCTTAAAATTACATTTTCATAAACATCAAAATCAAAACTCAAAATTATTTTTATTGAATAGGTATCATCTTCCTGAATCCAAAACACTATTTATTTACTATTTTCGACCAACAAAATAATTTTTAGAAAATATTTCATCTCGACCAATCGCAGCCTGCCACGTAGGCAAGGCCAACCAGGCCGAGCGGTAGCAAGCGCTTGGCAACGGTGACCTGCGCCTCACGGACGCTCACCACCGTTCGTGCGATCGGTTCAGGCGGTTAAAACGGAGGAAAAAAAGCAGAATTGCCCCGGGCGAAGGAGAAGAGAAGAGAAGATAAGCAGGGGAAAAACGGTCAAATGAGGCGTCTTCTTCAACCTCACGCCCGATCCACCTCGCCTAAGAGCAGCGGCAGCTGCTTGCGGTGGATTTGGGGAAAAACACCACAGGCGACGAGAACACACGCACAAGTAGTCGAATCGAAGCACACACAAATCCGAATTAGATGGTACCTCTTGATCGAACGGAGGAGGAGCAACCAGAGAGGGAGAGGCGCCGCAAGCCAGGCGTCGTCGGTGGCTAATTGGAGGTCAGTTCGTCCACGAAACGCCAAATTAAGATCACGAACGAGTTGCTAAGGCGATGGCGGTCATAGGGTTGAGATATTTATAGGCATGGAACCCTAAACTAGGATATAGGTAGGAGCAAGGAGAGAAGGTCGGCGGTGGGTTTGGGCATTTCTCAAAAACTCGTCCAATCCCAAACTTTTTGGGATAATCCAGAACGGAATCGCGTAAGGAAGCCAACAAAATAAATTTGAGCGAAAATCATCGAGTAAAACTCGAGATATATCGATTTGAAAATTCAGAAAAATCAAGGCATGTTGCCTTATTCGGCTAGAGGTGGAAGACGACCGCGAATCGTCCGATTGATGGACCTGAGTCCATCCAGGACTCTGAGCCGTCCGATCTCGCATTAGATTAGGAAAACAACCCTTAGAAAAAATCGATTAAATCCATTAAATTCTTAAATGTTTTTCTCTCTCTTTGTTTGGAGGCTCAGATGTCGTCAAAAAATTATCAAATTTTATATCTTGACTTATTTTGACACGTAGAATCCAATTATGGAGTTAGTTTTACCTTTTGAGAAAGTTTGATAGGTTAAATAATTAATATATCATTTTCTCTTTCCTCCTTCAAAAGAGGTGATAACATTATCTAAAATTAGTATAACTTCACCCATAAGTCTCCTTAAAGGTTTGGAACACGATTTTACAATTATCTTTACAAGTTGAGTTTATTTATTTATTAAAATAATAGTATATTGTATACACTTTCTCTCTCTCCTATTTTACTCATTATTCACACATTATCCAAATTAGTTGCAAATTTACACAGAGGCTTATTTTTATGTTTAGAATACGAATTTGGAGTTATTTTCCTGATTTGAGAACATTAAGTATTTTATTTCTCTTCATTGGCATATTTCCTATATTCTTTTGATAATGTTATTAATATTTATAATTAGGTTCCATTTTAAATGATACTTGGCCCTTAAGTTACTTTTTGCTCAAGGAAACGAATTTAAATGTCGAATTATCCTGATGATTTCAATTTATAATATTTGGTGCAAAAATCTTTCTAATTATCTTCTTTACCCATTAATTCTCATATTACCTTTAATTATTACATTTATCTTCTCCCTTATATAAAATTCGGATTATCTCTTATTTCTCTTATTCTAGGAAATGCTAGAAAGTTCTAGGACGAAATATTTTATTCTTTTTATTACTTGATGTCAAATTGCATTCTAGACCCATTATCTAAATCTAACTGAGGTATTTGTGCATGCAACCTTGTAATAAGAATATATAGGAAACATTTATCCAATAACCATCATAATTCCATTAAATAAAATCCATAGACACTATCATAATTCCATTAAATCAAATCCAAAGACACTATCATATTACTTGAGTGTTACTAGAGCTATATTTGAGCCAGACTCTATATCTGTACTAAGAGGTTTGTCTTGTCTTTGTTGTTTTCAATCTTCTACCAATGGTTCTCTGATGAAACCTACTAATGAAGGTTTGTCATGATTGTTAGACCTTCTTGATGTTGATCTGATCTATGATACTTACCTAGAGTGGGACACTATCATATGAGAATTCCCTTCTTCAATCATCTTTGTCAAAATAAGGGATTATCGTGATTTAAATAATGGTGGTAACATTTTTCCCCTATTCTGTTTCAAAGGTTTTATACTTTGTTTTTGACATTAATGTGATAATGTTTATCAACAAGAAGTTGTTTTTAAGTTGATTCTTGATTTAATTTTTTATTTGACAGATCATGATTTATTGATTCTTATATGGTTGTTTATCATTGCAGATGTCAGGATATGACCTTTGTAAGGTTTTTTTTTAGCATAGACCATTGGTCAAGACCGAGATCTTCTGGACTGAGACCCCTTTAGCGAGCTAGTGGTAACCGATGCTAGTCAAGAGGCCCATAATGAGATGTGAGAAATGATCATTGTAGCTTATCTGATGGCAAATGACACCTGCCATGTTCACCTTACTTTCTACTTTCAAATACTGGAGTTTAAGGTGATTCGAGACCCCAAACATGTTTAATCTTGTCCAAAATCTTCTGTGAATCAATTGGTTCTTCCCTCAAGATGATCATAGCCAGATGCACCACTAGGGGAAGATTCATTAAGGGTGGATTTGATGCTTCAATGTCTCTTTATTACATACTTGTATGACTCAAGGTTGTGCCATGTAGTGAGTATTAGAGAGGCAATTCCCTTCCCAGTTGGGTTAAGGTGACATGCATTAGAGACACCCTTATGGGCTCTATTCTCGACACTTCTTGGTACATGCAATTTGTCATAGGCATATATCCACATTGTTGGGCATCCTTTGGACTTAATTACTCATTTTTTGATTGTTTTTCATTTATGTCACTGGGAAGTGATGCTCAGAACCTTAGGATGGGAGGTTTGACTCCTAAAAGTGAGTTTTCATGCTCCACCAGTCCTGGATGTCATGCTTTTTGAGCTTTGTCATGTCATGTAGCGAGTATTCACAGGAAACTCCTCATCCCGTTGGGTTAAGGTGATAGGTGTCGAGACGCCCCCATCGACTCTATCCTCAAAATTTATTCTCAAAAGCAATTCACCACAAGCATATGACCAAGTTCGGGTGCCCTTTGGGCTTCACAATTGATGTATATTCATTTATTCATTTTGATGTTGTGGAAATTGATGATCAGAGCCTTAGGATGGGAGCTTGAATTTAAGATTAATGGGACTTTCCTAGTGAAGGTTCCCCATATGTGTTCCCTAGATTAGATCATCATGAAAAATGATGAGACACGAATAATGCTACAAGAGATCCATATCTCCTTATCCTCTAGTCCATCTGTCTTTGTCGTGCCCCATGAGAAGGGTTGCTGTCATGTTTAAACATTAAAGTTCATGTAGGGAGGAGTGACCATAAATTTGTTTTAGGATGTACAAACTTAGTGGATCCATTCCAACTCACCTCTGGGGTGTTTTGTCTAAGAAGACCAAGAAGAGGGCACTTGTTGATTTTGAGATATGATGTCATCTTGCCATTTTATCTTTAGATGATTTCATTGATTGAGTGCTTTTTATGGGTGAGATTTGGTTTATGAACCATTGGGACCTCACGATAACAGTCATGCTCCTTCCATCCTAGGTGCTATCATTCTACTTTGACTCTTACACTTCAGGGTGCACGGGGGGACACATCCATGTACGTAAGTAGATTAAGCAGACTTTTTGATTTTTTTCATTAATTTTGATCCTTTTTTCATTTTGAAAATTATTGTGACATTTTTTGTTTTCGTTTTGAAAACAAATTGCTATTTTCATTTTTGGAATTTTGATTTTTTTCCTTTTTTTAAAATATCATTTTTTTTATAATTTTGACTTTTTTGTTAATGTAAAAACATTAATATAGATCCTTCATGGTCAAAAAAGTAAAAACATTAATATAGATCCTTCATGGTCTCTGTAGGATTTGGGGTTTGTGACTACTACACGTCTTGGTGCTCTTTGGTAGAGCTCTGGTTCGATTGAAGACTTGATCAACTATGCAACCACCTCCAATGGTGTGTTCTCGTTGTTCTCTAGATGAAGCAAGGATTCGATCCATTATGTGTCTATACTTGGCTCTTTTGTGACAGGCTTTGGAGTGACTACACCTAATAGGGCATCCACTTGGACCAAACTAACATCGATTAGGTCTTGAATGTTGTGCTTAAGGGATATACATGCGTCTATTTTGTGCCCAAGATGCGGTGATAATCACAGGGAATGTTGCGATTCTATCTCTTTGGTAGAGAATTACAATGTTCCTTTATGGATGGGAACTTCACAAGGTGCTCGATTAATGGAAAAATGCTACTGAGAGGGACCCCTAAGGGTGTTAACCTTCTCTTTGGTTTTTGCATTGGTGTCTCCTCCTTGACGATGGTAGGAAAAATAATTTCTTCTAAAAATGCATCTCCTTTGATCATACTTTGGCAATCAAGCTTTGTGATCATCTGATGTTGAAATGTGAAGGTGTCAATTTCTACTATCTTGACCTCTACATATCCTAGTTTCTACATGATTTCTTTCATACTGTGGTCACAACTTGTTGGATCTCTGAGCAAACTATGACTGTTATCATTGCGACTAGGCTTAGATAAGTGGGTACCCATAACGTCCCAAAACTGGAGGAAAGTTCCAAGGTGATGTTAGAGGGTACATCATGGGATTGTATGTATAAGACCTCTTCTTTGGTGCTAGAAGTGTAGTCTTCTAACCCTTTGTAGGGTTTTGTGTTCTTCCTCAATAAACAATGACTTCTGGTTGTTCATTCAATTCTTCTATCTGATTATCTTCTTGGTTGTTATGCGGAGTGACTATGCGTGTCATACACATCTCCTGTTGTTGATGCTCAAATGTAACATTCTTGCACTGGTATACCCTTGATGGGTATCGTTTGGGATGATGTAGTTGTCCATCCTGCAGGATGTCGGGTGATAATAGTTGTGCATGATCGACAAAGGGGAATGCCTGTATCTATGGCTTTAGTTGACCTGTGATAGATTTGATTGTTTGGTTACTAACATACTCCAGTGCCTATATGTTCTCTGGTTTATCATCCCATCATGTTTTTTGGATGAATGTTGTGTCGACCTGAGTCTTCAGTTCATCATAAGGGTTTTCAACCAGTGACTCCATCACATCACTATTGTTGGCTTGTTCATTGGTGTTTGTCATATCAAGAATCTCTTTTTGAAACTATCACTAAGTACCCTTCTGCTTGAAACTTTTGTGATGACCTCCTCTGTACTAGAGGCAGAAGGATTGATTGTTAGGTTCAAGAGACCAATGGGGAATCCATCCCTTGTGCAACAAGGAGCTGAAATGGAAGAAACATGATTGTAAACAAACTACCCCTTGTGTTAGGCTAGCATCTTCAATAGATGGCATTCATATTTTATGTATCCCAAAAAATCCATGTAGGATACAATAGAAGCTGGCCCTACGTGGAAGAGGGGCCAAAAATTGTGATAGAAAAAGGTATCCTACCCCTTGCATGGAGGAGGGGGGAAAGACCATGTCAAAGTATGAATGTTCACCCTTTCTATGGAAAGGGATTGTTCATGTATTACCCCAGGTTTTTAGATCGGATAATATGAAGAGAGGAATGTGCCCCTAGTTTGAGTGATAATGAAGGATCTTTCGAGTCTTGTCATGTGATATGCCCAGTAGCATCATGATAAAACATGCAATCATACTTTTTGGTTGTAGAGGGAATCTAGGATGGTGCCCCTAAACAAGGTAACCCACTCAGGGCCACAGACTGTGGATGGGGACCGATGTGTGAGATTTTTCCTTCCCTCGAGGGAAATTTTATGAAAGAAACACTCACCAGGGAGAGGGTATCCAGGGATAGGTGACCCACTCAGGGCCAGAGACTATTAATGGATATAGGTATGTCAGATTCCTCTCTCCATAGGGGTTCTTTGTGAGAGAAAGGCTCACAAGGTAAAGGGGTATCTAGGGACAAGGTGACCCATTCAGGACCAGAGACTTTATCTGGATATAGGTGTGTAAGTTTCCTCTCTCATGAAGAGTGTTTTATGATAGGAATACTCACAAAGTAAAGGGGTGTGTTGGTCTAGTTTTAGATCCTAGTCTGGGAACTTATGGATGTGAACATGAAGGCACAATGATGGCCCAATTTAAGGTCATGGTTCAGGGCCGTAGATATGAATATGAAATCTTAATTATGGTCAAGTTTTAGGTCATGGTACATGATCATATAGATGTAATTGTGAAGTGTGACCCAGTTTAATTTCATGGACTGGGACTATAGATATGAATGTGAAACCTTGGCGATGGTCCAGTTTTAGGTCATGATCCATGACTGTATATATGTGATCATGAATGATGGCCCAATTTAAGGTTGTGGTCTGAGACCGTGGTTTCAGGTAGGCAAAGATGGGAGGGCCACATGCTATTGGTTGCCATCTCAATCAGTTGGGAAATCCTTTGGATCAATTGGAGTTGGTTTTCTTGGGGAACATGTCAATATTTCAATCAAGATTTGGTAGTTGTATATAAGAATTGAGGATTGAGAGCCATTCACTATAATGGTGAATCTTTGTTTGAAAGGCCTTTCAAGGAAGTATGTTGTTGTAAACATGAGCACAATTTTTCAAGGTCAGAGAAAATGATGCCAAGTTGGATGTGATTTGACAATGAGAGCACATAGCTTGTAGGTAAAATTGGGAAGCCTTTCAGTGTAAGGCTGAATATTTGGAAGTTAGTCCTTAGAAGGTGTAAATGCCCAAGCTCAGTTCCCAAGGCTCTAGTAGAGTTTCAAGAATGATGACTGGCACCACAGACCACCACTAGCCTTAACTGCACACTTTTTCCTCACTCACACACAAGCCAGGATAAATTTCTCAATTGGTCACCCATCCTAGTAATACTCTGGGCTAAGCACGTTTAACCACAACATTATTTAGTGATGGGATCCATGAAAAGGAGATGCACCTTGGTGATATGGGTATTCCAATCATTCCTTTTAAGATCATTTTATTCGAGGTCATAAATCTTGGGATGTTACAATCTCCCCTTCTTAGACTCTTGAGGTCCCCATCAAGGCTCAACTATATGGCCTCATAGTATTTCCCCATTTTAGTATAGACCCAGAATGGCCCATGGACACCCAACTCCCAATCATGGAATACCAGTATAAGGGTGGCTACATCACCATGGATAGCCCTTTCCAACATCCTTGGACCGCACAACTCAAGACTAGCCCGCCACATGCCATGTGGGACCCACCTACTAGAGGGGTTATGGGTATGATACCATTTGTAATGACCTCACTTTTCAACATCCACCAATTAAGTAAGTACCTTAAAGTTGAGAGCCATTACCCAAAATTCCCAAGATCCAAATTTAACTAAATATAAAACAATAACAAATAATTTCCATTATTCCACAAATAGTGTTTACAAAATATACAATGATGCTCCTCTAAGGGGTTACATGAATTTCCTACATGGAACTAGTACATATGAGAAGAAGTATCTAACTAATCCTCCTTTACTTAGCTTTTAATTCCCCAAGTAGTTTCATCAGATTAATCATGTCTTGATACCTTCATATCTTGTATTTACCTAAAACAACATGAAACAAAGCACAGATCAATATATTGCTATACTGTGTACATAGGTGCAAACAAAATATGTGCATGTAGGTGTAACAACATAAAAAACCATATCAACACTTCTCATTAAAAAATTGAACATGTAATTTATTTTCTAACTTCTCGACCCTTATCCTTTCACTCTCTGTGGTGAATCCTCTGTTTAGGGGAGACTCTTTATTAGGAACCCTCTCTTTAGGTGTTGGTCCCTATAGTGGACCTTCATAACCTTCCTTCACCTGGGCTTGATTTTATACATAGGCCTTCCTTTTCAGGCTTGGCCATGGTGATCTTCCTCTCAAGGTTTGATCACCAATCATTCCCATAATGACTTCTTTCACCCCCATGCTCTTTAACTCAACAGAGATATTTCTTAGGGTTCGAGCAAGTTACATTTATATAAGATGATAATCAAAGAGGCTTTATAGATTGTAGGAAGTAAATAAATAATCAAGAAGTTTAATTGAAATCTATTCATGAAACCTCAAAAAGCACAGAATCCTATAAAGCAAGTATTCATAGGCGTAACCACATACCTTTGTTTCCATGCAGAAACCATGCAACATGTACTTCAAGCATATATCCAAATATCCAAGAATTCAACATAATCAACCGATATTATCTCAAAATGGGGTGATCAGGCATCCTCTTCCATGGACACTCAGAAGGAAAGGGATGAGGGAAAAGTACTTTGGAAGATCCTAGACTTCCATGTCATTGTGGCAAGCACCATGTTACGAGATACAATGAGACCACCATGGATGAGGAAGAGTATTTCCATGATGGAGGGAGAGAGATTTGCAACTCCACTATTATGGAAGGATGCACATCAAGGAAGGAGGGGAATGGGGTTGTCCATCTTCTCTTTGTACCACATCTTATACAATACAAGGGTTGGAGATCAATGGGTCTAGTTTCTATAAAGTTTCCTTGTGCAGTTGGCAACACATCATTCTAGGGAAGTAATAATTGTATTCCTCCATCCTGTCTTTATAATAACAATCTCATATCTTTTACTTTATAACCCAAAAGTCATGTAAAGGAAACTACCCCTCATACCATTATTTTGGGAAAACTCTATTCATACTATACCTTCCATTGAGAAAAGGAAAACTCCTTCATTATTCCCTTATTTAACCAAAACCCAATTTGAAAGGAAAATCTATTTAATTATCAACTAAATTATCAAGGCCATAAAATATCTTTGAACTTCCTAGATTTTATCCCATAATCCTAAATTGAGATTATCTATCACGTAAGTTATCTTGAGTATTTCTAATGAGCACGAAAATACTTATTTCCTTATTTGGTATCCCAGAGTCCGCTTTGTAAACCTTGATTGTGGAAATTAAGTAATTCATATATCTCTCTCATATTTGCTTCAATTGGTCCCTAAATTGGATACATCCTTTATTATCCTAGAGTCTCCTATTGAGCCAAGTTTGGTCACAAAGGGACATTTCTAGATACCCTTTTTTCTTTCTTAAAACAAGGGAAACAACTTTTAATTATTACAAGCAAGTCCCTCTTCCTTCTCAATTTTACATAGGCTAGTAGGAGTGTCCTATCACTATGAAACTTGGAGGAAAACTCATTAATATATTTCTAAACTTCCGCATATTTTTTTAGGATTTATTGGATATAAATTTAGCAAGTGAAGCTTGCCCTTTATGTATGTCCTTAAAATAATTACCCACATCATATGGAAACTCCTTTTTATCTCAAATTCTAGAATTATCTTAGTTTCCTTGTCATATTTTCTTGTTCCAAAAAATAGACTAAATTATCATTATTTAATGACTCAAACATTTGCTACAAGGAATAGTTTTCAAACTGCTTCTATTAATTATCTAAGTTACAAATTATCTTATAATATTTTGGAAGCTTGTCTATTATTCCATATTGGCATATTCTAACAAACCACAATGCCATTATCCTTTATTTATGTATGAATTCCATTTTAATTGTTAAACTTGTGCCACATGGACCTATTTGTAAATAAAATAGTCTTAGGGGCCTCACTTGGGCTATGGGTTGAACCCATACTACAAAGTGGATAGTTTTGTTATTATATCGATTAGAATTAGCGAATTTGCTTACCAAATCAAGCATTATATTTGTAGAATTCGAATTTACTAAATATTGAAGATATTACATTCACCCCTCCTTATGTCCCCAAAATTCAATCCAAATTCGATTAAGGTGAATGATAACTCTTATTAGTTTTAGATCCTAGGCTTAGCAACCCTTCTTTGATATCTTTACCTAGATCATCTTTAACAACTTCTATCGATATGTAATTTTATCACATTACTAAGGTTTGTATTCAATTTAAATTCAATGTATAATCACAATCTCATCCATTGCATTATTTTTATCACTTAGTGATTACTTTGTGATTCTAATCCCACTTGGAAATTATATTTTCATTTGTGATTTCAATTTCACTTGGTGACTACCTTATTCACCTTGATTTATTATTTATTATTTTCACATAAGGCTGAGGTAATACTTCAAACCCTAGAATATGTCATTAAATTTCCACTTGGGTATTCATTCTAATAAGTCAATTGTTAAGCATAACATGTGTCTACCCAATCTCTCTTACTCATAATAAGATGAAATGAATATTTGACTACAGTCCAAATACAAACTTCATCCCATCCAAGAGTAGAGATGATGTACTCATAAATTATCTTATAATTCTAATTTTGTTTGAGTCAATCCCAACAATGACTCCATACCAAGAATACCTTCAATTTACAATCTTATTACTACTTCATGCAATCACATGGATTGTGATTTTTTCCATAAATTTTGACTCTATGCACAACTCCTTTAAAGATTCTTATTGAAACATCCTCACATGACTTCTTTTATTCTTTACTTTTACATCTCATGTTTCCTCACCCTTAATCACTTCCTTAAGATCTCTAGGGGTATAGATACCTTTTGGAGTGATCTCCTCTTGATTCCAAGGCCCTCAAGCATTTATGGACAACCTCTCACACTATCCCCGTAGGCCTCATCAACTCATCAAGGCGTTTGGTCTCTTGACCCCATGGGCCTTGAGTACACATGGATGGCTATATCCTGATCTCATGGTCTTATGCGCTTAGTATATTATTACCTACTAACCTCATAAGTCCTATGTATCTTTAATCATTCTACCTGATCTTAGGGTTGACTTGGAGCTCTACCCTTCCTTAGGGTTTTATTGAGATGTCATAACTTTGTTGTATTGCATTAGACATTTTGCTTGAGGTTTTGCTGATAATAACCAAACACATTATATCCTTTATATTTCTTTCACCCAAATTTCCTTTATCTTTTAGGGCACACACAATTTACTTTATGCCCCTTTATTAGGATCATGGCAATCTTCCTATCTGGGCTTGGTCCCACACTATCAGTCACTCCTACAATGTACTCAATATATGTGCTTTCATGCTTTATGTACTTAATCTTTCAAGATTTAGGAGACATTTAAGGTTTCCTCAATTCTTGAATTGATTTGTGAATTCAATCTTCTAAGGACAAGATAACACTAACATTTGATAGTAACCAACAAAGAAAACTTGAACCAAGATTTATATTACCACAAAGGGACATGTCTTTTAAGCATATTTTCCATTACATTGTCCATGAATATACTACATGAGAGTTATATCATTATACCATGTGATCTACCATCCAATAATTTGATCTCTATCAAGTAATTTACTACTAAGATTTTAGATGAAAAGAAACTGATATGTTATGTTTCATGTGTTCAGGACCATCAAACAATCATTTTATTTGCTATCATAAGCCAAGTACTTTGTACCCATACAATACAATTCATATTATATAGTATATCAATAAGAGGTAAAGAGTACATTGAAGAATATAAATTTTAATACCATATATTACTCATGTTAACTACAATCACTTTTGATGTTTATCATGAATTTGATCACATTTCACCTCCTTACATTAGGTTGTATACTTTATTAAAGGTTCATTCTTAGATTAGCCAATTGTTTCACATTATTGAAATTCACGCATATGGCTAGCCACTTATAGATAGATATCTATTAGACCATAATCTAAGTCTTCAATACCCACATATCACATCTCAGTATTAGATCATATTCATACATGTGTTATATTATGATTTTACTCAACAAACTTATATGAGTGGCTTGGAAAACATACATTAAGAGTCCAATTGGGGTTCCCTTAACCCATTACTCGAGGGTGATGCCATGCTGAATCTCTAGGAGGCCACTCAAATCTATGAGTACTATATGCACTAGATCTATCTTCCCTCTTTGGTCTATGGTTCTCAGGTCCACCATAACTTTACAGGATCTAGCCACTCAAGTACAAACTAAAACAAAACGTGATATATCATTCTCTTCATAGATCTCTACTCATGAAATATTCTTACCTGACTTCCTCTTTGTCATTAACAACCACTAGAGTCCTCAACAAGGAATCGCCGAGCCAAGCAAGAAGCTTCATAAAATACTATCATTCTTTACTTCTTTAGGATTTTGAGACTCCCTTTCCCTCACCTAGATGGTAGATACTCATATCATATTCACATGTATGTAAGAAGGATCTTTCTCTACCTCTATGGTATGGTCCTCCAAAGGACATCTAGGGTACAACAAGCCTATGGAAAATATGCATAAGCAACACAACTCATTCACTCAGGGGTATTCTAGTTTATGACATCTCACACCAAATATTTCTTATATTTCCTCACATCTTGGAGCCTAGGTTTCTAACCTTCTCCCTCTGGGTCCCACTCTTTCTATAGGTAACCCTATTTGTGGTCCTAACACAAGAGGTCCCCCTTTTAGAAGAGATTGAGGCTCTTATAGACTCACATATTATCTTATCATATCTTATCTTATCTCGGATAAGTGCACACACTTGTATCATTATATTTATGTCACAAACTCAAAATGAAGATCTAATCCTCAAATTAGACTAGGGTCATTATAACACATATATCTCATCATGTAAAACTAAACTCATTTCATCCATTCCATCTGTCATGCATCCCAACAAGGCTTTATCTGATCTAAAACTAGTTCATCTTCTAGCTGGATGCCTCTCACTTCCACTTGGTATATGACTACCTCCTACTCATACTTGTGGGTGAACACACTTCTTGTTAGGGTGCCTAACAGAAGGAGTTTACACTTTCTAGTCACAACATGACCTCCCAAGTTAGGGTGTTATCTCCCTCATAGATCTTTTTGCCACTCTGGGGTTGACCCATCCCAGGTTGGAACACCAACCCTACAAGTTGCACAACATGTTTACCATATTTTTTTGTTACATAATCATTGATTGCCTATATTTCACATGTATGTTCAAACCCTTCACATGTATCATGCATGCCTTACTCCACATACTTGCATAGATGGATTAACTAGGGTATCCAAACTCATTATATTTTCTCTTTCCTCTTTCCACTACTTAACATTTATCTGGGTAGGGTTATTATATTTACCCACACCTATCCCACTACCCAGGACTGGGATTTAGGGTTAGGGTTAGGGACTACACCCTAAATCTTAGGGTTTATATTTATCCCTTGACCCTTCATGATTTTCCTAAACCAACCCTAGTACCATATAGGGTTTACCCTAGCAAGAAAAACCCATAAAACATTTTTTCCTTTACTTTATCATTATTTCCACATTACATGTACATTAATTGGCGGAGGATTCCTTAGTCCTACTTCTTCTAAAAAACCCTAATATGGGATGAGGAGGTAAGTATCTTTTAGGGTTTATTAAGAAAGAGGATGGAAGTGGATGAAATTAGAGATGAGAGGACCTAGAGGAAATATTACTTCTGGCAAACCCTAGGCTCTGGCCAGGCTGGTATCACATTGGCTAAGGGAGTCCTCATAAACCAACTTAATGGTGCAGAGGAAAAATATCATCCACTCCCAACATCACAATTAATTCTAGACACCATTACCATCATGTCACACATTAATAAGTTTCCTTTTAATTCTATGGATTACTTGAAATTATCAACTATTAAATATTATTTGAAAAATCAGGGGCTCTGATACCAAATGTAAATGTCAGGGCCCACTGCCCAAGGGTGTAGTAGAGTTTTAGGAATGATGAATGACCCCACATGCCACCAATATCCTTAACTGCATGCTTTTTCCTCACTCACGTGCAAGCCATGATAAACTTCCTGACTGATCACCCATCCTAGTACTACCATGGGCTAAGCATGCTTGACCAAAGAGTTCTTTAGTGATGGGCTTCCTAAAAAGGAGGTGCATCTTGGTGATATAGGTAGTCCAATCATTCATTTTAAGATCAACTTTCATCCAAGGCCTAAAATCCTGGGACATTACAGTCTCCCCCCACTTAGTCTCTTGATGTTCTCATCAAGGCTCAACTATATAGCCTCATAATATTTCCCCATTTCAATACAGACCCGGAATGACCCATTGACACCCATCTCCCAATCCCAGAATACTGATGCAAGGGTGGATACATCACCATGGACAACCCTTTCCAAAATGCCTGGACTGCAAGGCTCGAGAATGTCATGCCACATGCCCATGTGGGCCCCACCGGCTGGTGGGGTTTTGGATCTAATACCATTTGTAATGCCCATGCCCACTGCCCAAGTCTCTAGTGGAGTTTCAGGAATGACGACTAACCTCATAGACCACTACTAGCCTTAAGTGCACACTTTGTTCTCGCTCACACCTAAGCCAGGAAAACCTTCCCGACTGGTTACCCATCCTAGTACTACTTTGGGTTGATCACTCTTAACCACAAACTTCTTAAGTGATGGGTTCCCTAAAAAGGAGGTGCACCTTGGTGATATGGGTAGTCCAATGCTTTTAAGATCATTTTATTTGAGGCCTCAAATCCTCGGACATTATAGAAGGTCAAGGTATTCAAGAGAAGTTTTCAAGAAACGATGGTTCTTTGTCTCATGTGTGATTAAAGATGAAGATTGAAGATCATCCAAAGGATTTGAATAGCCTTTTGGCAACCTCTCAACGGATGTCTAAGGTTTAGGTATGGGTGGTGGTTAATGAGAAGAGACCACAATCGGGAAGCCTTTTGGCCGAACAAATTCTGAAGATGTTTGAAAATGTCATTCAAAACTGAAAATATTTTACATTTGAGTTTTGAAAACATTTTTCAACCCCTTCTTTTAAGACGATTCAACATTGTTGAGTTCTTAAATTTTTTTTTTCAAAGATTATTTCTTTTTTAGGAAAGATTTTTGATTAAAATTCTTTTGAAAAGGTTTGTTCCTTTTTCTAATGAAAGATTGATCTTGGAAAATAATTCTTTTTTGAAAAGATTTTTTGTTTCAAAATGAATTTTCTTCTTTTTATTTTTGAAAATATTTATATTTTTTTGAAAAGATTTTTTTAAATGTTTTGTGATTTTTTCCAAAAAAGGATTTCACTGTATAAAGATTTTTTTTTGTCATTTGGAAAGAGTCTTTTTTCCAAAGATATCAAGATTTTGCAATAAAGATTGTTTGATGAGAGGGATCATTCAAAAATCATCTATGCTCCTTGTATCGTAAGAGATCTTTGGAAATTATAAGATTGTTGATTTGAGATTGTTTAAGATCATGTGAGATTATAAGATTGTTGACTTGAGATTGTTATTTTGATAAGAGTATTTTAAACATGAGGATTTTTGCAAATCAAACAATATTAAAGCATAAATATTCAACAATTTTAGAATGGATAAACCATGCAACAATCTTGACAATTGTAAAAAACAAACCAACAGATTCATATGTAGAGGATAAAATCCCCCTTTTAGCCCATGAGTTTAGATGTGATGTTTCATCCTTACTCAAGCGTACCGACATATAAGGGGTTGGTCCTTATTTTCTCTTTGGTGTGATGGTGCTCATCGTGGGGGTAACCTAGGTTCTTAAGATATTGGTACTGTTCCCAACACAACTTGTGATTATGGCGATCGTAACTAGTCATGAGTGCTAGGAGAGGGGGTGCCCTAAAGGCCTTTGGATGTCCAACTTAAAGTTGTGTTAGTACCTTTACTAACACCTCCACACCATTTTCAAGGATCCAACATGAATGTTGGCACCCTTTCCGTGACATATGGGTTTGTAGGTCTGCATTGTACAAGTGTAAGGTTTTAATATCTTCTAAAGCAAACCCAAAATAATAAAGCATGAAAGATCAATAATAAGCATATAAGAAAACAATCATGTAATTACTAAGAAAAATAAAAGACCTTGCTCATCATGAATACCTCTCTCATCCTTTCCTCTCTTTCCTTATTATATTATTTTTGGAAAAAGTAAATAAAAAGGCAGTGAAAAAAGAAGAAGAAAGCATATGCTAACCCTAGAAGGCAAGAAGAGGCCAATCGTGGAAGGAAACCAGAGGTTAACCCTGAAATAAAAGCGGAGGACAATCCTAGAAGGGAAGCAGATGCTAACCCAAAAAACAAAATGTTTTAAAAAGGTGAAAATTGTTATAACGCCCAAAGCGGTAGGAAAAGGAAAGCAAAATAATCATTTTTTCCCTCACGAAACAGAGTATTCTGCTACTTTTTTAAGCTCCAGGAAAACAAAATGCGGCGATAAAGAAAAACTTTCTTTTTGTTGACAGAACAAAATATTTCACATGTTTTTTGTATGGTATTTTTATTTATTTTTTTGATTTTTTATCGGCTAAGTGCTCCGATCTGTAGCTAATTTTTCTTGAAAAACTTCTGCTTTTGTAAAAAAACTGAAAGATCGAAAGGAAAACAAATGAAAAAAAAGAAACCTCGATCGATCGACAAAACATGAGATGATAAAAGAAAAACGCAACTCAGCTCATCGACTATCCCCAACGTAGTCACCAAACTGTTGTATCCGACTTGAAAAATCCAAACAGATCTTACAGTCGTAGAAATAACAAAAAAACCAAAAGAAACTGATGATATGTCGATAAAACTCGGAGTGACCACCTGATTTTAATTATAAAATAAAAAAACTATAAACAAGTATTAAATCAGTAGGAGAACACAAAAAAGACTTATTTTGACTCCACCCAAGAGAGGATAAGAAGGGTGTACGTTAATTTTAGAGATCATACTCGGTGATCATATTATGATCGAAGAAGGTGTTAGCACTCCTATCTCGCCCGATAACGCTATTACAACCTTTTTAGTCATCTGAGAATAAAACAACGATGCTTGAGGTTGTTGTAAATGAAAATGTCAAAAAATGGTAAAAGGTGATTCTTATGTTGGCGAATCTTTGGGGCTGGAGATGACTGTGGCTTTCCATTCATTGCCTAAAGGTCCAATTTTTAAGTATATTGTGGTCCCAATCACCTCAGGTTCTCCCACAATGGATGTCCATCACTGGCGGTTGAGATCGATGCGTAGGAAGAGAGAGAGGCAAGAACGATTAGATTTAGTAGAAGAAAATCAAATCTTTAAAGAAGGTTTCTTTGTAGAAAGCTTCGAACTGGGTTAAGGTGGGTGAAAACGGGAAGATTAAATAGGCAGAAAATGTAGCAAAATGTGGAAACCTAATATGTCTTCAGTTAATTCAATTTATGCGAAGTGGACACATTTGTCTCTTTAAATTTTACCAATATAAGGACTGATTTATGATTCAGAAAAATGAATGAGGAATCCAAAACCATGCGCGGATTTTCTCTAGTATAGATATGTTATTTGTTCTATAGAAAAATTGCTGCTGATGTATCGAAAACAAGAAAACAGGTTCAGAATCCATGGTACCGCAATTGTAATTGTAATCTACGGATGTATATTCACACCCATCCTTTGACATGATTTTTCAGTTCTCACAACCCTATATACATAAATCTGAAAGAGACATGGCAGACAGAACCTGACAGACCAACAAACAAACAAACCCGGTCGTGAAGATTTGGTTGAGGGTATACAAAAGAATCACATGAAAAAACAAACGAAACAGGGTCGATCCCTTCATTTTTCTGCCATTCTGCGCGATTCTTCTCCAGCGAACCCTCTGGTTCCTTCGGTTCACCAGGCGCGCTGCATGACCATCATGCGGCGGCTAGGCGGTGGGACGCAGACGTGGAACAGCACGAAGGCAACCAACGCGAAGAGCACGAGGCAGTCGATGCCGGCCGCATCGCCGCCGCCTTTCTTCTTGTCTTTGAGGTTCAACACTATTATTTTCGCCATTGTTCCTGGGCAAGCTAGCTCGTGGACTGCAGTGGAGATGAGAAATACGAATGGAGGTACAGGTGCGTACGTACTTACTACCGGGACCGGGAGTCTTCCATAGAGTCGCCTGGCGGTAGCTGCTTGGGTTCGTTGAGACTTGAAAGGGAGGAAAGGCGCGCCAGCGAGCAGGGCTGGTGGCTTTTTTCTTCGGTTCATCGAATGGGGGAAAATATCCACATCTTTGAGTATGTGGGTCTGGCGACTGGTGTTATGTAGCTAGGGAGAAGGAGACAAATGATGGGTGGAGGATGGGTAGGATACTGGAGACTACCCAGTAAGGAGGGGGAGGGACAATATATATTCATCATCACCGGTTCACAGTGGACTTAGACTGGGTGAACAATTATCCAATTTCAATCCATTGTTAATTAGTCAAATAGAGAGAAAGGGCTCGTGGTTGTTTGTTAATAGAGCCGTGGTGTTGTTTGGTTTTGTATAACACGGAATCGGACAAAATACGTAACAAGGAAGTGAACGATTTGGGAAACGGGAAGTCAACGACTCCTTGGGCAACTGTCCATAGTCAGACGAAGTCTACAGCACCCTCAAAGCGGTGGTTCATTCATCACGTCCGACGTTAAAGCAGGAGGCGAGTTGGTACTTGGTAGGCCCTAACCAAGAGAACGACGCAACAGCCATCGTTTAAAATGAATGAAAAAAAATATTTCGTCGTCTTTAATCTCACATGTTGATATAGATCCCAGATTAAACTTCCCTATCCCTGTGGTCACAGGTGACAGGATGGAGCGGGTAAAGGAAATTTCAATCTCTTTCACTAGCGGATTCAGACTATCACATAATCGCCTAACTTAATATCTACTAGTTAAGTTATACTTTTGCTAATCGAATTTACGGAACACAATGTAGTCAGTATGTTCGGACTATACATCCAAGAAAAAAAAATGATTATGTACCAAACATGAATTGAAATTCGTCTAATAAGTCAAAAATTTAAAAAACAACCACTATGTACAAAATATAAATTTAAATCCATCTAAAAACTCACAAATTTCAACGCTTAAAAAAAAATACACACACAAATGATATCATTGAAAAACCTGAATTCCAAATCGCGTTTTGAGAATATTGCAAATTAAGTACTTTTCATGGCCACTTCCTGTAGACACTTCTTACCAATATAGCACGTACGCTATGAGGTAGCTTATTGCATCACGTAGAAAAAGTTCATTGTCAAGAAAGTTTTGCCGGTATTGTTCTCACCAAAATATCCATCCGATCAACGATTAGGCAGTTCGGAGAAATTGGCGTCATGAAATCTCATCACCGCAATAACCAATCCCTACATAGTCTAAACATGGATTGATCACTGTTTAATAACACGTATCTTGCTTCGAAGTTTTTTTCACGACTGAAATCACTCTTGTCGGCTTCTCATGAGGTAATTGATATCAAGTGGAAGTTGTTTTCGGGTTGATATTCCATGAAAGTCCAAAAAACAGTTGTATTTGTGTTAGTATAATGTCACTTGGAAACTGAGGAGACTCAGTGTTTTCACTTTCACGAGAACGATTGCCAAAAATATATAGAAAACTCCACTTGCCGCGTTTTCTGGATGAGTTCCATGAGCCAATACGACCCTAAAAGCAGACAAGAAATAGAAAACTAATTAGGATTGCATACTATTACTTGGAACCAATGGATCCAATTATTTGTTTTCTTTCAACAGATAGAATTTGAATAAAAGCGAACTGCCTACTAATTTCCTGGTTTCATATATATAAATATGTATATGTTCGTAAAACAAATATATCAACAATGACATAAAAGCTTATGTTATTATTATTTTAAAAAAAATTGTTCCTCTTACTAGCAACATGTGGCCAGTTGTCTTTTTGATTCGTTCTCTCGCTCCATTCGACTTTTCTGCGTGTTTTATCCAGTCGTAAGTGCTAAAAACACAAGCATTTCTATTTCACAATTACAATGTGACTAGCCTAACAAAAGACAAGATTTCAACATGCTACTACTGATAGAAATTCAAATAATTCTCACAAGAAGGAATGACGTTGGTTCTTCTTCATGATGGATTGAGTTTGGTAAAGGCGTTCTTATTAGAGATCATGCCCCTCTTACACCCAAGTTAGGGTGTATTCCTCCATCCGTTGCCCCCTCAACCTATCTTCTACCCCTTACCTTGTTTGAAATAAGAAAATGTTTATGGCCTTTGGATGAGTGGTAGGTCTCACATATGGCATGATATGTATCCTCTGGAATTGGTAACTTGAAAACTGAGGAGACTCGTGTTTTCACTTTCACAAAAACGATTGCCAAAAATATATAGAAAACTCCACTTGCCGCGTTTTCTGGATGAGTTCCATGAACCAATACGACCCTAAAAGCAGACAAGAAAAGAAAACTAATTAGGATTGCATACTATTACTTGGAACCAATGGATCCAATTATTTGTTTTCTTTCAATAGATAGAATTTGAATAAAAGTGAACTGCCTACTAATTTCCTGGTTCCATATATATATATATATATGTATATGTTCGTCAAACAAATATATCAACAATGACATAAAAACTTATGTTATTATTATTCAAAAAAAATTGTTCCTCTTACTAGCAACATGTGGCCAGTTGCCTTTTTGATTCATTCTCTCGCTCCATTCGACTTTTCTGTGTGTTTTATCCACTCGTAAGTGCTAAAAACAGAAGCATTTCTGTTTCACAATTACAATGTGACTAGCCTAACAAAAGACAAGATTTCCACATGCTACTACTGATAGAAATTCAAATAATTCTCACAAGAAGGAATGAGGTTGGTTCTTCTTCATGATGGATTGAGTTTGGTAAAGGCGTTCTTATTAGAGATCATGCCCCTCTTACACCCAAGTTAGGGTGTATTACTCCATCCGTTGCCCCCTCAACCAGTCTTCTACCCCTTACCTTGTTTGAAATAAGAAAATGTTTATGGCCTTTGGATGAGTGGTAGGTCTCACATATGGCATGATATGTATCCTCTGGAATTGGTAACTTGAAAATTGAGGAGACTCGTGTTTTCACTTTCATGAAAATGATTGCCAAAAATATATAGAAAACTCCACTTGCCGCGTTTTCTGGATGAGTTCCATGAACCAATACGACCCTAAAAGCAGACAAGAAAAGAAAACTAATTAGGATTGCATACTATTACTTGGAACCAATGGATCCAATTATTTGTTTTCTTTCAACAGATAGAATTTGAATAAAAGCGAACTGCCTACTAATTTCCTGGTTCCATATATATAAATATGTATATGTTCGTAAAACAAATATATCAACAATGACATAAAAACTTATGTTATTATTATTAAAAAAAAATTGTTCCTCTTACTAGCAACATGTGGCCAGTTGTCTTTTTGATTCATTCTCTCGCTCCATTCGACTTTTCTGTGTGTTTTATCCACTCGTAAGTGCTAAAAACAGAAGCAGTTCTGTTTCACAATTACAATGTGACTAGCCTAACAAAAGACAAGATTTCAACATGCTACTACTGATAGAAATTCAAATAATTCTCACAAGAAGGAATGAGGTTGGTTCTTCTTCATGATGGATTGAGTTTGGTAAAGGCGTTCTTATTAGAGATCATGCCCCTCTTACACCCAAGTTAGGGTGTATGCCTCCATCCGTTGCCCCCTCAACCTGTCTTCTACCCCTTACCTTGTTTGAAATAAGAAAATGTTTATGACCTTTGGATGAGTGGTTGGTCTCACATATGGCATGATATGTATCCTTTGGAATTGGTAACTTGGAAACTGAGGAGACTTGTGTTTTCACTTTCACGAAAACGATTGCCAAAAATATATAAAAAACTCCACTTGCCGTGTTTTCTGGATGAGTTCCATGAACCAATACGACCCTAAAAGCAGACAAGAAAAGAAAACTAATTAGGATTGCATACTATTACTTGGAACCAATGGATCCAATTATTTGTTTTCTTTCAACAGATAGAATTTGAATAAAAGCGAACTGCCTACTAATTTCCTGGTTCCATATATATAAATATGTATATGTTCGTAAAACAAATATATCAACAATGACATAAAATCTTATGTTATTATTATTAAAAAAAATTGTTTCTCTTACTAGCAACATGTGGCCAGTTGTATTTTTGATTCGTTCTCTCACTCCATTCGACTTTTCTGTGTGTTTTATCCCATCCTAAGTGCTAAAAACAGAAGCATTTCTGTTTCACAATTACAATGTGACTAGCCTAACAAAAGACAAGATTTCAACATGCTACTACTGATAGAAATTTGAATAATTCTCACAAGAAGGAATGAGGTTGGTTTTTCTTCATGATGGATTGAGTTTGGTAAAGGCGTTCTTATTAGAGATCATGCCCCTCTTACACTCTAGTTAGGGTGTATGCCTCCATCCGTTGCCCCCTCAACCTGTCTTCTACCCCTTACCTTGTTTGAAATAAGAAAATGTTTATGGCCTTTGGATGAGTGGTAGGTCTCACATATGGCATGATATGTATCCTCTGGAATTGGTAACTTTTGGTTTATATCCTAGGTCATTACTACCTATTTGTTTTTAAGAGTGATAAAGGAAGGTGCCTAGATCATGACGAACTTGAAGCTATGGTATTGCCACAGACTTTGTTCACTTACAAGGTCAAATATAGTGATTACAAGAAATATGGCTATAGATAAAGGTGATTTTCTCACCAATGTTGTAAAAATAATGCACTTTCTTATATAAAAGAGGTTGAGGATGAGAAGAATATAATTTTTCTATAAATGAAGATTACAATTTTCAAGTACATCAACTCTAAATTTGTATGAAGAAGTAATATCACATACATAGGGTGCATTTGAGATGATTTATTTTTACAAGGTAAATATTCAATTTTCTTATATATTATATTATCTAACTTGGATAGTGTCTTACAATTAGATCAATAACCTAACATTTTAGTTCTAATTGAGCGAGCGTATAAGTAAGCTTGTCTTTGAAAAAATATTATATCTTTACCACATTTGAGTCATCTTTACCAATCTTTTCCATGATGAATGCAAGGTTGGTATCTTCAACTTTTGTTGAGATGTTCAACATCCTTTATTTTCTTCCCACATGATGAGATATATTTCCTTTTTGAATAAAACTTTGTCATTTCATAGATATAAGATATTGTGCATCCTTTTTGCAATAATTGGAGTCTTCAAATAAACTTTATATGCTCTCCATTGTCGAATCCTTTAAATCTTTATGGATTTTCTTAGCTTTTCCATACTCTTACACTTGCTACGTTGATAATGAGCTTTCACATGTATATTCATGACTCAACTCAATTTCCCCACGAATATACATGATCACAGTAGCTAAGGTCGTCCCCAAAAAGAACTATCATTATTAGTCACAAGAATTATTCATTTTCAACAATCTAGATCAGTTTAAGTAGATATTTTGTTTGAATTATTTATATAATGGCCAGGATTTTCAATAACTAACATTAACATGTTGAAAAAATCATATATAATTCTTATTCAAACAATTTATAAAGGGATGCATTGATGTCCCAATACTCCTAGTAACGGTAGAAAATAACTATCCTACCTCCTTATAACTCTTTCATGTCTAAACACACACACACACACACACACACACACACACACACACACACACACACACACACACACACACACACACACACACACACACACATATATATATATATATATATATATATATATATATATATATATATATATATATATATATATATATATATATATATATATATATATATATATATATATATATATATATATATATATATATATATATATATATATATATATATATATATATATACATACTATAAAAGGAGAGAATTCATGTTGCGCTCTCCTTGATCCTCTCTCTTCTCACAATTTTTCTCAACTCTTTTTTATATTTGTTTTATTTTATATTTTCTCTTTCATGATAAAATCAGTTGTTACAAAGAGGGGAATATTTATTCCCACATTTTCCTTATCACAACGACTAAGATAACTACAACTCACACTCCTATTAGGCTAACGTTCCCACTCTCAAGTACAACCTACCATATTTTCTACTTAAAAACAAGCCTAAACATTTGTTAATAAAGTTACCTATCTATACTACTATGAGAAGAGCGAGTTCATGTTGCACTCTTCTTAATCCTCTCTCTTTTCATGATTTTTCTCAACTCTTTTTTATATTTGTTTTATTTTATATTTTCTCTTTCATGATAAAATCAATTGCCAGAAAGAGGGGAACATTTATTCCCACGTTTTCCTTATCATAAGGACTGAGATAACTACCATCTCACTCCTATCAGGCTCACGTCCCCACTCATCAAGCACGAACTACCACATTTTCTACTTGAAAACAAACCTAACCATTTATTAATAAAGTTACATATACAAATAGGATTTCTTAAAATATTATGCACATGTAAAATATATATGTTTTTATTAAATATACACATTGTATATTAATGAATATAATATTTTATTTTTCTAATATTTAATGTAAAATAAAAATGTTCAATGGGGCATGCACATTTGTACGTGTGTGTTAACTATATATATATATATATATATATATATATATATATATATATAAATATATATGGCTAAAACAATTGTGTACCTGAGTACATGTAGTTTACATGTACCCATATTCATTTATGATGATTATAAAATTCTGTTTGACAATCTAACCATATGGATGTGATGCGTACCACTTAGATTGGATGTATATCAAAAATCACCACAATACGATATTCATACATCATCCTATGAAAGAATATGTATATTTAGCAATCAACGGTAAGTTAAAAAAAATTACAGAAATCGTTGGATGATATATTACTATATCTCATGATTTATATGAGATACGGTGATAATATTTTGAACACATCTAATCTATATAGTGTTGAATCAATCCATATGGTTAGATTTTGTGTGCATACTCCACATGTGCCATTTTAATGGTAGGTACACATAAGTTATATGTACCGGCTGGTACACACTTCCTAACTTCTATATATATATATATATATATATATATATATATATATATAGTAATAATCCTCCTCAATTTTGTTAGTTCCATCAATCAAATAGGTTGTCATAAGTGAGCTATCCCAATTTTAGGTGTAAGGAGTGGAACCTGAGAGGAATCCACTTCTTATGTAATTGAGGAATAAACCCATCAAATCCAAACATGCTAATACATATGGCAGAAATGATGTATTTCATTTTTCAAACATTATCTATCAAACAAGATCATCTGATATTAGTAAAAAACTAATTGTGCCAACTTCATTTTGATTTATAATTCTTCACCACAAGAGTTGTATTATAAAAAGATGAGTGTACATCTAATTATTTCAAATCATCAGTGTAGAGGAAAAATTATCCATCCCAATCTTTCCTATGGTACAATACTTAGTACAAGTTCTCTTGAGTCACCATACTCTAAACACCTTTATCTTGGTGGTTTGAGATCAAACCCTAAAGAGGAAGAAATAAGAAAACATGTGTATTAGTAAAATAATATCGTTGTCATTAATAAAACATTTGGGAATCATAAGGTATGTTAAGCACAAAGTGGAGGTGTTCCCATAAAATAGAGGCTAAGCATTTTTAGATGAGTTCAACAAGAATAGTTTGAAAGGATAGTTAAATAAAAGATGAGGCATACATTGTATAAAGGAACATGCATATACTTGTACAACAATAAGTGCAAAGAATGCTTGTGTATTTATTGTGAGAAGAATAGAAAAATATAAAGCATGCATGTAGAAAATAACACATCTAACATAAGTTGTGGAGAAAGCAATAAAAGATACACATATACCCTTTTAAAATACACTGCACAAAATATCACATCTGCACGATTATTTGGTGTGGGTACATAGCACATACACATGTATAATCTACAGACTACAATATACCAGTAAGTCACTATACAATGAAGTAAAGTATTAGCAGGTACAACATGGAAAAAGGATAAAAAATTAGGGTACAAATCCCTTGAAACCATAAGGATACTTGCAAATACTAACATGGAGGAACAACAGTTTAAAAATGAATCTTAAGGGATGTCAAGAGAGTATTAAAGCGATTTAATGCCTCAATGAAAATGTTTAGAGTTTACCCATAAACATGCCCAAATAAAAAAAAGCTTTTTTGCATACCTCATATTTACTACTAATCCTATTTGTAGGGGTAAACTATTGATATTTTTCATTCTAGACTAGATGTCTTATATACACATTGGTCTACAATAAGCAATTTACAATCCAAAGTATATCTAAACCTAGTATTAGTTACCTAATGTGGAGTAGTGTTTTTCAGTCTTAGAAATACCCATAAACAATTTGAGGGATGGGATTAATAATTATTTATTAGAATACCCCATTCTTGGAATATCTAGGGTTTAATTCAACATACCTTTATATATTAGTCATACGCTCATACATATATCTCAAAAAGTATATAAATACAAGCATATACCATATGGCTATATGAGTCTAAATTAGATTCGTTTATGGTCCAAAATGTCATCAAATCTAGAATAGGCTCATAAAGACATCAAGTCATCTATTTTCCTATTCATTGACCATCTTTCTTTTTATGGTTCTATCTCTTGGACACCAATATCTTCAAAATATATCTGTGTAAATAAAAATAATTTCTAAATCTAATATGTTTATAAATACCACATTATATATGTATGTATATATGAATCTCAGGTTTATATGTGATAAACATTAAGGTAGTTGACCAAACATGTTTATTATCATGATAACTATGTTGATTGAAATGTTTGATTATTTTCTAGTCTCCTTTCTTATATTTTTTTTGCTCTATATGTTCTAGGATTAAAACTTATTATGCACATATATATATACTTGTAAAATTAGGGTTTGAGATGGTAAATAGTCTGATGTAACTAATTTTGATGTCAAATAAACATGTGGATTATTGTTTAACTTCTTACTATGAATTTATACATTGTCTTTTCTGGAAATAGTAAATACAATCTGTGCATATGGTATATCTACAAAATTCCTATGTACTGATACTAATGTAATGCTATATACAAATAACTTTACAATTTGATGGTCTAAAAATCAAAATAACTTATGTGATTGTCCATCTCATACTTATCACTCTAACCTCTTGTGTAATAAGAAATAGGAAAGATACAACTAGAAAAGTTACTAACATACAAACCTTTCTAATCACTCATATACAAATATACTTGAATGACAAAGTAGGCTCAACATGCAACATGTTAGTACATTGTTGCGTGTATGTAATATCCTCAATTTTGGTAAAATTGAATTATATAAAATAAGGCTTGCATTGATAAGTAATTCCTAAATGGTATTATTGGTGGAATAAGAATGTCAATCACTTTGTGGTATGGGTGCATCCCATGGTCTATATAAAGGCCCATAAGACTATTTGCTTTGCAAAAAGGTCCTTGGAGCACAAGTCAAATAAATAAGATATTTTGTGCATAAATAAATATTAATGGTTTTATGGTTTGATGTGAAAATGAAATATAAAATAATATGCAAGTGTCCAAAGGAAAATTAGATACATGGTGGTTTAGATAACAAAAGGAATAATTATCTAGCCAAGAATGGAAATCTAATGTTTTAGGACATTAATTAGTATTATTTTGATTAGACTTTTGGTATACTTGAAAACAAAATGTAAAAGAATAGAATTTGAGAAATTGGGAGGACAAGGACTTTCCATGGGATATGGTAATGGAATGTTTAAATAGCAAGTTTTGTATTCCATTAGATCCCATGGGATAAAGAGAGACATTCTCCCCCTCTCCCACACCCGTGGCGGAGGTCGAACGCTTGGGAGGGTGGTAAACTAAGGTAGTAGTTGGGATTCGAACCTGGGTCCCTTTGTTAGGGGACACCGTGCTTGACCACTTGAGCCACTGCTTGTCGGATCCATTAGATCCCATGGATTAGATAATATTTGGGAAAAATATTAATGAGTTCCTATAATCAATTTAATGAGTATATCAAAGAGTGAGTTTTTCCAATAAATATCAAAGACCAAATATAAGTTAGAAAGATATTATTTTTAGGGAAGTGAAGAGTTCCTTCTTGTAACATTGAGATGTATGTAATGAATAACTTGAGAAGTTCTTATATAAATAAATGAAGGAGGAATATACTCAATCCTTTCCTAGAACCATGCCTTGCCTTTTCGTAATAATAGTTGATGTATATTTTAATGGTTATGGCGCATTTGTAGGATTCATAATATCAAAGTGCCTTGCCATATTTGGCATCACCCATATAGACTAAGAAAGAGAAAAGATAAAGAAGGTGTGGAGGGAGGTTATGAAAAGGTGTATTATCAGATCTTAATGAGATAAATCACCTTTCTTTTAATGGATTATGTATACAATTTCCTCTCTCTCCCGTGGATATATGAGGAAGGAGATGGAGACTCATACTTTCTAAAATTTTTTACCTACCTTGAGTCCCAAAACTGGAGAAAACCCATACCTGCCACCCATGCCTCTGCTACCCATCATCCTCCCCAAGATCCTAAAGGACCACCTGTGATCTATAAATAAAGGGACATGGGTGTCCTTGCCTCCACGATGAGTGTAATAGAGATCTCTTGACCCCTCCATGCAACTGAGAACCAGCGGGTGCAGATCTCCCATAGAGCCCATACCTAAAACACACAACGGAGCCTTCATCCTATCCTTGCCCTAGATAAAATGAACGACTGTAGAAAGCCTTGGTCTAAGTACTGACCTTGGCAAGAGACCTGCACCAACCCATGATTAGCGTAAAGCATCCTTGTGAGGTCCATGATGAAGCCTTCATCCCTGCCTCTAGGTTAGGTGCATGCTTGACCTACTAAACCTCGACTTCCCACTAAGGTGCACTGCTACAAAGACTATGCGAATGCCCTCCACTCACACACCTTTGGGCAAAGCAAAGGCACCCCTCCAAGTGTGGTGGGACTGTGTGGTGGTGGCCACACCTTTTCTTGGTCTAGTCATGTCTTGGACTGAGAAGGCAAGCCACTGGTTGGTCTGTCAGTTCATCTGCAACCCTAGGGCACGAAAGAGAGGAAGCAGAGGTAGGGAATATATGGACACTAAATGACATGAGTGCCCCTAAGTCATTATGCTAAGGTAAGGGGACTAGCCTATTATTTCCTACTTTATTCATGCTATCGCAGGTACCAACATGGCATGCATCCATATGCTGAATCCGGACGTGTGGGAAAATAGGGGTAAACCATTATATGTTAATGTGGTGTGCTGCCATTGGTCCAGAGGGGTTTGCTTTGCAATAATCATAACTAAATATTGGCAACTCAAAAAATATTAGAAGTATATACCAAATTGATTGTGAAAATGAGAGAAATGTGAATAAAATGTCTTTGAGACCTAAATCTTAGTCTAATTCCAAAAGTTCCTTGGATGCATGTTTAGTAAATAATCAATAAACCCTAAATTTGTACAATAAGATGTTGAATATGCTAAAACATTTACTTTGCCATATTTACTGATATTGTTGGATAAGATGAGAAATCAAGATGACTATGATAAATAAGGATTCTAATGTGAATCATCATGAATATGATAAATTAGGGTTAAAAATCCTAACTTGCTAAGTTGTTAATGAAATTAATCAAATCTAAGTGATCATCATGACAGGTTATGTTGGATATAGTAATTATGGTTTCGAAGAATGACTCTAATGATATCTCGACAACAAGGAACTCTAAACCTTAGAATAGAACCGAGTAGGGTATAATGTAACTAATGTGATGGTGCCAATTTAGGATTTACATACATGGAGATTAATTGATTGGATTCCTTTTATTATGCTTGATTGGATGATATGCTTAAAGTATGATTCAACAATCAACATGGTTAAACAAAAGGTACGTGGTTACACTTATGATTACCTGCATTAGTTTGCTGATGTTTTCTGAGGATTTATCGAGGAGTAAACAACAAAATTGTTGGATGTTTATTTTCACTCTATTCAATTATAATGCCACTATGAGTATCACATAAAGAAATATTATGTGAAGAAAAAGCCAATTCTTATTTACAAGTTATTGATTAAATATATGTTGTTATGCACTTGAATAATTTTACATGCACCCCATGTACACAATATATTTTGACATACTGATCCATGCTCTTGTTTCACAATGTTTTCGATACACACTAGATAAGATGATGTCAATATTTGTTTGATAGATGGAATTACTTGAAGACATTAGAGTTAACATGTAAGGAGTATTAGTTAGATACTTCTTCTCATATGTACAGTTCTCATGTAGAAATTTCATGTAACTCCTTCGAGGAGGATTTTGTAAATGATATTTGAGTTCATGAAAATTATTTTCTACTATTTATTATTTAGTAAAATCTGGATCCTTGGGAAATTTTAGGTAATGTCTCTCAACTTTAAGGCCTTCCTTAATTGGGGGTTTCCAAAAAGTGAGGTTGTTACAGTGTATGTATATGCATATACCATAGATCTAATATAACCCCTACTTGATTATTACTTTTTGTTGTGTATCTTTCTTTCATCATAATTAACTAAAATCTCATTATTCATATAGGAAAAGATCACTGGCCTTGATTATTGAACCCAACTAATCTTTGAGGATCAATTTGTAGACCGAATCTTATGGACAAGGTTGACTTCACCTTGGAGACACCCCATATGTAGATTCTCCTAAATGTGACAACAAATCTAATTTATTTTTCGGGCTATATGCTTCATTGACTCAGTACGTGGTTAGTAATGCTGTGATGGGGGTTTCATATAGATGTGATGTTGAGCGCTCTGGAGTCTTTTACTTCAGTTCAACATGGCCCCAATAGGGACTAATTACAACATGTTATAAGTGTTACAGGGCTTGGTCCATACCAGGGAAAGAGAGGTTTTACACTCATGTAAGCTAAGGGGAAGAGAGAGAGAGCCAACATTGAGATATACTACTATTTTAGCATAAAGGTACATGATAATGGAATTAGAAGGAGGGCTCACCATCTTCCTCCATTTTGTGATATGTATCAAAAGATGAACCATATGTGCTTGAGTGAGAAAATCCTAGTAGGAATAGAGGGTAAAGTGATGGTGGAAGTGTTTACTGGTAGGAGATGGACAAAGGCTACTGAGTTTCAAGTTCAAAATGGGGTTCAACTCAAGGGTTTAGTTGAAGGAGTTGATAGCTTGCATTGTTTTATGTTTGTGTCTGCGATGTTGGTTGTGTATTGTTTCAAACATGGTATATGGAAGGAATTTTTCCACTATGTGTGTAGATAGGTCGAGGTTTGTAGGAATCTATGGGGTTTGAGGAAGGACATATGCTTTTTCATGCTTTGATGAGGCCGATAGTTACATTGCCACCCATTGGTATGCCTTGGTGATAGTGTCTCATGGACAAGGAGGCATGATAACAAAGAGAAGAGAAGGACATCTACGTATAGTGAAGGGTGAGAGTGGAGAGGATAAGGAGAAAAAAACAAATAGGATGTGACATAGAGATGAGAAAAATGGGAGGAGGAAGACTACTAGTCAAGTGTAGTAAGGATGCCTATTATATATGTAGTGGAGAGGATGTGCATGAGAGATGGGTGTCGTTATATGGAAGATAAAACTTAATATTAGGTTTAATTGAAATTTTGAATGCATTAGTACTTATATAAAATATTAAAAATTCAATCACTTATAGGAGATGTTAAATGATGGTTGGATGACCTAAATTTTGGTATGCTCATTAATTAGAAGTAAGGAATCAAGCTTTAACAATCCTTACACTTTTCATAATTCTTTGGTATTTTAAATTTATGTATTGTTGATAAGTAATCACATAATGAATTTTATTTTCCTCTTTTGATCAACCTAATTTCCTTAATCATATAGACTTCAACAGATTCTAGAGTTTCAAAGTAGTGTCAAAACTAATTGTTTGATGAATTTGTAAAACTAACTCTAATTGAAGACTTGTTTAATTATCTCATTTCAAAAACCCTAGAAAAGGATATTTATTACAATATCACATTTCTTGACTTTGATTACCTTATTATATCTAAATCACTAAATAAAGAATCAATAGTAAAATAATTGGAAGGAGGCATAAGACAGGGAGGGTTGAGACACGAACCTAGGTCTAAGTTTGTTACAACTCTTCACCTATAAGTTGGATTTTTTTCTTTAAATCTATCCATCCATAAACCCATCTCAAACATTATGCACAATATCAACTAGACTAAATCCTTTTTTGTGGTATTTATTAATTTATTAGTCATGATAAGATTCATTAAGAGATGTTATTTCCTCATTTTGTACCTAGCTAGTCAGTTATTGTATTTGTGTAACATTAATTGAGGAAATATCCCTTAGGTACCTAGTGCATTTATCCTTCAGATGATACTGAAGTCAAAATAATCATTGCTATATTAAGGTACATGAATTCACCCCTTAATAGATTTGACTATTGTCAATCTAACCATATAAAAGGTAGGTAGGGGTAGATCTACCACATCATATATATCCAAAACTTCTTATTACCGATTGATACATTCTTATGCCTAGGGTTTCACAATTGATTGAACTATTCAAATGGTTCTTTTTTGGATGGTTTCTATATAATTTACACACATTCAATCATGGCTTAACTTAAAAACTATTCAAGAACTTTTCATTTGTACATATAATTCAATGATTGAAAGTAATTTTTATGAAGAAAACTCCATGATGTAAATTGGAGAAATGTGTCAAAATCAATGCCATAACCAAGTCAACAACTTTTCACCTTAACTCATATAGGGACTATGTACATCTAATAACTTTTCACCTGTAATGAAGTCACTAGTTTTAAGAACCTTGAAAGAGAATGACATGTATATATAATTAATAAGAAAAAATATATTTCATATTATCTAAAGAGATTATATAATATATAGTTAATAAGATTGATATATTTCATATTATCTAATGAGACTATATAATATCTATTGTATGTTATCGATATCCAGTGCAAAATATTTGACAATTAGGTCCATATATCACATCACGTAGTATGCACATGCCCAACTGTTGTTGTGTTTAGCACACTATAAATTTCAACATACAAAATGTTAATAAATAAAAACAAGCATAGTTCACATAAATAATGTATACATTGGAGTCAGGAAACTACATTCGCTTTCTCTCAAACTATCGGTTTATTCTTTGTCTTGTACACGTATACTCCAACTTTTTTGAAATCTTTTAAAGCCCTACATGTTAATGTAACACATTAAATTCCATTACTAAATAGTAATGTAATAATAGAGGTGGACAAACGAAATGCTGTCTTTTCATTATTGAATTCCCTTTGTAATAAAATTCTAAAAAAGAATAGGTTACCTCAACTTTTGAAAGTCCCACTTTTGGACTTTTTTTGCGATGTGATGGCCCAAAGAATGCTTTTATGCCCATACTAGTGCCTGCAACCCTAACACATTCAGGATGCTCTGGGTTACCAAGAGCAACTATCAATTCATCCCTTATGCCCTCAGGGATGAACTTGCCTTGCTTCCTCTACTCGTGAAGCTCCCGCTAATCACCACCAATAGAAATTGGTAAGTAAACATAACAATCATCAATATCAATTGCTCTAATAGTTGAATTTTACCATTTTTGTAGCCGCCTCAGTAGTTTCGGGCTTGGTTATATCTCTTTTCTTGTTCTACCTCCCTGCTATCCACACAACATGGTGAGGTAGAGGTGTAGGAGTAACAGTAGAGGATTCACCAGTCTCCCGAGTAGCAACAGACTCAGCAACAATAAAAGCCAGTAGTTTTTGGCGAACACCTGCATAGCCAGTTGAACCCATCGTGTGGTCATGCACATTCAGTGCACGCCTTGCTCTTTGAGCATCACTGATAGCCTTGTTAGTAAGTACATTGAATTGGTTAGTAACACTAAAGGTCAATTGTGAATAGGTGAATTCATAAGAATTGGTTAATACCTTGAATTCATTAGTATTTTTCTTGGCAACAAATGCCTCCCAGTGCTTCAGTTCCAGGTAGTTCCATTACTCAGTGGAAGACTTCTTCCTATTCTCAGCATCTCGAATGTATAGTTGGGTGAGATTTGTCCTATAGTTCCTTAGGACCCTCCCACAATGCTGCATCACCTTTTTACGATGTAGGATTTCATCCAATTCAAATATACTCTACAAAATGTCATATATTTAATTGACTAGTATATCCTAAAAATTAGTATTATGCAAAATAGAATTGCAAATGATAATAACGGACACATAGTTCTTTCCATATTAAGTCTTTCTTCCCTTTAGGAACACTATGCCAAGAACATTCTAAATGATGACTACAATGGCTACGTGTAAGAACCCCAAGATATGATATAAACGAGTTGCGGTTCACTCCAGCTTGATTTCCTGCATGATCAAAATCCACAACCAGTTTTGGTCCATTGCCCTTTTGTTGTAGTAACTTGTTCATCATAGTGATGGCCCTTACTTTTTCAATTTTTTTACTGCTCATCAAGTGTCACAAGGTTTTCAAGGGGTACATCCTCAACCTAAAAATTGACAAAAAAAACTTATAGGATATAACTTATAAATGGACATATAGATAGAAATGTAGGATATATTTCAAAACTTACATTGTGAGGTGGTGCCTCATTGATAGCCTCACCCTCACGATAATCATCATTACAATCATCATACTCATGGTCATCCATCTGAAAGTGTCATTAAAAAAACCATACATTTAGCATTTAACATAACTATAAGATAATATAACATTATAAAGTTTTGTTTTGGATAAGGTAAAATATTACTAAACACAAAAAAATGTATAGGTGAGCCTATACTGTACAGAGGGAGGTTAATGACAAAACCCCACTGTGGCCAAACAACAAGTTATGAACATGGGGAGAATAACTACAAAAAACCCCATTGTACTCTGACAACATGGTCAAGACCCTTATAAATCTCGGGTCTGACCTTACAAGCCATGGCTAACCTCTCAAAGAGAACGTCAAAAGAGGCCACTCTATCCACCTCATCACCTCCATGAAGTCTTCTATTCCTTTCCTGCCAGATGAGATAGATGATGGCGGCCATTCCCGTTCCCCCAAACGCCAACATGTTCTTGTTCCTGGTAGTTGAGGACATGGTCCAAGGAATCCCTTCGGCTAAAGAAAGAGGCGGCAACCCGCCCCATCCACATTTCAAGGACCAGTGAGTCCAGACATATCTGGAGAAAGAACACGTGAAGAAAAGATGACCATGTGACTCCTCCTCGGTCTTACAGAGAAGGCAGAGGGGGTTCACCTCCAAACCCCACCGAATCAATCTATCAGCAGTGGGGAGACGGCTCAGAATCGCTCTATACAAGCAACAACTCCACTTAGGCGAATGGAGCCTATTCCAGATCAGCTTCGCCCAAGGAACCTCACGTCCGAGAAACTTGAGAATCCAAGGTTTCTCCACTATTCTTTTACACGCATCATTTTCATCAAACAGGTACTTGCTCCTCACAGTTGGCCACCCCTGTTTCATTCTCCACCAGGTAAGTGAGCACCCACAGTCTCCTTCAGCACTCTCTAGGTATCCATCAAGAATCTATCAATTCTTTTGAGTGTGGAACCTTCCACCAAAGCTCTAGTGTCCTGCAGACCCAAGCCGCCCTGCTTCCGGTCCCTGGCAATGGTGTCCCATGCAACACCATGGGCTTTACCGCCCCACAAAAACCCACTGATGAGGCTCCAAACTTTATCAGTGATGAACCATGGAAGCTCAGTCTGATTACACCAAAAGTGAAATTTGGACGTCAAGACATACTTGCACAGCACCAAACGCCCCGCGAAGGATATTGAGATCCCTGCCCACTTGTCTATGGCAGTTCGGAGATCGTCCACAAGCTACCCAAAATCTTTACCTCTACCCCTACCTCCCGATAAAGGAATACCAAGGTACTTCGTGGGGAAGCGCCCTCGGGTTATACCAGCTGCAGTTCTGAGCCTACCACGTCCGTTGTCACAGGAGCGGGAGAGGTACACCTTAGACTTTATGGCATTGATGTAAAGACCAGTGAGTTTCCCAAACTTTTCCAGAATGATTCGCACCCTCCGAAGGTATTTACAATGACCGACTATAAATACCATAACGTCATCAGCGAACACCAGATGAGAGATAGCAGGCATATTTCTAAGTTTGAAAACCTTGATAGTGCCTTCTTCTTCCTCCTTGTTAATGATGTGAGATAGGCCCTCCATAATGATTGTAAACAACAAGGGTGATAAAGGGTCACCCTGACGATGACCATTAGAAGCAATGAAAATACCATGACACATTGATATAAGAACATATAAAAAAATAAAAACATGCCTCTAATACTGTGATCTTTTATTAATTAACATTCCTTTAGTGTGATCTCTGCACACATATAAGTCATCGTTAGATTAAATATTTGGTGTTGGCAACCCAACTGAGAATGGACTTGAGTCATCATACTTATCATAATACTCTTCTTCATCTATAGGATCTTCAATGAATGTCTTTTACCATGAAGAACAACCGACCATTTTTCATTTGTAGGATCACTGATATAAAATACTTATTTCTCCTGTGATGCCGATATGAATGGTTCACCCTTCTCACCAATCTTTTCAAAGTTCACTAACGTGAAACCCAATTCATCCACTATAACTCCTTTGGTGTTATCAACCCAATTACATTTAAAGAGTGGAATTCTAAAATCTACATAGTCAAACTCCCATATGTCTTCAATGACACCATAATATGACATTTTAGCTTCACATGGACTCTTATCCTTTGCACTGGAAAAAAACAATGAAAACACTTGAAGGGTGACCCCATTGTTTTGGATGATGCTCTTATCATCTTGATGCTTTGTGTAATATGATAACCCATTTATATCAAACCCTTCATAAGACATAACATTCATTTTTGGTTTAAAGGTGAGACATTTGATATTTTCAACAAGATTATTTGGTTTTTGATATAGTTGATGTAAGACTTTATCTTCAAACCACTTAATAAATGTCTTGTTATGCTCTCTAGCAAGCCACATTGAATTGGCTTGAGGATATTGTTTCTTGATGAAATTGGTATGTTCCACAATATAAACACTCACTTTGTCGATGTTGTGTATAATATACAAGTGAGCTTGTTCCAACAGCTCACAACTGATTACTTTCATTTGTGATCCTAAAATCCCTTTGCCAGAATACTCCTCAATATTCTTGTCATTTACAAGAGCGTCATTACCACTCAGAAAGTCATTACAAAATTCCATAACCTCTCTTGCCACATATCCCTAAATAATACTTCCTTTAGGCCAATAATGGTTTCGAACATCACCTTTAAAAATGCTCATGTATTGTTCAAAAGGACACATCTAATGCAAGAAAACTGGTCCCAACATTTTCACTTCCCTAGTCAAGTGGACAACAAGATGTACCATGATATCAAAGAACAAAGGAGGAAAATACATCTCAAGCTGACATAGGGTAACAACCACTTCTCTTTGCAACTTATCAAGAGTCTTAGGATCAACAACTTTGTTGCACATACTGTTGAAGAAGAAATAAAGTCTGGTGATTGCAAACCTTACATGCTTTGTCAATATAGATTGAATTTCCACGGGCAATATTTGTTGCATTAGAGTGTGACAATCATGAGATTTAAGACCTATCAGCTCTAGATCTTTCATTGATACAAATCTACGGATGTTGGATGAGTAACCCTATGTCACCTTAACATTAACCAAGCACTCGCAAAAAGCTTTCTTCTCCTTTCTAGACAATGTGTAACTAGTAAGAGGTAAATATGTTCTCAGCATCATGCACAATGTTCCTAAACATGGGAGGTGGATCGATGTGCTCTACCCAAAACTATCCAATCTCATTAATGATGTCTACTAGAACTAGTTCGTTCACATCTACGTCATCAGAGGAAATTTCTTCTTCCACACTAGCACTGCTATCGACATCTACCGATTTCAAGTTTGAAATCTCTCCATGCTAGTACCATTATGTATAACCTTGTACAATCCCGTTTCACATAACATGACTTTTGATTTCTTCACCAGTGCTAACTTTCAAGTTGTTATCGCAATGCTTACATGGATAGTAGAACCTATCTCCAGTTTGTTTCCAATGTTCCTCCACAAATGTAATAAACTGATCAAGATTAGAAATAAACTATGGGGTGCAGCGATTTCGAATGGACATCCATGATCTATCCATTCTATGATCAAAGATAAAACAAGTATATATTAGGGTTTTGGGATTACATATTAAGTTAAGGGATTAGCGTTAACAGATTAGGGTTTAGGGTTAAAATATTTATTGGATTAGGGTTTAGCATTAAAAGATCAGGGTTTAGGGTTAAAAGATTTATAGATTGGGGTTTAGCACTAAAAGATTAGGGTTTAGGGTTAAAAGATTAGATTCCAGGGTATTATATATATAATAAGTGTGTACCACCTATCCCATTTTGGAACACCAAATCTCACCAGTAAGTGTATAATGTGTATTGGGTTTTCAAGAAAATTTTAGTAGCATTTTCACACTTCTCTCTAAGTACATCAATGTGCATGGGCAAATGCCCACCAACATATGTACTTAGAGAACAAATGGGGAAGTGCTAACGAAACATCATGAAAACCAAATATACATTATACACTTACATCTTAAGTGAGATTAAATGTTCAAGAACATGCCCAAACCGGGGACTATCTAAGACCTAATGAGTAAATCTGGAATAGGTTTCTAGGCCATAATACAATGTTGTCATTTATATACCTATGATCTTAGTGTCATCTAACACTTCAGCTTGCCCCGACTATAGGAGTGAATCTATAATTATATATTATGAGGGTTTGTGGATCAGGTTCATGTATTGTGTGTTGTACATATTGCTTCACCAACATTTAATCATTATCAAAATACTATTAATTAGAAAATGTAAGGATATCATCAGCTTTTAGCATTATCAAAACATAATTAACTATCAAATAGAAGACTAACATCATCTGTACTAAATATTTTTGTGGGATCCAATATAAGGTTGCCATGGCACACACATATATACAAGGTTTATTTAGGTTACATGTTAAAATTAAGCATTTTATTTTTGTCATATATTGTTAACAACCAAGCCGATCATCAATTCTATTAAATGAACATTACATGTTTATAGGGATTATTTGTTAACATATCTTAAGGATGAATTGAGGATGCAAACTTAGCCAATTCGCGGATTTACCTCTAGCAATGGCAATGATAGTAGTGGTTGTGCCCTGGGTGTACTGGAAACCCTAGATGTGGCTGGCTCCGATGGACTACCATGGTGATGAGCAACAGTAGGAGACCACGAGCAACAGTAGGCGACAGTAGTGAGCTCTGGCTCCGGCTACTGGCGCTGGCTCTGGATCGAGCAGTAGGACTACCAACACTGGCATTTGGAAGCTGGAGGAGAGGACCATAGGAGAAGAGGACTGGCTGGAGGAGAGGATCGACGGCGGAGACAGAGAAGAGGACCCGCGGCGGTGGCTTTGGTTGGAGGAGAAGAGCAGCAGCCGCGGTGGAGGAAAATCATAACAACCATGCGACCTAGCTTGTTCCAGTCAGGAATGAAACAAAGAAGGGGAAGAGTGTATTTCGTGTGGGTTCTATTAAGTTATCTTTAGTCATCGGTTATACAAAAACATTGGCACCTAACATCAATAGGTGTCGGTCAAATGTGAAAATTCACACCTATCTACAACTATAAAAAATAATTTTGCACCCGGTCAGGGTGTTTGTCGTCAGTTTCTAGATACAAAAAACTGACATCTATCCTCATAATATGACAAAAATTGTTCTTGAGTTACGATCATAATTGTCGGTTGCCAACCAAAAACCGATGCCGAATAGACAAATTAGGGGTAAAAATATTTTTTTGGGGACAACACGTGAACACACATCCTCATCGGTTCTTTGGCAAAAACCGACAATATATGAGGGGATAAATTTTGCCTCACGAAGGATGTTTAGTCGTCGGTTCCCTGTCAAAATCTGATGACTACTTAGGGATAAAAAATTTTGCGGGGGCTTGGCATGAAACATATTCGTCGATTTTAGATCAATCGACGCAAAATTCAAAATTTTGGAGTTAAATTTTTTTTCCTGGAAAATTGTATTTCACGAGTGATTTTAGACGTCGATTATTATTTCAAAAAACTGACTTTAAAGAAAAGTGATACTCGTGTCTTTTGTAAATTGGCCATCCTTCACATATAGGTGATAGTTGTCATTTTTAGCCAGTGTCGTAGTATATTGGCGTCGATTTTTTAGTTGGGTGAGTATGACACATGGGGAATGACTGTGAGTGATAGAGATGGGACTTGTGTCTCCTACAGGAGTATGATATCCTTATCCCTCTTGATTAACAAGACTTAGAAATACATGTCTGTGTACATGTGAGTCAATACGTGATGCTGAGCTTACATATATCTCAGACAGTCTGCTCTTAGTTCAAGAAACAAGATTGAATTTTGAAGAGGGTGACTACTCCATGCCTCGATTTCAATCTAGATATAATTGACAAGGAACTGTACAAGCATTGTAACACCATACACAAATTATAGGTTGAAGTTGTTCCCCAACTTTCCTTTTACTTGGGTAACATTGCTGTGTGACGAGGCACCACTCTTTGCTTATGATGTTATAAGTTAGTTATGGACATTAACTGCCAACGTGATATGAGACCTATATGGTCACACACATATGTCTCAACCTAGAAGAGGAGTTTAATCTGGAATGATGATTGAATTAATTACTAAAACATTTAGGTAATTGATTCACATAGCATATCAGTTGGTTACATTGCCAGACGCCCATCTCACATTGTGAGACGATCGTCAAGAGTGTCAAATGGTCATCTCAAGGGTTGAGATGGGCGTTTGGAGAGCCAGGATGATTCAAGTTGAAATTGGCTATGGGATTGAACCGAACGGCTTAGCTCTGCTCACTAGACGACCGTCTGGGTGAGCAAGACAACTGTCTTGCATGGGCGAGCCTGCTCAGTTCAGCTAGAGGACGGTTCTATATACTTTCCTAGATTCATTTGGATTGCACAGTACTTGTTGTGCAAGGAATTTATCTTTGACATTAATGGAAACCATCCTTATCATATGATCATTGGAGTTGATCTAGGACTAGGTATATCCTCAAAATCATCCTTCTCATATTATAGTTATTGACATAATCTGCTGATTATGGGAATATCATAGATATTTTTTTTTTGTTTCCACTGCCTAATCTGTTGCCATAAATCCCCACTGTGGTATCAGAGCCGATGTCAATTTACTATATTATGGGATAATGGATATGATCATATTTTGGTTTTGTCATTTTATTATTGTATGCGATGCGAATAATAACTATCCAATCAAATACTGTGATAATCCCAAATATATATATAGGTATCATCTTTAATACCCGCACACCCTTCATGACACTTAAAAAAATGCAATTGTAGAGGAGCATTTTATCTAGCTGGCCAAAAAATTTCATCCAAAAATAATATCATTTGCCCCACCAAAATAAAAAAGTACGTCCATATATTTACTGACTGTATATTTTCTATGCAGTTACTTTTTTAGTCATATAGTTACTCTTTTATCAATACAGTTACTCTTTTGATCTTAGAGTTACTTTTGTGTACCATATAGTTACACTTTTAGATGTGCGGGTAGAGAAAAATTAGGCTACCCGTGCGGGTAATGAATAAATCCACACACACACACACAAACATATATATATATATATATATATATATATATATATATATATATATATATATATATATGAAATTTACATGTGTCATCCTAAAAGAGGTTTTGATGGTGGATCTATAGCATCGTTATGCCCAATAACCCCCATTATCTGTGCATTGTTGTGTGGTTAGTTTATCCTTTTATCTCAATATGCGTATCGAGCCTCTATCTTATCTTCTCTATATAAAGTTAATTCTTTCCTATCCTTTCTCCCCTTGAATGTAACTTGAGGTTTCTCTATAATTATGTAAAAGTAGGATAGATTACTTTCCTATTATGAAAAAGATGATGATGTCCTGATGACAAGCCAACAAGATGGAGGACCAAGGATGACAAGGCGGATGAGCCGAACCGATCAGTTGTTGGACCCGACCGATCTACTAGAGGAGCCAACATATAGTGGATAGATGGAACCATACGACTGGTGAGACAACCTAACAACTGGACAAGAGGCAAGCCAATTGGTTCAAGGGTTGAACCAATCAACTCAGATTGGCAAGCACCGATCTTCATCAAGAATAGGTATTGCATGTAATGTAGATCTATGATGATGTAATTCCTTATGTCTCTAAGGAGTTACATTAGGCTGGACATAACCATCACATTTGTTTATTACATGTTTTTGTTGTGGGATATAGCATGTGCATGATACATACTATATATGCGGTGATTCGATAAAGTGTATGTATATATACATACTTCCTTAATTAAATATTAAGTCTAAGATGCTTTCCATTAGAAACACACATGAAAATTTTGATTGACCAAGTGTAGATTTGCACAATGCATGGTGCTCCATCTATCTCGTGCAAGTGTGATGGTAGATATGTAGATTTGCACAAAGCATGGTGCATATCTATCATGTTGGATAATAGGTTAGGATTATCTGGTGACTTGGAGAGCCCAAACCCAGAAGGCATGCATATGATCATCGCAAAGAGTTGCACATATCATCTAACCAAGTGTTGCATGCGATGCAATTGGCATGATGGCCTTCCGTAATAGTCAAGTTGTGGGCGATCAGCAAAAGCCAACTCATGACTTGATGAAATATGGATCTTGGCCCAATTGTATGCTGCAATATTCTAAAATGATACATGAGGGCTATCAAATTGAATAAAATAGATGGAGTGGTCATAATTTAAGACCTAATGAACATTGTCAAAAATTTTCAAATCAAATCAAAGTTTTTGATAAAAGCAAATTTTTTCTTGTAGAATTAAATGATGAAAAAATCCTTATTGCAATTAGTCTTGAAGAAGGACAAACTTGATGGGACTAATTTCCACAAATGGTTTTGGACTTTGAGAAGGGTTCTCAATGAAGAGTGCAAGCTCTACATCCTTGACAAACCAGTGCCAGAAATACCTACTCCTGGTGCACCAAGGTCACATGTGGATGCTTACTGGAAGCATGCCAATGATGCCTTGGAGATAAAGTATCTTATGCTTAGATGCATGAACTATGAGTTGCATGAGCAGTGTGAGGACATGAGTGTTCTTGAGAGGGTAACACATCTTAAGAAAATGATACTTGGTCTTGCAAGGCAAGAAAGGGACGATATCCTAAAGGTTCTACTTGAGTCTAAGGTGACAGAGGGAACCTCAGTAGAAGAACATGTGCTCAATATAATTGGACATGTGTATCATCTTGAAGTACTGGGATTCACCTTGTTTCAAGAGTTGGCCACTGATATGATTCTAAAGACAATGCTAGCATCATATAGTCATTTTATTGCATGTTATCATGTGAATAATATGGTTGGACAGATGTCAGACTTGCTAGCCATGTTGATTCATGCTGAAGCAAACTTGAAGAAAGACAAGCCCGTGATGGTGATCAAAGGAGATGAGTCTAAGGATCAAAGTAAGACTGAGAAGAGTTATGAGGTCAAGCCTAAATCCAAATCTTCAACACTCAAGATAAGGAGAAAGAAAAGTGTAAAAGGAACTCATCCTTTGTACTTGAAGGCATTTATGAAGAAAAAGATGTGGATGGTTATCTCCACTTTATGTATATACATTATTGAGATAAATCTATGTACTTCATCATCATGGTTACTAGATACTGGATGTAGATCTTACATATGTTCTCATATGCAGGATCTCAAAGGAAGTAGGCCTTTGGCACAAGGTGAGGTAGAACTATGACTTGCTAATGGTGCAAGAGTTGCAGCCAGTGCAATTGGGACCTATAGTTTATCTCTACCCACAAGGATTTTAATAGAGTTAAATAATTGCTATTATGTACCTACTATAAATTGAAACATCAGTTTTGTATCTTGTATGGGAAAGTATGCATTAGAATTCCATATTAAAAATGGTCGTTGTTGTATTTCAAAAGATGGGATCTTTTATGACAGTGTCCCAATGTCTTATGGTCTTTATTTGTTTGATCTAAAGATAGTTCTTTATAAAGTAAATACCAAAAGACTAAAATTCAACAAATCAAATAATACATACCTTTGGCATTGTCGTCTAGGGCACATAAACAAGAATCACATATCTAGACTCCACAAAGATGGTTATTTGGACTCTTTTGATTTCAAATCAATAGAGACATGTGTATTTTGTTTATTGGGCAAAATGGCTAAGAACCCTTTCACTGGGAATAATGAGCGGGCTAGTGATCTATTAGAACTCATACATACTGATGTGTGTGGACCTTTTAGAAAAACTCCTAGAGGTGGGTATCAGTACTGCATTACCTTCACTGATGACTTCAGTAGGTATGTCTATGTTTATTTAATGAAACATAAGTCTGAGGTGTTGGCTAAATTGGACATTATTATAATCCCTTTGTTTCGATAATGACAAACATTTCATTCTTGTGGATCTAACATGCTACTTGAGTGTTGCAGGAACTAGGTGGATGACAAACCTTTGGAAGATCTATATGCTCAAATGCCTTAATTTCATGATTGTAATCAAATGTAAAATCTTGTATAAGTATATAATGTACAAGTACTTAGATATCATGTAAATCAAGCATTTAGATCTTCCCTAGCCAATCACAATACTTAGATAGGTCATCCCCTACAATAGTGTCACAACTGCACACTGATACACACACTTAGTACATAGTTTAAAACATTGAAACATAGTCACTCTCGGTCGACAAACTTCTCGACCGAGACACTGTCGGTCGACAATCTCCTCGACTGAGAATGACCCAAGTAGCCGTTAGACACAGCAGACAAGATAGTTGGGAGTTGGAATAGAACGTTATACACTCTTGCTCTAGACTGTCCCTTGGTCGACAAAGACCTCGACCGACTGGGCTCTCGGTCGATAATTCCTCGACTGAGACTGTCTCTATCTGCACTTTTCAGAAATAATTAACTAGCCATTGCTAAAGCAATTAGTGGACAACTAATGGCTAGTTAAGAACTAAGAACCCCCTAGAAAGTGTCTAGAATGTCCTTAAGCACTCATAGGGTATTCCTATAAATAGGACATGCCTTAGGACACCCAAGACACACTTGTGCAATACTTGAGCTTACATACTTCCAATTGACAATATGTTCTTAAGCAACTTGAGTACTTGCTACTCATTTCCTTTGCTCCAAATTCATGTCCTATAGGCTAGCATCTCCTACCCACTGCACTTTCAATTCCATAAACATTGGTTAGGAGATCAAAACGCTTGATATAGGAAAATAAGCCTTGTGCTATAAGCGGTAATTGTAATTTCTATTTTCCCTTCTTGTTATTTCTTATTGCTTGTACTCTCCTTGTTACTCCTAGGGTTGGAGGGTGCAGATTGGAGAGGGTTTGATCTTCTCGGTGGAGAAGGAGGACTTTGGACTACTTCAAGAGGGCTGTCTCAATGGGAAGCTACTTTAAGAGGAAGGTTACTTCAATTGGGAGCTTGAAGTTACTTCAAGGAAGGCTACTTCAATATTGGTGAGACTACTTCAAGGTGAAGGCTATCCAAAGGGTGATGAAAGTGTTGTAATTTTATGTAACATCCTTGCGAGGTAATAAAATTAAATACTTTCAAAATACCAATTGGAAACAATTGGGTAGTGGACTGACTCCTTTAGTTTTTGCTAAAGGTGGAACCACTCTAAACACCTTGACTCCTTACTATCTCAATTGTGGTTGTTTGAGTTGAATTATTATTAAAACTTTTATAAAACCCTATTCACCCCCTCTAGTGTTTTTTCATTTGGTATCAGAGCAGGCTTCAAGGAGCTCTAATCGAGTCTTGAAGAATAGAGGGTGGTGGTGTCTACAACCACAAGCAAAGGAGAAGCTTGGGTTAATCTTCAACAAGCTATAATTGGTGCTTAGGAACAAAACACACAACACCTAGCTGTCCATGGATGTTAAAGAAGGAAGATGTGCACAAAGAATGTCTTATTGCTACAATAAGTGAAGAAGAAGAAGAGGTAAGCCTTTTTGATTTATCAAAAGAAGATTTAATTACTAGCCTTCAAGAAACACATGATAAGTATATTGAGTGCAAGAAGAAATTAACGAAATCTAATTAAGCAAATGATGAGTTACATGCTAATTTTCTTGCTCTCACATCTGAAAATGAAGATCTTAAGGAGACATTAAACTTAACTATTAAAGACCATGATATTAAGTTGAAATCAATAGAGGCAAATTGCAATCTTCTCTCTCTAGAAAAGATAAACTTGCAAGCCCAAATTAATGATCTTCAAATACAACCAATCCTGTGCAATCATCTAGATTATGATACTATTGTGAAAGAAAGAGATTCTTTATAATCTAATCTAGATCAAGCAAAGTTATATATCAAAAAGAGAATGGATGAGACTGCTAAGTTACAACAAGAAGTTAGTAGCTTAAGAAGCAATGATGTTCTTGATAAGATCTTAAATGATTCTCATGGTCAAATTGGAAGGAGAGGACTAGGTTACAAGCCTAAAGGAAAATCCTATCAAAAACCTAGTGGGGGAAGGACTCAAGTGCCAAAGAATCAATCTACATATGTACCCAAGAACAATCTTGATCAAACTCATAAAAAGAAAAATGAGATTGATTCTATATGTTGCCATTATTGTTTGCGTCTTGGACATTATTCCTTCTCATGTGCTTACAAGAAAAAGGATGTTGAGTTGGTATGGGTTCCAAAACCCCCAAACTAAATAGATTAAATTAAGTTGAGATATGACCAAAAGACTCTAAATTGTATATCTTCATGTCTATCTCAACTTAACATAATGAGATAACAATTTGATTCAATTAATTAAAATTTTTAACTTGAAAATACACATTTTTATATAAACCTGCAGAGACACATCTTAAACAACTTGTTTTAGTTTAAGTTCCTAAAACATAGAGATTTGAATATAATTAGTTGAGATTTGACTCAAATGTTACGTTGATACTTAAATATTTTATCTCAACTAAACTGAGTTTTAATTTGCATAATTGAATTAGAAGTGATCTATGTTTTACTTACAAATAATTACTAAAAAATGATATAGGAACATTCTCGGTCGAGAAAATGTTCGATCGAGAACTCTGTCGGTTGAGAATTAGTCGACCGAGCAGGTTACTATTTTTAAGCTTGCAACAATCTGATAAAACATGTACAAACAGTAGCATTCTCGGTCGAGAAAAATGTCAACCGAGATAAATCTGATCGAAGAATAGTTCAACCGAATCAAGTTCTGTTGAACTTGTCTAATTGATCCAGTTTGCTATCAATTTGCTATTAATGATTGATTTAATTTGCAAGTCAAGCATGAATCTTGGAGAAAAACTCTTCAAGCTTGCATTGTGACTTATTAAATATACTTTTATCAAACTTGTATACTTTTTGCAATCTAAAATTGAACATGCCTTCTTGCAAAATGAATCAATATAGAAATAGTATAGATTGCAAGTTCATTTTTAATTGCTATAATCTCCTACATGGTTTGGCTTAAAACTAAAAATATGAACCATGATTGGTTTAATCAAGGAAATACTATTTTATCACAATCCACATGGTTTTTCCTAAGTATTCCTTGGTCTATCTATATAAAAGCCATGTGTCTTGAAATTTGCTTTTAAATGATCATCATCATTGTATTGAATAAAATTATGGATATGTTTTTACTGTTTTCCATTCTTTACTTGGTTTGCCTAAGATTATCTTTGATCTATATATACAAACCATGAATGGATATTGTTTTCAAAATGATCATTGTGATTCATCTCATTACTTATAAAGATGATGTTATCATTGAAAATGCCATCTTGCATAACAGTAAAACTCTATGGCACAAATGCATCTTGACATGATAGAAAATGATTATTATATGCATGGCTTGTATCATCTCGTGAAATAAATGAATAATTTTTGCTAGATGACACTATGGCAAGCTAAATAGTTTGTTTCTTAGAACAAGAATATTAATAGCTTATCTAGTTGTTTGTTCTAAATAATCAAAAGCAAACCTTGATTTAAAAAACTTGAGTTATATGAGATATAAAACTTGTTCTTAATTTATACTCAAGAATGACTGATTCTAAAGAGTTAATCTAAAATAAGTTTAAAATAAAAGACTTGTTTAGAATAATCTACATTTAAAATCTATTTCAAGAGCAAGGTACTAAATCCATATATTGCTTAAAAGTTTACACAAGATTGCTTTTAGGATATAATCTTGCATCATGGTAACAACATGACTTATGGAAATTTCTATTGATGCAAATAATCTTTCTTATAAATAAATGAAAGCTACATTCTTTCTATAATTGAACATATTGTAAATGTAGTTCAATTGAAGAACAATCTCTGTGGATATCAAAATGAAGAACATACATCCTGAAATTTTACTTAGAATATAACTTGCTCTAAGAAAATTAAGAACAAAGACTTCATTTCGATGCCTATATTAAGTTTTCAATTGATAAAACTTCTTCAAAATAGGTATCACTCAAAGAGCTTCAAATTGATATACATTTGATCATATTACATAAAGACTTTAATGTGTAACTCAATGAAAGTGCTCAAATTGGAAATATACAAAAAATGCCTCTTGGTTAAAATCAAGTTTGACCAAGGGGCACCCAGGTCGAAGTCAAGGTCAACCTAAAATAAGCTTGACCAAATGCTTATTTGAAAATTATTTTCTTGCACTTAATCTTAGTATATTGAAAACAAGATTTTGATGCATAGCTCTCATAAAAGGTTAACTTATTATGATCTAATACTTATTGTGACCTTAGAATCCTTAAATTATCTTGATTATAAGATTAAGGGGGAGCTCACAAAAACTATCTTGACTATAAGATTAAGAAGGAGCTTACAAAATGTTGTAAACATCATAAAGAAAATTTGAGGCTAGTTATGACCTTAGTATCTTTAAAGTAATTTTGAAGCCTACAATATTTATGAATATAATGGAATTCTCTAAACAAATCAGGGTTTAACATCCCGTGTATTTGGTTAGAGATACATTCAACTACTCTACTATAAGCTTAAAGGATTCTCATGTCATTTTCAGGGCTTAACATCCCTTGTAAAATGGATGAGAAATCAAAACACATATGCCATGAATCTAAAAGGATCTCATATCATTTCAAGGCTTAACATCCTATGCAAATGATTGAGAAATAAATTATGGCTAAATTTGACAATAAGTGGTTTGCATCCTTTGCTTTTAAAACTGAATATCTTATTAAGGGAGCATCTAATTATCAAATTAAGGGGGAGTAATAAAAGTCATACTTAATGATTATCTTAGTTATCCTTTTGAAATGACAAAGGGGGAAAATAATATAAAATACAATGAGTTTCATAATCATTCGGAGAAAACACACTTTCAAACAAGAAAATGGCTACAAAAGGTAAACTTCAGGTATGAAACTCATATGATTTACATTTCCTTATTTTATATTTTGGAAATGTTTGTCATCTTCAAAAAGGGGGAGATTGTTGGCTAAATTGGACATTATTATATTCCCTTTGTTTTGATAATAACAAACATTTCATTCTTGTGGATCTAACATGCTACTTGAGTGTTGCAGGAACTAGGTGGATGACAAACCTTTGGAAGATCTATATGCTCAAATGCCTTAATTTCATGATTGTAATCAAATGTAAAATCTAGTACAAGTATATAATGTACAAGTACTTAGATATCATGTAAATCAAACATTTAGATCTTCCCTAGCCAATCACACTTATATAGGTCATCCCCTACAATAGTGTCACAACTGCACACTGATACACACACTTAGTACATAGTCTAAAACATTGAAACAGAGTCATTCTCGGTCGACAAACTTCTCGACCGAGACACTCTCGATCGACAATCTCCTCGACTGAGAATGACCCAAGTAGCCGTTATACATAGCAGACAAGGTAGTTGGGAGTTGGAATAGAGCATTATACACTCTTTCTCCAGACTGTCCCTCAGTCGACAAAGACCTCGACCGACTAGGCTCTCGGTTGACAATTACTCGACTGAGACTGTGTCTGTCTGCACTTTTTATAAATAATTAACCAGCCATTGCTAAAGCAATTAGTGGACAACTAACGGCTTTTAAGCACTAAGAACCCCCTAGAAAGTGTCTAGAACGTCCTTAAGCACTCATAGGCTATTCCTATAAATAGGACATGCCTTAGGGAACCCAAGACACACTTGTGCAATACTTGAGCTTACATACTTTCAATTAAGAATCTGTTCTTAAGCAATTGAGCAACTCTAGTACTTGCTACTCATTTCCTTTGCTCCAAATTTGTGTCCTATAGGCTAGCATCTCCTACCCAATGCACTTACAATTCCATACACATTGGTTAGGAGATTAAAATGCTTGATATAGGAAATCAAGCCTTGTGCTACAAGCGGTAATTGTAATTTCTATTTTCCCTTCTTGTTCTTTCTTATTGCTTGTACTCTCCTTGCTACTCCTAGGGTTGGAGGGTGCGGATTGGAGAGGGTTTGATCTTCTCGGTGGAGAAGGAGGACTTTGGACTACTTCAAGAAGGCTACCTCAATGGGAAGCTACTTCAAGATGAAGGCTACTTCAAGGGGGAGCTTGAAGTTACTTCAAGGAAGGCTGCTTCAAGGTTGGTGAGACTGCTTCAAGGTGAAGGTTGTCCAAAGGGTGATGAAAGTGTTGTAATTTTATGTAAAATCCTTGTGAGGTAATAAATTTAAATACTTTCAAAATCCCAATTGGAAACAATTGGGTAGTGGACTGACTCCTTTAGTTTTTGCTAAAGGTGGAACCACTCTAATCACCTTGCCTCATTACTATCTCAATTGTGGTTGTTTGAGTTGAATTATTATTAAAACTTTTATAAAACCCTATTCACCCCCCTCTAGTGTTTTTTCATGAGGCTCTTGAAAAGTTCAAGTAGTTTATGATTGAAGTACAAAATCAACTTGGTAAAAGTATTAAGGAACATCATTCTGATCGAGGTGGATAATACTTAAACCAAGAGTTTGAGATCCTTCTTAGAGCCCATGGGATTGTATCCCAGTGGACTCCACCTGGAACACCTCATTATAATGGCGTCTCAAAAAGAAGGAATCACAAATTACTGGATATGGTGCGATCGATGATGAGTTTAGCTGAGCTTCCAACTACCTTCTGGGGGTATTCTTTAGAAACCATTGCGTTTACACTAAATTGAGACCATCTAAATTAGTTCAAAAGACACCATATGAGATATGACCTGTGAAGCATCACAAAATGTCTTTTATGAGGATTTGGGGGTGTGAAGATTATGTCAAGAAAATATTGCCTAAAAAGATTGGCCCAAGATCTAATAAATGTTACTTTTTTGGATATCCCAAAGAAACTGTGGGATACTACTTGTATAATCCATCTGACAACAAAGTGTTTATTTCCATAGATATTGCATTCCTAGAAAAGGAATTTACATCCAAAGGAATCCGTGGGAGGCAAGTGGAAGTTGAAGAGGTTCAAGACCAACACGAAAACATAGAACAGATAGATGAATAAGAGGCACCAAGAGAATCACAAGGAGTTGTGGAATTTCAAATTCTCAAAGTTACATAGGAACCTTGTCGATCTAATAAGACACACCTTAAGCCTGAAAGATTTGGATATCTTGTGACTCAAGAAAGTAGTGAATTGGTCAAAGATGACGATACAATATCCTATCAATATGCTATTGAGGGACCAGAGTCTGAGAAATGGCTTAATGCCATGAATCTAAGATGGAATCAATGTATACCAACAAAGTGTGGACTTTGGTTGATCCACTTGTAAAGTGGTTCTTCAAGAAGAAGATCGACATGGATGGAAAATTTCAAACCTATAAGGGAATATTGGTTGCAAAGGGTTTCAAACAAGTTCAAGGTGTTGACTATAACAAACCCTTTTCTCTAGTGCCATGGTTAAGTCCATCGAGATCATGCTAGCTATTACATCTTATTATGACTATGAAATTTGATATATGTATGTTAAAACTGCATTCCTTGATGGGAATCTTGTTTAGGATGTGTGTATGACACAACCTGAGGGTTTTATAAATCCAGAGTCTATAAATAAAGTTTGTAAGCTACAATGGTCAATCTCTGGATTGAAGCAAGCATCTCGAAGCTGGAATCTTCATTTTTACGAGATGTTCAAAGAGTTTGGCTTTATTCAAAATGAAGATGAACCTTTTGTTTACAAGAAGGTTAGTGGGACCACAATGGCATTCATATTGTATGTAGATGACATACTATTTATGGGGAATGACATACCTACTTTACAAAAGGTAAAGACATGGCTGGGAAATACATTTTAGACGAAAGACTTGGGAGAAGCATCCTTCATCTTGGGGATAAAGATCCATAGAGATAGATCAAAAAGGCTTCATGGACTAAGTCAGAGCACATACATTGACAAAGTGTTGAAGCGGTTCAACATGGAGAACTCAAAGAGAGGAAACATTCCTGTGCATCATGGTGACCCCATCTCTAGAGCTTAATGTCCCAATTCTTGTAAAGAAAGGGAACACATGAGTTTCATTCCATTTGCCTCAACAATTGGATCAATCATGTGTGCAATGTTGTGTACCTGTCTAGACGTCTCATATGCCTTGTGCATGAAGAGCAGATATCAGTTAAATCTAGGTGATGCTCACTGGGTAGCCATGAAGAACATTGTCAAGTATTTGAGAAGGACTAAGGGTCAGTTCTTGGTCTATTGCAGAGAGGAAGAGTTGGTGGTAAAGGGTTACACCAATGCAAGCTTCCAAACTAATCAATATGATTACAAATTATAATTAAGATACATATTTTGCCTAAACAACAGAGCTATAAGTTGGAAGATTTCCAAGAAAGAGATAGTTGTCGATTCTACAATAGAGGCAGAGTATATTGCTGCATCAAATGCAGTACATGAGGTTGTATGGGTCAAGAAGTTCATTATAGAACTTGGGGTCGTTCCAAGCATCAGTAATGCAATCGAGCTATATTGTGACAACAATGGAGCTAGTGCAAAAGCTAAGGAACCCATATCACATTAGTGCTTAAAGAATTTACAAGGACGTATCCATATCATATGAGAGATTGTACAACTAGGAGATGTAAAGATTTGCAAAGTACCAACTGAGAACAATGTTTTTGATCCCTTGATAAAGGCACTTTCATAGCAAAAGCATGATGGTCATGTTAGGTCACTTGGAATAAGATTCATGGGTGATTGTCTCTAAGTGCAAGTGGGAGTCTGTTCGTATGTATGCCTAGAGAGCCAATCATGTGATGATTGTAATGGCATATTTGTAATTGTTTTGATTAATAAATAAAGGCAAGCTTCCAAATTATTCTATTTGATTTAGTTATTAGATAATGATGTAACATTATAAATGCCTAGAGAATAATATTACTCAATGACATATGTCTTCGAGTATGTGACTTGGAAGAATCAGATCATATGCATTTGAAGAGTACATATATATATATATATATTCTCATTATGTCCCTGGTCGATTGTTATTGTAGAAGGTTGATAGACAACAATGACACATAAGATCAGAGTGTGAGTTCTTTGATAACAAAATCTCATTAGTAATTATATGGCTACATCAAACTAATGACATAGATACATGTTAGAGAATAGTTAATCAGACAGACCCACCGTTAGACTAATCATTACCGTGGAAGTAATAGTCAGCTGTCACATTCATGGTAGAGGTTGTAGTTCTTAGACCTGAAATCACTACACTCATCACACGTCATTCAGTGTGCTTTGACATCATCAAACACAGTCCTAAAATATGGGTTGTTATAGTGGTGATGATTGGGCGACTGTGACACATGGGGAATGATTGTGAGTGATAGAGATGGAATTTGTACCTCCTATAGGAGCATGATATCCTAAGACTCTTGATTAGCGAGTCTGACAAATGCATGGCCATGCACATGTGAGTCAATATGTGATATTGATCTTAGATATATCTCATACAATCTAATCCTGGTTCAAGAAATAAGATTGAATGTTGAAGAGGGTGACTACTCTATGCGTCAAGTTCAATCTGGATATCAGTGACAAAGGAACTATAAAAGCACTATAACACCATACACAAATAGTAGGTTGAAGTTGTTCCACAACTTTCCATTTACTTGGATAGCATTGATGTACAACTAGACACCACTCTTTGCTTTTGATGTCATAAGTTAGTAACAGACATTCACTACCAACGTGATATGGGACCTATAGGGTCACACACATAGGTCTCGACCTAGAAGAGGAGTTTAATCTTGAATGGTGATAGAATTAATTACTAAAAAGCTTAGGTTTTTGATTCACACAACATATCAATTGACTACACTTCCAGACACCAATCTGATAGGGTTAGATGTCCATTTGGAGTGCCAAACAGTCATCTCAAGGTTTGAGATGGGCGTTAGGAGAGCCAGGCTGATTTGAGTTGAAATTGGCTATGGGATTGAACTGAACGACTCATCTTGGATCACCAGACGACCATCTGGGTGAGTGAGATAGACATCTCACATCGACAACACTACCCAATTCGGCTAAAGGAAGGTTCTAGATACTTTCCTCGATTCATTTGGATTACACATTACTTTTTGTGCAAGGAATTAATGTTTGACATTAATGGGAAATGAATTTTCAGTTTTGTATGCGAGTGAGAAACTACCAAATGACCATCTCGTAGTGTGAGATGTCTGTCTCACAAGAAAATTGACCATCTGGATCACCAAACCTTCATTTGGTTGGCCTTAGGTTGTGAAAATTCAAGATCTTCCGATCTCTTCCACTCTCGCATCGACTAGGAACCCTGACATAAACCCCACCTATAAATAGAGGGGTACTGGGGGATTCCCAGAACACAACACAAAAAATTGAGAATAAATTGCTCTGACAATTGTTGTCCTCTCTAGTTGTGGTAACCAAGTGAGACCAAGCAAGTCCTACTCGACTAGGGAGGGATAACAAGGGAGAGAACAACTATGATCATTTTTGTGGGAGAGTAAGTTGGTGATAAGTACGCCAAGGGAAGGGATGACTCCTTCTTGTCTGTTATATTAGGATGACAAGAGTTCTAAGAGGTCCGTGTGGACTTCTCTAGAGGTGGGAGGCCACTGTCTACCACTCGAAGAACAACGTCAACTAGTAGTCTGTTGAGAGAGGAGCTGGTGTAGACAATGAAGTTTGAGGCTACAGTCCGTGGTGTAGACTAGGAGGCACAGAAGTCATATGAGTCCCAATGCAACTAGAAGACTGTTGCACATCTACGATGATGAGGGGATTCCACTGGACTTGCTCCAGGACCAGGTATATCCTAAAAAACCTTCCTTCTCATATTATAGTGATTGATGTGATCTGCTGATTATGGGAATATGATAGAAAATTTATTTTTGTTTCTGTTGCCTTCTCTGTTGCCATATTTCCCCATATTTTTGTACTTTGGGATTGGTATCATATCTTTGGGGTTTGGTACATGCCATGTAAAGGAGATTTTAATACTATTTGGACCTCCTAGAATCTTGGAAGCAAAGAGAGAGAGAGACATCATTGGATATATTGCTGGTTGTTCTTCCGAGATAGATGAGAGTGACATAAAAAAGAGTGCTCACTTTCCTTGTTCATTTATTGATCTATATCAAAAGGTGAACTTGATTTTCCTAAGTAAAAGAGCTTAGAAGGAGGAGATTCAAGGGAATATGATAGTTATGGTTGATAGGTGGTGGCTCAAAATTACAGAGTTGCAAGTTTGCAATTTGGGTTAGGATCTGGGAGTTCAATTGAAGGAGTTTAAAGCTTGCATTGTTGTAGGTATGTGTCTGTGGTGCTAGATGTATCTTGTTGTGAAAAATGGTTGAAGGTAGGGAGTTCCCCACTAGGTATGCATATATGTCAATGTTTGTAAGGATCTATGGGGGTCTGATAAGGGAGGCAACACTTTTCTTCCTATCAGGAGGCCTGGATTGCCAATATCGGCCATGTGTATCCCTTTATGACAATGGTGCACACATAGCGAGGTGTGGTAAAATAGAGAGAAGAGATGCTGTGTATGATTGGGAAATGATGAGAGTGGTGAGGAGAATGAAAAATAAAGAAGAGCATGTAAGGAGGAGAAGAGGAAGAGAATGGGAGGATGGCCTCTTGTGAATAAGGGGATGCGGTTATTGAGGGGAGGAGTTACAAGAGAGGGAGAACGATCATTTTCATGGAAAATAAAATTTAAACTTGGTTTTTATTTATATCGCGGAACATTATTTTGTATATAAAAGCTTACAAATTCAATCAATAAAATGAAGGGTTAAACAATATCTGATTGACCTAATTTTGCATTTTTGGCTAATAAGATGTTGGAAATCAAGTTTTGATGTTACTTTTCCCTTTTTCTATTGTTTGGTATTTTTTGTTTAATTGATTGATAAGTACTCACTAAATTCATTTATTTTCCTCTCTTAATAAATTTGATTTCCTTTCATAAAATAGACTTAGGAATATTTTATAGTGCCAAAGTAGCATCAAAACTCATCAACTGATTAATTTATAAAGTTAATCTTATTGAACATTTATTTACTTAATTCATTTAAGCACTCCAAGAAAAAAGATATATGTTAAAACATTATATTTTTTGACTCCAAATACCTTAATTGTATCTAAATCATAGAAGAAACAATTAATATAACATAAATTAAAGGGGTATAAGAAAAGGGAGGGTCAATGCATGGGCCTTGGGTTTAGGTATGTTACACTCGGTATACTATCCTAATATGCATGAAAGAGAAAAACTGTGTATAAAGGTTGGTCAAATGATTATATACACATATAAAACACATTAACCACTAATCATAAATGATGCTAGCAGTGGAAATATACAATAAAAATTATTCAACATGTACTGTTATCCAGGGCTACTCCCCATTCCTAAAAATAGAGTAATTCTCATCCAAAAAAGGGTTTTACATGAAAGAGAAACAAAAATATAATACCATTCATGATATAATTGGTAGAATGATCTAAAAATAAGAAATGAAATCTAAGATGCATTCCAGTACTACAAAATCTCCCTTAGAGAAACTAGAGTCACTTTGATACTTCTCCTTCATTTTTAGATGAAGAAGATATAACTTTACATTAAAGAGAGCATCTTATACCCATAAGTAAAGAGGAATAACTCTTGATCTTATTATTTCACCTTCATATGTTAATATATGATCCCCCTCTACTCTCTAGTCATCTGCACTTGATAGTGACCTAAAACAATATTTAGCACATATATGGTCCATATATCCTTTTATATATCGATCTTCTGTCGGTCAACAGTCTAACTGTCCTAAATCAAACCAGACTAAAGGAAAAGCTTCAAAAATTTTTGGATTGTGGACTAGACCAAATATGAAATAGTGTAGCACTAGATTAGATCAGAATGGACCAGTCTTGTCTGATCCAACGGTCTTGAATAGTATTTTCTCACCCCTATGTTCGTTGTTGTCATTATACATGTTGTGTAATCAAGACTACATGATGTGCATTATCCTATGTAACATAATATGTAAACTGTTGTGTATTGCACCAACTCATGTCCTTTGACTCTCAAGTGGTAACTATAATACTTATAATTATTACAAGTAAAACCAATCAAACATATTAAAGAAACATGAAATAACATATCATGGGAATAACCAATGATGAACAATGGTTAAATAAGATGATAAAGACACAAATAAGTAAAATAACATGATATCAAATATTCTTATTGATTTTTCACTTGAGTAACTTCTACTCTTATTTCTTCATTGTGGGGAACTCACATTTTTGTGTCCCTTCCTCCATTTTTTAGACTATTTTAATATAGTAGGTAAGGAGTGTCTGTATCATGTTTTCTTACAAAAAAAGTTACGATTGATGTAGTTTGCTTTTTCTTCTAATGAATATTTTATGTGTAAATTTGAAGATTTTGAAACCAATCTTCTATTATTTTCATGTTCTTCTTATTTATAATTACTGGTTTCCTTCAAATTTATTTCATAGGTTTTGGGGTTCTCAATAACCTCTTCTACTAGTAGTTGGTGAGGTTATTTGGTTATGCAATCATGGCTCCCTTCTTCTAGTACTTAGGTATGAGTGACCTAGTTATCTTGGAAAGCTAAAACTTTTTTGATGAATCTTCATAAGAGATGTTTTTGCATTATTAAGGGTGGTTAAGCTTTGATACATATGGTTTATGGGTTCAATTTTTTTTATCTAAAAAATCTGTAGTTTATGACTAAGCATATATAATGAACATAGTTCGTACTATTTTTTCCTAATGTTATTTACACATTGAACCAAATTCTATTTATCACAGCATTTTAAGCTTGCAGTTGAACAATTAGCATAATCATTTATGTTTTTGAGATATTTACTAATTGAAGGTGTTTTAGCTGAGAGATCGTGATACTTGGTTAATCAGGAATCATCATTACCTTCACCACTAACAACTGTCCAAGAATTCTAACTCATCCTTCACATAGAGAGATACGAGCCACCTCTAGGGATCAACCCTTCTTTCCCAACCCATGATTCATTTGCCATCAACTAGTGCACATTATGACCACTTACAGTGATGATGGTTCATTTTGACATCAACAAGCATGTCATGCTCTTCTCAAACATGATATGACTCCTTCATCTTAGTATAAATTGACTCAGTCAACCATATCCCCATAGGGCATGTCTATCTAGTGACACATTGAGCAATCTCATCAACAAATGTTCAAAAAAATGTTGACATGACATGTCAATACCTTGACACATCATGCCAAATTATGGATCCCAAATCTTGGCAATTTTTGAGGGACACTTTTGTCTCATCCTAGGAACATCATGTATTAGCAGTATACTAGAAAATAGGAGAGTGGGTTTCATGAACATCACTCATTTGCTACGACTTCAACTTAGGTAAAAGAGTAGGAGGAAATCAAAGGGTTAGAATAGGCTGAAAAATATAGGAAGAAAGCCAAAGAGGTGAATTTCCTCTTCCTCATGCCAGAGAGACTATGTGTGTAACTCCTTATTAAAGGATATCTCCTCTACTTGTTTTGTATCTTATTTCTTTCCTTCTTCTACTCTATTTCTTTTTACATAATCCATGATACATGTTTAAAATTTGTTTTGAAACCTTATTTGTGAATCACTTCTAAGTACAAAGTACTTTCCCTTATGTATGGTGCCTTTCTAGAAGCAATTAGTAATGCGATGAACACTTTTTAGATTTAGTGCAAATTTTCTTCTTTGTTTATATAACTACTTATAAATTCTTATAGAATTTATGGATAGGGTTCCCTACATCCTAAAATTCATCATACCAATAAGGGACACAAATTAAGTCGAGGGTAATTGGAACTATAGTTTCCTATTACATGGAAGTGAGGAGAAATTATGCATTGTAGTCTCCTTATGCAAGTATTGAAGGTTGATGAATGTGTTCTTTAAATGAGTTTAAGAGAATATATTATCATATTTTTGATTGTTGGTTGTACGAGCACAATGTAGTTACCTAGGTGACTTTTAGGCAAAATTCATTCATTATATTATAGTTTGAGAATTTAGTCTCATTTGTGTTACTATTCATCATGTAGTTATTGGGTGTCATGGAACCATATACATATTCCTTGAATTGATTATTTAAAATAATTTCCTTGACTAGATCTAGTTAACCTAGAATCCAATCAAACCTATCAATCTTTTCATTAATTTAATCATTTTGTGGTTTGAAATGCTTCATCTTCCTATCAAGATGCTATTAAGTTTTACTACTCTTGATGCATCCTATTAAGTGCCTCAAATTTGTGATTTATATTATGATTATTGATAGCATGGACTCCCCTTGTGACCCAATATCAATTTTGGTGATGTTTTTGGGGATGCAAACTCCTTTTTAGCCAATTTGAACCAAACCCATGAGACTGCCTGATTAATCTTCTGTAAAGCCAATCCCAAATATCAAGGGGTTGAAGATATATTGGACATACATGCAATGTAGTGAATGAATGAAGAACAAGGAAATAAGAAAACCACAATAATTCTAAAGACAATGAAAGGTAAATTAAAAATGCAATATTTCTTATTAATGAAATAGGAGGGGAGAGGTCACCTACAGTCCAAGCCATTCAAGACAAAGATAACACAACCACTATGAGGAAAGAGCTAGTAGAAGTCGTCAACAATGAATGTAAGGTACCAAGAGTGGTGTAGGGGCATAAACAAAATTTAGAGCATATGTTTCACAACATTAAAGGGACAAGAATGCATAACTGGTGTATCCACATAAGATCTTTCAAAAGGAAATTTGAGGAATTATTTGAAAGATTCATTCGAGCATTAAAAATCTACACATAGACATCCCATTTTTTGAATCTCTTGAACACATTTGGGTCTATGCAAAGTTCCTTAAAGATGTCGTCTCTAAGAATATAAATTATATTGCAATGAGGTAGTAACTAGAAACCAATGTAAGTGCTATAATTCATGTTGTTTTTCCATAGGAAAAGATGTTACTACATTTTATATGTTTCAACTACACTTTATGATCACATATTGAGTATTCATTAACCCCAATTTGTAACTCATAGGACTAGGTTTAGGTAAACCCAAGCCAATCTATATGTCATTGTAGATAGATGATTTATGTTTTGTGAAGCCCGTAGGAATAGTTGATGACGTATTAATGAAAGTAGATAACCACATCTAACTGGTGTATTTTTTGGTGCTTGATATAAAAAATATGATACTCAATCATATGTCCCAAATGACTACTACATCTATCATCAACATAGACTCAGGGGAGATGACTTTCTACATCTTCAATGAGAAGATCACATTGAATGTGAATAGGGAAAACATGTAACTCAAAGATGTTGAGTCATGTAATGTGATAGACAATGCATTAGAGGATTAAAATAAATATACCTTGGAAGAGTGCATTCAAAACATGGATAGAGGTGAAATGATGCACATTTCTAGCATGGAAGATTTTAGACCACTTCCCTCCAAAAATAAAGTTGTCCATTGAGAAGATTCTTGTTTTTCAACTCAGACCACTCTTTGCACATTTACTATGTGTTTATTTGGGAGACACTCGACATAGTTATTTCTACTTGCATTACACTATAATGATAAGGAAAACTTTTGCAAGTTCTAAAGGAGCACAAGGGAGCCTTTAGGTGCACAATCACCAACATTGACGGTTTGTTACCTACACATGCATGTATAAGACCAATCTGGTGAAGTTAGAGAAGCAACCTTCTAAACCACAATGACATATGAAACCAACATGCAAGAAGTATTGACAATTTAGGTAGTGAACATGTATAATTACAGATGGTTTATGCTATATTTGATAGAGAATAAACTAGTTCCATTAAATTCTTGGATAAGATGGGAGATATCATTGTTTTACAAAATGCAGAGATGAATTAATTCAAATTAGGTTGGTCACTAGTTAAAGGTTATGCATATACTATCATCATTTGAATAATTCCACTAAGAAAGTCCATATTCCCTTACATTTAGATCGAATTCATGAGAGGATGGCCCCATCACTCTTTCTATTATTTCTTCGACATATATTCCAAATAAAATAAAATTCAAATCGCCCACGAGGACCAAGAAAAAATGACCTTACCTGCACCAATGGGACCTTTACTTTTAGAAGAATGTCATTTGGGCTAAGCAATGCCCTAGCTACTTTTAAATGGTTCATGATATATGTATTCTCCAAAATGAACTATTGAGATATTCATGAATTATTTTCTATTCCTGGACTGATAATTTTTCACTAATCAGAGTTATGTACTAGCCATATTTGAAAAGATGTATCTCACCCTCAATTAGAAAAAAATCAATTTATGGTCAGGGAAGTGTTAGTTCTAGGACACAAGATTCTGCATAAGGGAATAGAGGTAGAATTCATTACCACCCACCATAAAGGGAATTAGAATTTTCTTGGGACATGTTAGTGTCTATAGAATTTCCATTCACGGATTCTCAAAGACCGCAAATCTTATGTGCAATCTTTTAATTAAAGATACTTTTTGATTTTTAGGAATAATGTGTGAAATATTTTAATAAACTCAAAGTTAAGGTGGTCTCAACCCCAATCATTATCTCACCTGATTGGATCCTACCTTTTATCATCATATGTGATGCTAGTGAATTGGTTATGGAGGATTCTCTACGAGAATACCATGGGAAAGGTTTTCATGTTATCTACTATGCTAGCAAGTTTCTCAATGAGGGATGCATAAAATTATTTGACAACTAAGAAAGAACTTCTACATGTAGTATTTGACTTTGTGAAATTTAGATAATATCTTGTTGATTCCAAAGTCATTGTATATACAGACAATGCTTCTCTATAGAACTTGCTTCAAGAGAAAGATACCAAACTAGGGCTGATCTTTTGGATTCTTATTTTACAATAATTTGACTGTTGATATTTATGGTAAGGCATATTCCCAACATGTCAAATCTGACCATCACTCTTCTCAAAATACCATACTTATCCTGCATGACTTTCTGCCACAGACAACTTCTTGATCTAAATTGCCACCAAATTTTCATAGTGATTCAATGTGTCTTGCAAGCTTCTCAAATTCAAACCCCCTTCTTCATAAGGGTAACATAATGCAGACCATGATCTTTATTACATAACCTTTCTCCTTCTGTGTCTCCACACAGAAAACCTGCATATAGCCTCTCAAGCTGCAAAAGAACTGAGTTAGGGGGATTACAAGCTTGAAGAAGGTAACAAGGAATGGAGTTAAGCACATGCTGTATTTTTATTGATGAGAACATATTTTCTAGATTTCTCACACCAACATCTCTTATTAGTGATGGTGGTTTGTAATAGATAACTTTGCGATAGTTTTAAGAAAATGTGGTGTGATCCATAAAGTATCATAGAGATATCAATCTTTACTTCAATGAAAGATGGGTCAACCCTCAATGATGACACATCTAGGCATACACAACTACTTCCCAAAAACTGGTAAGAATATCCCCATGTAGATTGGTTTATGGGAAGTCATGCAACTTTCTAATTGAGATGGAATATAAAGGCTATCAAGTTATATGGAAATTAAATATTGACATGAATCCCTCTAAGGAGTGATATTTCATCAATTTAGTGAACCTGATGAGCTTCCACATTATGCTTATGAAAGCTCTAGAATGTAAAAATAGAGGACCAACAAATTGCATGATAGAAACATCCTATGTAGGACCTTTGAAGTGACAAACTGGTGCTTCTTTATTACTCCATTTTGAGATTTTAGGAAATCTAAGGTCAAACTAGCCCTTGACATTTTGAATATAGAAGGTATTCCCTTAGAACACATTCAAAATTAACTATAATTAGGAGGCACGTACAATCAATATTTTTCTCTAGCAATGTACATTCCAAGATGCATGTCTTGTACCAGTTCCACAAAGAAGAAAAGCTAACTTATTAAACAATATACCATTTATTAAACATACACATCATGCAAAAATTGTTGTAGATTTTTAGGGAATCACTAACAATCACCATGACATTCCTATTCATGGACACATCATGTCATAATCTGCCAATGATCAATTCTATCTCCTGATGAAAGGCTCTCCCTATTGAAATATCACATGGTGTGCAAATATTTCATTAACATCATTTCCACTAGTGTTGAGTATCTTGAGCATCATTTTGCACATGGTGTGTCACCTTTGAGAAGGTCTGCTTACACCATGCACTTCATATGTAACATTAAACATGTCATATATGATTTTTTTTTGATGAAAATGGGATAGTGATGATGGATAACTACATGTAATCTCATTTGCATGGTGTGCGTGTTAGAGTCACTAATCGATGTCAACAAGAGATTGCACTTGACAATCGATGGTTCTTACACTTTGCCCATTTGACAAGGACACCAACATGACCTACACACTCCATAGTGAGCATCCAATTGTTTCTTGCACAAGCTTATTCTTACAATGAAGAAGATATATTTAATAATATTGGGGTGGGTGGCAACTCAACTATATTTTTAGTTTTCTGCTATATTTTAATTTCAATCGTTATGCTTGACTCCTGCCATGCTAATTTATCAAATGCATCCATCTACCTCATATGTTCATCTACCTCATATGTTCATCTATATTAGGGGGAACTTAGTTGTCATGTTTGTTCTTTTTCTCATTTAGCGTATGCATGTTTATTTCTATTATTTGTCTGTAAATTGAAAGTTTAAATTGTTTGAGAAACCATCTTTAAATTGGGGATATGTTTTCATTGCTGGGTGTCACAGAACCATTCTTACCCCAATCCCAATCCTACTGCCTAGATTGTAGTAAAAGGGTTGAAGTGCTCGTCCCTGAGTGGCCCAATAGGATCTATCACACTGGCATATACAATAATAAATAATAACTCAAAAATTGGATATAAAAAAAACAACTAACCCAATATGGAGATATATCTGATTTGTCTTTGTCATCAAAGTATTTAGAGTGCGGAAGTGATCTTATTCAGTGTTCCATTTGTATTACCTAAAATCAATAAAATCAAGACATAATCATGCAATTGCATGGTACACTATCAAAATCAAGTAAAATAGTTTATAATAAAAGAGTATACTTGGAAGGACTTATATTCAAAAGAATAACAATCAATTTGCAAAACCAACATTTAATCGACAAGTTTTTCAAGTAATTTGACTTTTATTATGAGTTTCCATTATGATATAATTCGATAAGCATGCTTATATATTTTGTGTGACTCTATTAAGATAATGCGATGGGGAAGGTCACTAGGCTCCTTCTCACCATAGGAACATAGGAAGCCAATGTACAAGTCCCACCTCCAAATGAGGGGGTTGTTGTACTCAATACCAACATTATCAACATTATCAATATCATCATCATTATCAATATACATACAGTCATAATGGGCATGCAATTTATGTTTTCATGTTTTTCAAAATATAGTATAGAAAAACAAAAGACTAATCATAGGGAACAGTAGCTCATCCAAGTAAATAGCCAAGTATACAGTCAAGAGATACATAAAAGTATCTTCAATACAATCAAGGAGGAGTTATATAATAGTGTACCTTTCACTGAGGATTTCGAGTACAGATCATCTAGTGATAGGTTGACCCTTCGAGTTAGATCCTAAAACACAATTTATGGATCAAGGGTCAAGATCAAGATATTTGGATATCATGTTTCAATATTCAAGATTAGGGTTACACTTTTCCTATGTCAACCTTAGGGTTGGGTCATTCACTTATAATCAACCAATATTTAGATATGTCCAACATTATTTCAAGTATAAAGTATTTTCGAGTGTGAATGACTTTCCTAGGTTTCTAGGATCATATGTGTTAACCCTGATCATTACCCAAGTTATCATCAATTTCTAGATTATCATCATGGTACTTAATATAATTGGAAATCAAGATCAGATTGATGGGTCAAAACTATATCAAGTGTTTTGCAAGATTAGGATCAAGATTACTTCATTATAAATATTATAACCAAGATTGAATCCAGTAAAAAGATCTAGATCACTAATGATTCATTTTCAAGAGTAGATGATTCAAATATATCATATCTAGGTTACAAGATAATCATTAGAGTCCAAGTCTAAGGTTTCCAAAGACTAATCATGATTATGAGTCATTAATTAAAGCATTATTAGCAAGAGATCAAAACTAGGAATAACGGTGATATTCAAAAGCAATTAGACTATGAAAGTATTTTTAATGCATCCATTGGGTTTTTTTGATCAAAATTGACTATTTATTTGTGCATTTTGGAGCTAGGAATCAGGAGATACAATTTGTGCAAGAATCATGCAATTAATCTGAATATTGAGCATAGATGGGAAGAATTACCAGAATAGGTAACCGAGCATAAAACACCGACTTTTGGATCCTTAGTCAAAGTGAACTACCTTGAAGGATCAGTGGTCGAGGAGCGCTACTTCCAGATCACATGCACGGGAGTAGAGGGGGGAGGAGCAGGACTTGGGCTGATATGTTGTCGTTAGATCCCGATCGCCCTATGACCGTGGACCATGATGGATGGCCAAGATCACGTCACCTTTACTGGACAACTCACCCAATCCCACACACAGCACAGTGGCTCTGCAACAGAGGATGGCCAAATAAATAGGGGAATGAGATAGAGAGAGAGCACGGGAGTGCAAGATAGGGGGCCAGTTGAGTTCGTGGGTGAGGGACGAAGGTGTATGTGGGGTTTTTATAGGGTGCCAGGGCTAGGTTTAGGGTTTTGAAGGCCATAGAATACATGGTAGTGGCCACGAGAGCAAGCTTCTCATTTTCTCTTGAATCTGGCTGATTCAACGGGGAAAAAGGGATGGCCGCATTTAGATTTGTGGGGGAAACATTCCAGTTTGTTTGATTTTTGAAATAGGTAAAAAATGAGCCAAACGTATGTGTCGGTCCCCTTGGCCACCTCCTCATTGATTGTGGGAGGTAGGGGATGACCTCTTGACTGCTGGATCAGGCCGCAATCTGTGGATGCCCAATCCAAGGGTCCAGGATCACCCCTCCACTGGATGATAGGATCGCTGACTTGGAAATAGTCAGAAAAGAGTAAATAAAAGGGCTTTTTGGCATTAAACTTTGAAAAATCATAGAAAATAGTAGGAATGTCCAATTGCAATGAAATTTGGAACATAGCTTTAAAATAATGTGGAGAATATTTATAAAAATTTTAAGAACCATATGATGAAGTTTGATGTATCAATTTGATTCTTTGAACAAAGTGATGTTTGTATCTAATTTGAGGTGTTATAATGTATATAAAATTCACATTGATCACCATATTTTGGATTTGAGTATCAAAATTGATTATGAAGCCAAGAAAAATAATTTGGGACCATGAGTGAGTATAATGAGGGAGAAATAGTAATTTGAGCAAGGATCGGTGAAAATCCACTTTGTCACATCCTTCCCTCCTTAAAAGGAATTTTGTCCCCAAAATTCAAAAACATCTTCAAAATCCATATCATATCCTCAACTCCTAGAACATCCTAAACTATATAATCAAAATCGTGTCCACAAATTTTAATTAGTACAATCATCATAATTGGGATTCCATGTTTCATATCATAACTAACTTGGTTCCAACATCGTTTCATCATCGAGAAATTGAGTATCAAGGTTAATGAATATACTATTCAAAGTCATCGTATGAGTCACAAATATGGAGAGCATCCTATTGATCACAAATTTGAAGTAATCATATATTAGCTCAAACAAATAGAGTCTTTGAATCAAGTGTGCAAGGTGACTTTCAATCCCAAAATCTCAGGGTCCTAGCTTCTACATTGGCCTCGGTGGGGTTATACACCCATGATTTGAGATTTCATATTTCAACATTTTGAGACAACATCATACTTTCAATATCATTATTTAGAGCTGAAAATCAATGGGAAGGTCCCATCCAACTCCTAATGAGAGCTAAACCCTAAGTCATAAATCGAGAGGGTCAAAATTGTCATCATTTCAAAATTTCAAGTTTTGGGATTTTGAATCCATTAGTCATATATTTAGTATGATCTATAGATCCAAAAAAAGGTGAACATAGGATTTGTATCATTATTGAGATTTCATAATCGTGAGTCACAAGTCCATTAATTGATATCAAGAGTCAAGATTCTAAGCATCAAAAGTTATAGGTCTAGAATCATTGAAGCTAGGGTTTATATTCCTATTTAGACCTTAGGGGAGATCATTCATCTATATTCAATTTCTAGCAACAATATTCAAGCAATATTTGAGCAACATATCAAGATTTCATTATCATTGTATCTAAGGTTGATGAATGATCTACACCTAGGTCTATCTAGGAAGTCAACCAAAAGCTATAGTCAATATTGTCATATATCAAGATCATTATCAAATAAATATTCAAGATCGAGTATCAACCATGGGTTTAACCTATTAGGCTTAGGTCAACCAGTCAAAATAGGGTGGAAGGGAATACCTTTCCAAATTCTAAATGATCAACAAGATGAAAATTTAGATGTAGTCATAATAGGGATGTGACCTAGGTTAAGGGAGTCATGAGTCAACTACTACCCTAATCTAGAACATTACCTACATTAGTTATTATCCACTGAGCTTATTCAAATAGGGAGAGTATCAAATATTAAATCATATTCCATAATTTCATGAGATCAAAAATTCAAGATCATAATAGGGAAATAATGTCAAGTTTTTACAAAGTCAAGGTTATAATTGCGTTCCTTTCCATTCATGATCAAGGTAGCGATATAATTTGGAAATAGGTGCATGATTTAGGTCCATGTTCATCATATCAAAATCAAGTTTGAAAAGGAATCAATGGTCAATAGGAAAACTTCTTTTTGCATCATAGTCTTACATCATGGTTTTGTGAGTCCTAGACTTAGTCACTTGATAGCATAGTCAAGATGTGTATAAAATAGGATACGAGTTTGGTTAACTATGTTTGAGGTTTAATCAACAATAGGGAAACATGGGCTTAATCAAATTGAAACCTCATCAACAATGAGGTATAAGGTACAAGTCATCCTTATTTCACCAAATCAAGATTTACCTCAACATAGGAATCATGTAGTCTAGTTTGGCTAAATTGAGTGTTCATGATATCGAGAGTCATACATGGGTATTTGGTTTCAAAATTAATTGATCAAAATTGAGTTTTCAAATTTAGGTCAGATCATGGTAACAATTTTCAAGATTTAGTGATATTCATTATTCCCATTCATAAGCTACCCATAATCAAGGCATCATGTGGTATAAGGTCACGACAAAGGACCACATGAGGAGATGAGAAGACTACCTAATATTCATCTACATGGGTGGCTTAGGTAGTCCTTAATGAAGAGATGAGATGCTAGAGGACTCTCTAAGGTTTCACAAGATAACCTTTAGGTCCAATTCTTTAACAAATAAGGCCAGGTAAAGCGGGGGATCTCAACTATCATGAAAATGGATAGGAGAAATTATGTCAGGACCCCGATCCTAGACACCTCAATTTTCACCATTATGGACATTAGGGTTTCTTGGGTGTAAGAGACTTGAGAAATCATTTACTTAAAGTATATGTGAGTGTGTCTGCTACCAACTGTCACAGAACCGTTCTTACCCCAATCCCAATCCTACTGCCTAGATAGTAGTAAAAGGATTGAAGTACCTGTCCCTGAGTGGCCCAATAAGATTTATCACACTGGCATATACAATAATAAATAATAACTCAAAAACTAGATATTAAAAAAAAACAACTAACCCAATATGGAGATATATTCGATTTGTCTTTGTCATCAGAGTATTTAGAGTGCAACAGCGATCTTATTCAGTGTTCCATTTGTATTGCCTAAAATCAAGAAAATCAAGACACAATCATGCAATTGCATGGTACGCTATCAAAATCAAGTAAAATAGTTTATTATAAAAGAGTATACTTGGAAGGACTTATATTCAAAAGAATAACAAGCAATTTGCAAAACCAACATTCATTCGACAAGTTTTTCAAGAAATTCGACTTTTATTATGAGTTCCCATTATGATGTAATTCGAGAAGCATGCTTATATATTTTGTGTGTCTCTATTACCCCAACGAGATGGGGATGGTCACTAGGCTCCTTCTCACCATAGGAACATAGGAAGCCAATGTACAAGTCCCACCTCCAAATGAGGGGGTTGTTGTACTCAATATCAACATTATCAACATTATCAATATCATCATCATTATCAATATACATGTAGTCATAATGGGCATGCAATTTATGTTTTCATGATTTTCAAAATATATTATAGAAAAACAGAAGACTAATCATAGGGAATAGTATCTCATCCAAGTAAATATCCAAGTATACAATCAAGAGATACATAAAAGTTTCTTCAATACAATCAAGGAGGAGTTATATAATAGTGTACCTTTCACCGAGGATTTTGAGTATAGATCATCTAGTAATAGGTCCACCCTTCGAGTTAGATCTTAAAACACAATGTTTGGATCAAGGGCCAAGATCAAGATATTTGGATATCATGTTTCAATATTCAACATTATGGTTACACTTTTCCTATGTCAACCTTAGGGTTGGGTCATTCACTTATAATCAACCAATATTTCGATATGTCCAACATTATTTCAAGTATCAAGTATTTTCGAGTGTGAATGACTTTCCTAGGTTTCTAGGATCATATGTGTTAACCCTGATAATTACCCAAGTTATCATCAATTTCTAGATTAACATCATTGTACTTAATATAATTGGAAATCAAGATCAGATTGATGGGTCAAAACTATATCAAGTGTTTTGCAAGATTAGGATCAAGATTACTTCATTATAAATATTATAACCAAGATTGGATCCAGTAAAAAGATCTAGATCACTAATGATTCATTTTCAAGAGTAGATGATTCAAATATATCATATCTAGGTTACAAGATAATCATTAGAATCCAAATCTAAGGTTTCCAAAGATTAATCATGATTATGAGTCATTAATTAAAGCATTATTGGCAAGAGATCAAAACTAAGGATAACGATGATATTCACAAGGAATTATACTATGAAAGTATTTTTAATGCATCCATTGGGTTTTTCTGATCAAAATTGACTATTTATTTGTGAATTTTGGAGCTAAGAATCTAGAGATACGATTTTTGCAAGAATCACACAATTAATCTGAATATTGAGCATAGATGGGAAGAATTACCAGAATAGGTAACCGAGGATAAAACACTGGCTTTTGGATCCTTAGTCAAAGTGGACCACCTTGAAGGATCAGCGACCGAGGAGTACTACTTCTAGATCACATGCATGGGAGTAGTGGGGGGAGCAGGACTGAGGATGATCTGTTGTCATTAGATCCCGATCTCCCTTTGACCGTGGACCACGATGGACGACCAAGATCGCGTCACCTTTACTGGACAACTCGCCCAATCCCACACACAACATAGTGGCTCTACGGAGGAGGGTGGCCAGAGAAATAGGGGAACGAGAGAGAGAGCACGAGAGGGCAAGATAGGGGGGCGATTGAGTTTGTGGGTGAGGGATGAAGGTGTATGTGGGGTTTTTATAGGGTGCCAGTTCTAGGTTTAGGGTTTTGAAGGCCATAGAATCCATGGTGGTGGCCACGAGAGCAAGGTTCTCATTTTATCTTGAAGCTGGCTGATTCAAGGGGGAAAAAGGGATGGTCGCATTCAGATTTGTAGGGGAAACATTCCAGTTTGTTTGATTTTTGAAACAAGTCAAAAATGAGCCAAAGCATGTGTCGGTCCCCTTGGCCTCCTCCCCGTTGATTGCAGGAGGTAGGGGATGACCTCCTAACCACTGGATCGGACTGCGATATGTGTATGCCCAATCTAAGGGTCCAAGATCACCCCTCAGCTGGAGGATAGGATCGCAGACTTGGAATTAGTCAGAAAAGTGCAAATAAAAGGGCTTTTTGGCATTTAACTTTAAAAAATCATAGAAAATAGTAGGAATGTCCACTTGCAATGAAATTTGGAACATAGCTTTAAAATAATGTGGAGGATATTTACAAAATTTTTAAGAACCATATGATGAAGTTTAATGTATCAATTTGATTCTTTGAACAAAGTGATGATTGTATCTAATTTGAGGTGTTATAATGTATATAAAATTCACATTGATCACCATATTTGGATTTGAGTATCAAAATTGATTATGAAGCCAAGAAAAATATTTTGGGACCATGAGTGAGTATAATTAGGACAAAATAGTAATTTGAGCAAGGATTGGTGAAAATCCACTTTGTCACACTGGGGTAGTTCATAATTCCATACCATTGATACATCATGGTATTGGTTTCCCTTTGTGTTGAGATAGTGATAATATTATGCATGTTGTACTTTTAAATTCTTGAAACCAAACCTATCAATATGAAATTTTGTAGTGTTGCAATTAATTCCAATACATGAATGATAGAAATCAGTATTGCAATTATTTGAAAAAGATTTAAATGTGGATTTTTTTTCTTTTTGTTAAGGAGCCATACATCCTTTTTATTGTATTGAATCAATCAATTAAGAGTACCTCATTATAGAATTTGAATGACTAAATGACTTATGACAACTCAACTTTCGCCATCAACTACAATATGTTTTCATTGATTGACAAAGAGGATGTAACTTGCCCACTTAGTGTGAGGGCCCACCCCATTGATCTATCCCCAAATGAATACTAGGACAAATCCTCAAGTAGAACCTAAGTCAAAACTAGAAACCATAAAAATAGAATAAAAAAATCTAAAAAAAGTGAACTCTAAAAAAAATCAAAATACGAGCAATCATCATAAAACTTACATGATGTCATAGAAAAAATTACTAATTATTATCAAAATATTTTCACAAGAAGGCCTAATAGAGAAAATAAACCAAAACATATTTATTAATCTCATGATATAAAGTTACAAGTAGATTCACATTTAGGGAGAAACAACAACATTTAAGTTCCAAATCAGCTCACAACTCTAAATCATGCATAAACTCCAAGGAGAAAAATACTGAACATGTATATTAACAACTACCCACCGTACACTAAGGAAAGTGGAATTGAAAAGATATTCTAGACATATCTATGTCTTGTATAATCTTGATCAACACATCCTTTCTACCACCATAATTACCTAAAACATCATGAGAGAACCAATGAGACCCATAAAGAGTCATAACAAGAGGATTACCACATAAAAAGATATAAACATGTGGAGGCATCATATTAAAGTGAACTAAAGGATGAAAAAAACCTAATAATTATATCAATTTCCAATTATCCACTTAATCTCATATTTCAAATAACAAAACATTCCATATTACTATAACAACATTCCCATATATCAACCATCATAAGTAAATGAAAATAACATCACCTATTGTGCTTCAGATGATCAAGACAAACATCCTCCAATTGAGTTCCACTACATCCCCTCCCCTCTGTCAGTATGAGATAAAAGAAAGTAGTGGCACATAGTCGAACCTATTGGAAAAGGGCTCAAAGTCTAGTTTAGAACATCAAGTCTCTGTCTTCAGTATGCATGCCACGTCACCAATCTTGTTGGGTACAAATGCCCTATGATCATTTCACAAATCACACCTACATTATCACATGTCACTGGAGCTATGTCATTGACCACACTCATTCACCTACTGTAACACCCCACTTGTGTATCATTTACAACATAGAGCGGAAGCATATATTTTTATCCATTTCAAGGGGGATGTTACAAATATGATATTCATAGCTTAAAATAAAGTTTAGATAAACCATCATAGGGTAATATTCATGATTCCATTCTCAAATCCTTAACAAGGTTCATATATAACAAGACATGGTTCTCATGAAAAGAAATTATAAACTAATTATAGTTGGTGTCCCACAGAGACTTTTCCTTCCTAAAGATTCCTTGTGCTAGTCCTTGCATGCCAGATATCTTCATCCTCCTAAGCTTTCTACTTACTCACGAGCATCACACCCCCAACCATGTATCAAACCAATGGTATGTGTGATTGAACATATTACAGATTGAAGAAAACATGTAAGCTAAAAATAGATATTAAACATTAAAGATTGGAAAAAATGCAATTGCTTTTAAATTAGTCTCTTTTATCTTGACCTATATAAGAATCCTCAGTTTTGCACATAAGTGCATCTTATCTTATGCACCAGAGTTCCTATTCTCTTATGCACCGAAGTGCCTCTTCTCTTTTGCACCAAAGTGCCTCTTCTCTTATGCATCGAAGTACCTCTTAATGAGGATATAAGATATCATTTACCATTTTCTTTCTTTAAAAACTCTTTTTTAAATATTTTATCATTTAATCTCAATGTGCATGATAGATAATATAATGAATATCGACCATAAAACATACTATTCACTTGATTATAGAATCTTTGACTTTAATCAATAGAAATAATGAATAATACTTTCACAACATTCACTGTATTTTATACATACATACATACATACATATATACATACATACATACGCTGACAAGGAGTGGTTCAAGTGGTCAAGCACGGTGTCTCCTAACAAAGGGACCCGGGTTCGAATACCTACTGCTGCCTTGATTTACCACCCTCCTGGGCGTTCGACCTCTGTCACGGGCGTGGGAGAGGGGGGAGAAATCTTTCTCTCTTAATCCCATACATACATACTCATGGCCTCAAATACAACAATATGAGGAAAAGAAGGACATCAAGCCTTATACAGTTCATGGTACAAAGGTAATGGCACATTTGATTTTTGCAGATGATGTTCTGATGTTTGTAGAAGCCAAACAGCACTTCCTAGAAAATCTCAAAAATTTACTTAGTGAGTTTGGAAAACAAACAAAGTTGTGTGTAAATTCAAACAAAACACACATATTCTTGTCTAAGAACTGCTACCAGATGGATGACATGTTTGTACAGGCTATGGGTGTGGAGAAAGGAAACTTTCCAAAAAAATATCTAGGGTTTCCCTTAGTTGGAGGTAATCTGCACGTCAAAGATTTTGCTGAATGCATTGACAAGGTGGAGGAAATGATTAACAGATGGCCGACACAAAAGACATCTATGGCAGGACGAAAGATTCTGATAAAGGCTTCCATAGAAGGAGTTCTTATCTTCTGGGTGCAACAAGGTGAGATCTCAAGTTTTGTCTTGGATAGAATAGAAATGAAGATGGCAATTTTTTTTATGGGGAAGTGAACACCATCTTATGAAATATGGTAGGCTGGCATTCCTAAGCGATGAAGGAGGGATGAATTTGAAAACTCATAGAGACATTGCAAAATGGGGGACTATGCAAAGAATCATCATATTCTAGGAAGGCACTTCTACATGGGGAAAGTGGATGAGAGAAAGATATCCAAGAGGGTTGGATTTCACATCAAAGATACGGGAAGGATACACAGGCACCATTAACGTCATGACGGAGACTTGGCAATAAGTCAAACATCTGTTTGTTGCAAGCAACACCGATGGATGCCAGCTCAGAGATCATAAGTTATGCATTTGGGAAATGACTCATTCTAGAGGTACAAAGGACCTGCTCAGAGAACAGATTGAGGCCGGTAGGTAAGTGCCGAAGTGGAGCATGTGTGTATATAAAATTTTACACAATGTTCTTACTACTCTGGATAGGAGAAAGAGGTGAAACTATGATGTTTATATTGTATGATTTCTATGTCAGGAGATGGAGGAATCCCATAGCCACCTTGTGGGGGGAATGTTATTTTACAAAAGAGATATGGGAGTTCTTATGCAAGGAATGTAGATTACAAATTTAGTTATCTGGAGACCCAAAAAGAATGCTTTCCAGGTGCGACAATGATGAGAGGAAGAAGCTTCTATTTTCTAGTTTATGTTATCATATATGGGAAGAGAGGAATGTTAGAAGACACCAAGGAGCTTCTACAAATTCCATAGTCATTTCTATAAAAATATGTAAATGTGTTAGACGTAGATTACATATTAGATAGAAGAGTGAGTTGTAACTCTATTTTGGACGTATGGCATTGGGCCTACATGTACTCTTAACCTCCTATAATTCTAGGAGGATGTAAGAATATATTTACCTGATTCTGATACATACATACATACATACATACATACATATGTCGACAAGGAGCGGCTTAAGTGGTCAAGCACAGTGTCTCCTCACGAAGGGACCTAGGTTCAAATCCCAGCTTCCGCCTTGGTTTACCACCCTCCTGGACGTTCGGCCTCTATCACAGGCATGGGATATGGGGTGAGAATGCCTCTCTTTATTCCATACATACATACATACATACATACATACATACATACATACATACATACATACATACATACATACAAAGGTACAAAGGACCCATACGGAGAACATATCTGGACTGGGAGGTATGTGTCAAAATGGAGTATGTGTGTATATAAAATTCTACACACTGTTCTTACTACTCTAGATAGGATAAAGAGTTGGAACTAATATGTCTCTACTTTATGCTTGCTATGCCAAAAGATGGAGGAATCCCATATCCACCTTGTGGGTGAATGTAAATTTACAAAAGAGGTATGGGAGATTTTATGCAATGAATTCAAATTACAAACTCAATTATCCGAGGACCCAAAAAGGATGTTGTCCAGATGTGATGATTATGATAGGAATAAACTTCTATCTACTGGTCTATGCTATCATATATGGGAAGAGATGAATGCCATAAGACACCAAGGAGCTTCTATAGAGGCCACAAGTATTGCTATAAAATTATGTAAATGTGTTAGACATAAATTACACATTACATAGGAGAGTGAGTTGTAGCTCTGTTCTAGATGTATGACATTGGGCCTACATGTACTCTTGAACTCCTATAATTTTAGGAGGACGTAGGAATATATTATCAGATTCCGATACATACATATATACATACATAGATACATACATACATACATACATACATACATACATACATACATACATACATACATACATACATACATACATACATACATACATACATACATACATACATACATACATACATACATACATACATACGCCAACAAGGAGTGGCTCAATTGGTCAACCACAGTGTCTCCTAACAAAGGGACTTGGGTTTGAATCCCAGTTTCCGCATTGGTTTACAACCCTCCCAAGCATTCGGCCTCCGCCATGGGCATGGGAGAGGGGGGAGAAATCTTTCTCTTTTAATCCCATACATACATACATACATACATACATACATACATACATACATAAAAGCAATACAATACACGTCAGGGTTTGGCTGCGGTGATCACCCATGCGATCATTCACCCTAGGCATGGCACCCACGTCAGCGGCTAACCCAGCCGTCGGCGTCCACCCCCACAAGACGCACACCCCTTTCCTACCTTCCACCACACCACACACCCACAAACATCTCATGGAACTGAACGAGTGGAGAAGAATGGGGTTCCCAACCCATCTGGGTCGAGGAACAAAGGTGACATGGCCGATGACACTCAGGCCGTGGCTGCTGGGAGCATGACGGTGGTGCCTTTGCACAAGGATTGGAACCAAATACTGAAGGAGCCACCCCCAGCAAGTCCATCGATGAGGAGTTTCCAGTGCTGAGAAGAATAGAAGGACAGATTCACGTAGACTTGATGGCGGAGGAGTTTGAGAAGATGAAGAACATCTGGGAATTCTTGATCATGACCTATGTTCCGGGGAAGATACTTTTCTATCCATACTTCCTCGCTTGGATCAAGAGAACATGGAGACCCAAGGGTTTGTTTGATCTGATCTCACGTGACAATGGGATTTTCTTGGTTCGATTCTCCAACATGGTGGACAAGAAGACGATCTTAGACTTGGGACCTAGATGGTTCGACGGCCAACTAGTCGTAGCCAAGGATTACCGATTCGGTGATAAACTCAAACGAGATGCCTTTGCGACGATCCCTGCGTGGATTATGCTTGGATCCATTGGACGATCGTGGACTCGACGGGCAGCAGGAACCATAGCCGCGGGTGTTGGGAAAGTTCTATTCATTGACGAATGCTCATTGGAGTCCGACGAGGCACAAGTTTTGGTCAAACTCAAGGCTGAGGAGGAGCAGACTGAGCAGGTCTGGCTGAACATCCAGGGATGGGAGGCTATGTCGGTGAGGATTGCATATAAGCTGCCCAAGTGCAACAATTGTAGGTCTTTCGGCCACCCGGATGGTTCCTGCAATGGAGGACAGGAGAAGGAAGGAAAGCAAGGGAAAATCAATGCTAAGGCCGTGTAGAAAGAGGTTTGGGTCAAGAAGACTAAGAGGGATCATTGAAAGGCCAAACCTGGCGAGGAGCTACCGACTGTAGATGAGGTGGTAACTGTGGCTGCTGGGGGTGAAGGCGCAGAGCGATCAGATGAACTTGCTGAGTCCACAGACAGTGCGGGCAAGGTTGAAGAAAAGAAAGATACCTCAAGTTCTGCAAATCAGAAGGAGGAGGGGGAATTCACTCCCGCATCCAGGAGAAAGGGTTTGAGTATGATTCACAAAACACAGGGGGTTGGGTCTATCCTTGATTCCTCCAACAGGTTTGAAGCCCTCAGTGAATCAGATGTCGTAGAGCATGAACCGGTTGAACCAAAGAAGAAGAAACAAGGTAATAAGAAGAAGGAGTAGCCCGGGCATACATGGGCAAACAAGAACCCTTAATATGTCTATTGTCATGTGGAACATCAAAGAGGGGTGCAAAACGAACAAGAAAAAAGAAATCCGCAAATGGGTTGGTGCTAGTGGGTCCTCTATTGCAGCTTTAGTTGAAACCAAGATTAAGGAGAATATTAAACTGAGTATTGGGTACCTATTTCAACAAGGCTGGGAACATGTATCTAACCTTCAACATTCAAAATTGGCTAGGGTGTGCATGGCGTGGAAGCCTAACACATGGAAGATGACTGTGAAGATGATGTATGATGAACACATTACGCTAGAGTGAAGGAATGCAGCATGTTTGCACATGTGCCTGACTGCAGTGTTTGCTCACAATGATGCAAAGAGAAGGAGAGAACTATGGCGTGATCTAGCATTGATTTCTACACAGATGACAACACCTTGGATGGTGATTGTCGACTTCAACAATGTCAAATTACATGGTGAAAAGATAGGGGGAAGACCTGCGCTATGTGGTGTGATTGATGCCTTTAATAGGTCCATTGATAAAGTGGAGCTGACGGAACTACCCATGATAGGTGGTGATCTCTTCACGTGGATTAATGAACAAAACCGTGAAGATAGAATAGCAAGCAAGCTGCACAAAGCACTGATTAATGAGGAATGGTTAAAACTCTTTCCCAATGTACAGGTGAAGGCAAGTGGCTCTGAGATAAGTGATCATGCCCCACTTCTTGTGTAGATTATAGAGAAAAAGCAAAAGTGTAGACCCTTCATATTTCTCAACTATTGGGCAGAGTGGAAGGGCTTTGATGATATACTTAAGGAGGTATGCGGTACACACATACATGGGAGTCCCATGTTTGTCTTTGGTAGGAAGTTATCACTACTGAAGTCAATTCTGAAAAAGTGGGCAAAGGAGAAGGTTAATATTCCTAATCTAATCTCGGAAATAAAGAAGGAGTGTAGTAATGTAAGGAAATTCATGTTGACTGATCCGCTCAATGAGGAACTAATAAAGAAGGACCGAGAATTGAGGGTGATGCTTGAAGATCTAAAAAAGGCAGAAGAAAAATTCTATTGGCAGAGAAGCAGAGTGAAATGGATGGAAGATGGTGACAGGAACACTAAGCTCTACCTTATGGTAGTAAGAAGAAGGGAGGCTTCCAACATCATCTGTGAGCTGATTAATAAAGATGGGCAAGTGGTTAATAAACAAGAAGATATTGAAGACCAAGCCGTGCAGTTCTACAGTGAGCTCTATAACAAACATTTGTTGATAGGGAGGAAGAGGAAGACATAGACTGGAAGTTCAAACTCTCTAGCACCCACAATAATATTCTTACAAGGGAGGTTACCAAATAGGAAGTCAAAGATGCCTTATGGAGTATAGGTTGCAATAAATCCCCCAGGTCAGACAGATTCAATGCTTTCTTCTATAGGACTGCTTGGGACACAATCAAGGATGATCTTCTGAAATATGTGACATGGTTCCTTGATGGAGGTAACATGGTCAAACAAGTCAATCATGCTTTTCTAGTCCTCATCCCAAAGAAGAAAATTATTGCCTGTCTTATTGATTTCATACCTATTGCTTGCAGTTCAATCCAATACAAGATCATAGCAAAAATTCTAACCACAAGGATGAAGATGGTCCTTCCTTTCCTTATTTATTAAAATCAAGGAGCCTTTATTACTGGAAGGAGTATTAGTGATTGTGCCCTTCTTGCTGATGAGTTCTTAGCTGATTTTAAAGTGATGAGAGGTAGTAGAAAGGCTTGCTTAAAGCTTGACGTCTCCAAGGCTTATGATAGCGTTAGATGGGGAAAATTGTGGTGGATCATGCAACAGATGGGCTTCTCCAAAACGTGAATAGAATGGATGCAGCAATGTGTTGGCACAACGAGCTTTTTAGTTCTAGTAAATGGCACATCGGCTGGTATGTTTAAAGGAAGTAATGGCCTGCGACAAGGTGATCCTCTATTACTGCTTGTCTTTACCATACTCATGGAATAATTTACAAGGAAGTTGAAGGAAGCTGAAGATAAGAAACTGATCAAAGCATACAAAGTTCACGGAATGAAGGAAATGAACCACCTTATCTTTGCTGATGATGTACTGCTATTCCGAGAGGCTAAAGTTGATATGTTACTGGAGCTGGAAAAATTTCTAGGAGACTTTGGAGAGAAGACGAGGTTGCGGATTAATGTGAATAAAAATCAACTCTATCTTTCAAAGAATTGTCACCAAATGGAAGCCAAACTACAAGAAGCCATGTGTGTGGAGTTGGGAAAGTTCCCAACTAAATATCTGGGCTTTCTGCTTGTAGGTGGAAATTTACAAGTCAAAGATTTTGGTGAATGCATTGATAGACTGGATGAGATGATAGCAAGATGACCTACCCAAAAGACATCTATGGCTGGCCGAGCAACCCTTATTAGAGCAGCTATTGAGGGCCTTCTTATATTCCGGGTGCAACAAGGTGAGATACCAGGAGCTGTGCTTGATAGGATGGAGATGAAAATCTCAAACTTCATCTGGGCGGGTGAGTTTCATCCTATGCGCTATGCTAGGCTGGCCTTACCTAAGGATGAAGGAGGTTTGCAGCTAAAAACTCCAAGAGATATTGCTAGATGGATGACACTAAAGAGAATTATTTTATACAAAACATGAGGCACCATATGGGGAAGATGGATGAGAGATAGATACCCACAAGGTCTAGATTTCCAACCAAGAACTCGGGAAGGTATGTCGTGCACTATTCATATGATGAGGAGCTTATGGTCGTGGGTTAAGCACGTATTTACTCTGAATCACGCCTACAAGTGGCAAATGATAAACCCAAAAGCTGATCTGTGGGAGATCACTAGGACGAGAGCTGGAAAGGATGGAATTATGGAGCTAATATGGGCTGGTAAACACGTTCCTAAATGGTTTGTGTGTGTTTTCAAAATCTTACATGGAGCCTTAGTGACTCTGGATAAGTGCATGAATGGAACAACAATGATTTTGTTATTTTTTTCCTATGCAAGGAGAAGGAGGAGTCCCATAACCACCTATTTGAGGGCTGCAACTTCACTAGGGATGTGTGGGAAAAAGTTTGCAAAGAGTTCCACCTGCAGATTGAGCTAATTGAAGACATAAAGAAGATGGTCAAGCGTTGTGGCAATGGTGAGAAGAAGATACTCCTTTTTGCAGCTTTATGCTTCCATATTTGGAATGAATGGAATGGCCGTAAGCATGGAGGTTTAGATAGGAGTGTGAGTACTACTGTTGTGAAAATTTGTAAAAGCATAAAAAAGAGACTACGTCTTAGCTAGTTGTGTGAGTTGTTCATGTACGTGATGTATAGCGAGCGTGGGGATATATGTAACTCTAGACCTCCTACAATTGTAGGGGGGATTCAGAATATATTTACCTGATTTTGATACATACATAAAAGCAAATAATACTTACGTTCAATTAGCATGGGCCACTTATCTTTCTCTTAGAGATGATTCTATTTCTCTTCTTATGTTGAGGAAACCCTAAATGTGATCTTGGAGTTGAAGAAACCTAATTATCCCATCCCTAAAATATACTATGTTAATATGCATTTACTTATAACATTAAACCCTAAAAATTACTTCTTACAAAACTAGGGTTTGACCAAAGAGGAAAGACAGAATAAAACTTGGAAACTCAAGTTCCTAATGAAAAATATATAAATAGTGGAAGGATGACAAAAGCCATCGTATTATGTGATGCATAAAGAAAACATACATGGTACATAAATCATTGACCATGCTCACAAATCACATCTCAGATGAACTAAAAGAAAAGTCAAAATATCAATACTATCCTTGTAATTAAAATATTGGATCGAAGTTGTAGGGACACCACAGTCATTACATGACCCAGTTTGTTCCCTGCAGCCATGGTGCTCAACGAGCACCCTTGGAGCTCCAAGCCTTAGATCTATCTAGTGAAGGACAGATGGTCATGGGAAGCTAGGAGTCCCTAAGGCTCCCTCACATTAAGACAAAGTCGTCAAGCTAAGGATCAGGCTCTAAGGGTCCCTAGTGAGATGGTCCCACAAGAACAACCATAGATGGTTACTGTTGGGATGCACAAATTCACCAATGAGAAAAACAAGACAAGTATATAGGGCAAAAACACCTCGTCATGGTTTGGCAAAGACAAAAGATCTAGAATTGTAGTGTGACGACCTTTGTGTCTATTGGAGTTTGTCAGGTAATAAAAAAATAGAGATGGAGTCGGAAGCACAAAAACCATAAAAACAAAGAGGAAATACATCTACTAAGATTGAAAAACTATCTCCAAGGAAAGACAAGCTTAATCAAATCATTTCCATGATTTAATTATCACTGGGGAGGGGGGGCAAAGATGACAAGAACCAGTAAGAGCTTAAGCCGATTCTATAGGGTAAATAAAATAGAAAGTCATTTATTGTTTGTCTAAGCGAGTAAATTATCTTATATTTTCAAAGTTGATGAATAGGGGCACTTATTATTTTTTATACTCTAAAGAGGGGGATAGAGAAGGAAAGAGATTAATGCCATGATCATTAATGATAAAAATAAAAAATAAATTTCTATTTTTTATTTTTTGAATTTCATGCCTCTTGCATTTCTCTTTGTTTCTTTTAAACTTTCCAAAGAAGAAAGGAAAAACTAATTATCATCTTTTAAATTAATTGATAGAATTTACATATGAAAAAGGGTTTTGAGTTCAATTCATTTTCCTTGCTTTATTATTTTAAAAGCAATACTATTTTCTAAACCTTTTGCATTAAGTCCCACAAATGACTATTATTAAGAAAAGCACATTAAGAGTTTCAACTTATTTTTGAAAATTTGGGACGATACATTTCTACCCATCTTAAATAAATTTGATCCTCAAAATTTCATTGAACTACCCACCTTAGAATTTCCCTTAGCATAAAAATTACAACATCTTAATATCACCATGTAACACTAATAGTTCCAAAAATTCCATAAAACTATAGTTTCAAAAATATAAAGTCTCATAACTTACACCATACCTTACTCATCCTTATCATCTTCATCCTCGTCTACCATGGTGAAGATTCTAGCATGTCTCTTCTCTCTAGGTTCTTGATTAACATTGTGCTCTTTCATTTGAAACTTGGGGTAGTCCGGTCTAATGTGGCCCATCTCATCACATGCATAGAACACTCTAGCCCCAAACCTACATTCATCTAGATGATACTTAGAACACTTGGCACATTGAGTTTTTGCATGTTGATTTGCAATAACCTCAACGAGAGCCTTCCTATTCATGTCATTATGATGGTTGGAGTTGTTGTGGGAGTGGCTATCGTTCTTCCATGTTCTTCCTGGATGGTCTTCTACTTCTATAGTAGCATATAAGGTACCTTGTAGGGTGTGATGTCCTTATCCAGAAAAGGAAGCAAAAGTCTATCTTGCGGCTCCCAATGAACTTCTTTGTCCCATGTCATTCATCATAGTCATACTCATATTTCTACAATATTCTAAACTTTGAGGCATACTATGTGACCCTCATGTTGCCACCCTGATGAAGGTTGTGAAACTCTTCTTTTTTCTTCACAACCATAGTCTCAAATATGTAATGGTATGGAAAGGCTTCAGAGAATTCCTCCCATGTGAGTAGTGGAGCATTAGCTTCCTGGGAACCTAGAAAGTTCTCTCTCCAAGTCATAGTTGCACCTTTAAGCATGTGTGTCCCAAAACGAACCTTGGATGGGTTTGAGAAATCTAGGTCACTGAAGTAATGTTCCATGTGTTGTAGCTAGCTTTCAACTTTGCCCACTACGTCCATCTCTTCCTCTACAACAAAATAGTCAGGCTTGATCTTCAAAAGTTTGAATAGGGAAAACTCACAGTTGGCTCTAAGGTTTCCTAGCTGATCATATCCTATTATCATGGTCGTATCTAGAGCCTTAACTAAGATGTCAAAAGGCACCATAGGAGGTTCCTGATGTAGGTGACCGACCTAAATCATGCATCCAAAAGGAGCGGATTTGAAGTAGTCAGACTTTTAAATTACCCGACTCTTAGGCCCCTGCAACGATGACGGGGTCTGAAGTAGCGATCGGGGTCGAACCACAGGGACAAGGGTGGTAGTGTTAAGAACACAGAATCAACACATTACACTCCGGCAAGGGTAAGATGAGGATAAAGTTCCCGAAGGGAACAACAAGCCAAGATCGAAAAAATAAAAGAGAACTATCTCCAACTAGAGTTACAAGGAGAAATTAAGGTTTTAAGCGTTTAGCAATTTTAGGGTTTTAGCACAATAGAAATAGAGGAGATAACACTATTGCTTTAGTAAGGAACGAAGGAGGAAAACTTCGGTATAACAAGTGGCAGCAGGAACATCCAGAACCCCTTCTCTCAAAGAGGGTACCTCTAACTAAGCACCGACACCTCTCTCGAGGTTGCTGGACTTGGTTAGAGTGGAAGATAACTGGAGCAACTCCGATCATGGGTACTCTCGTACTCCCTTATCGGACCAAACTCTAGAGCTGCAACACCTCTCTCAAGGTTGCTGCAACGGGAAACACGAATCGATAGCTAGTCAAAACATGATCCAAGCGTACAAGCTAGAGTTCAGATTCTAAGCAAGGTAATAATCCACCAAAAAGGAACCAAACATGAACCAACAAACATGTCAACTCATCTAATTCCATAAGCATAATCATTATCTAAAAGGGTTTGGTTACATTGCATAAGTGAAGAAAATAAATGATTGAAAAAAGTAAAGATAAGTATCACCTCCTTGATTTAGAAGAGCGACATACAGCAGCAGATCCCTAAGATTCCTCTAGCCCGATACCGGTTTTGGAGCTCTGCCCGATACGCCTGTGTCGGGCGGCACTCCTTGTCAGGCGATAGGCCATGACGGGCAGACGTACCGACCAAAGTGCCTTTGCCTGATACGGTCATGACGGGATGCCCCCCTCTCGGGCGACACACTATGACGGCTGATTCGTATCAGGCTCAGTATTGTGTCGGGCTAGAGACTGCTTAGGGTATCGGGTTACTCATATCGGGTGTCCTCGTTGGTCGATATTGGGCTGCTGCGGTGACCGAGACGGACTCTAAGTGAACCATTCCCGCCCTCTCGGGTCGGGGAAATGCTCACCTAGTATCGCCCAGTACACCTCTGGGACGCGACATGCTAGCTCCAAGTGCTTTCCCAAGTTAGCTTTCATGAGATTCTGACCCGTCCCATTAGAGTCCTGTAGCTGCTATTTATAGGCAGCGGTTGGGAGAAGTTGTGGTTCTCCGGGCGCCACGTGTCCTCCATCAGCTCTATCATTGCGGCTTCAAGGATGCCAGATATGCGTGTCGCCCGACACAGAGGGTGTCGGGCTTTAAGCGTGTCGGGTGTCATGACGAGTGGGCGCCTGCCGGTGGGCGGCTTGTATCATGCAACACGCTTCAGTAGTCATGGCGAGTACAACTCCCTGTCAGGTAAGTGGCACATCGCCCGTCATATCCTCCTTGCACGGCACGCCCGTGTCACACGGTAGCTATATCCTACTAATGTATGTCGGGCAGTGAGTGTGTCGACCGACTGGTCGGAGGGCCGATGTAGGTAGAACACGTTCACGGGCCGGGACGAACCTTTTTGCTAATAAATGAGTCGAAAAATGAGGAAAACTCTACAAAAAATGATAAAATTGAGTTGAGAGCATAGCGCGGCCTATTTATTAAATAAACATTGACAAAAAGGAGAGGAAAACAGTTTTAAAGGGCACATTTGACAGAGAAATAAGGGCCAGAAACATCACAAAATTTGGTGTTATCAACTCCCCCAAACTTAGGATTTTGATTGTCCTCAATCAATCTTTAAACTTTGTTTTGTGATGCTTCTTCTTAACCGGTATGGTTTTCAGACCATGAGTTTGCGCGGGCATTGAGATGTCTTACAGAGAACTCTACCTGACCATGAACAACATACTTTACTTTTCCCACCTTATTTAAGCAAAATATTTCACCACAGCTTCAGCGAGACTTGGGTGCATGATTTCAAAGTTAGCTTTCACACCAAATAGCTTTTGGGAATAGAAAGTTGTGTGTTTGGGTAGGCTTAAGGCTTTTTGGGTTTTTTTCTTGTTTCCCATCATTCCATCCAGGTTCGGGTCCGTTAGCGGGCGAGTGGTCCCTGCAGTCCAAGCCAATTGGCTTTAGAGCAGTGATTTCACATCCTACGTATCACTGCCCCGGATCTACCATGCCTAAAGATGGGTACTTTTGGAGCACAAGTGTGTATATTATTATTATTATTATTATTATTATTATTATTATTTCATTTGGCACAACTCTCATGCTTTTATTCACTCTCATAAGGCTATTCTCTCTTTTTGGGATTTTTGTTGGGAATGGGAAAACAAGAGAAATTTCTAGTGTTTGGGCAGCTTTTTCCTTCTGCATACACGTATCTTAGCTGTTGTGCGATTATTTTTTGAAATTTTTGGCATGGAAAGTCATAGTCTTTTGTTGTTTGAAGCTGCATTAACAAAAAGACATAACAAAACCTACATCTCCTGGGACACATAGAAAACAAACTGGCAAGAAATCGTATCAGTTTTTTTACTATAGAATGCCTTTGTACATATATGTGGAGACAAAATAAGCAAAATTTTTGTATTTTGTATGAGGCATGTATATGTATATGTACACATGTTATAGAAAAAGAACAGAAAGAACAAAAGGGGTGAAGTTTGAAGTGCTTTTAATACCTCCCTCACTGGTACATAGAATCCCCCCCAAACTTACTCCACACTCTGTCCCAGAGTTGTGAAGTAGATAAGGTAGGGTAATGTTAACTCAGTGAGGGTTAGCTGGTGAGCATGCCTTTTCCGGATAGAAGCTCCCACACACATTCTCCTCATTTGATGTGGTAGTCGATGTGGTGGAGCTGGTCAGGCATCTCTTTATTTGATATCCATTCCATCATGAAGATGCCGCAGTCGTTGGATAAAGGAATTTGTTGTGGACTGCGGTGGCAGAACTGAAGCTCATGCCATTTGCTAGCTGCTGTCTCCAGGAAAGGTTGTATCAACGCCGCCACCTCCTCGTAGTATTTTCATACTAAGCGCTCGAGGGGTGTAAACACTATTGATGTACACTGCACCGGATGATCTTTGTTGCTGTCTGAACTGTTGTAGAAGATTCCTGCTCGTTGGTGAGTGTACATCGTCAGGAGTGTCCATTAATTGTAGTGCAGGATGGGTAGGAAGATTATGCACGGAACACTGCACTGCAACTCTGACAGAAAGGTTTGCTTTGCTCTTGATTCATCGACAAGGCAGATGTCATTGAACAACATTGAATGAGTTATGTATGCATGTTCAAACTTCTTCTATAGTGTCTGGATGTAGGTGGCCACCAAAGATATCGCCAAACATCCTCCTTCTTTGACCATGTCCCTCAATTCGTCAACCGGGACTATGACACTACCTGCCTCGTAGATGACATCTGCCGGGGTAGAGTCAGCTAACTTTAGAAGAATTTCTTTGACCTGCTCCTGCGTGAGTGTAGAGCAAGAGAAACGGTCGAAGTTGTTGATCATTTCTTCTGATGTTTTAGGTGAAGCGGGGTATTCGATTCTGTGTACTTCCCGCAGGATTTCTAACCGCTTTCCTGCCCCGTAGATGTCTACTTCTATCTCAGCTTCTTTCTCTGGAGTGTTGCTGGGTTGCAAAGATTCGTCTACTTGATCACTGTCCAACAACCTCTCTGGTATCCCTATGTCTTGGAAGTAGCACCTGTCTTTGATCAGCAGTAAGGAGTAGGTGCTCCTAATATGGAAGAAGTTTTGGCCCTGGAGATGCCTTATGTATCCGAATATGTTGAGCAACTCCATGATGCGCAAGATGATAAAGGCACTGTTTCCACATCCCTCTTCTGCTTGGACGGGAAAGTCTTCGATAGAGAAGAAGTTTCAAATGCTGCCATGACGTTGGACTCCTTGCTTGATGGCTCGGAGAAGACGCAACGGTAGAAGCCTGAGATGTTTGTCGTCCGGGCGACTGAAAATAAGTCCTGAGTGTGGCACCTCTTTGTTGTAGCAGCTGAGGAGCTGGACGTCATGGTTTCAGAGGTCTACCATACACATGAACCATATGTTGCAGTGCTTGTACGGGGCCAACACGATGTTCGTGTTGTGCTCTTCAATATGTCACAGCATGTTGGCCACCGCGATGGAGTCTGATACTCCCATCATCAATCTTTTTGTCACGATCGGGGTGGCGTTATATATTGTTTTCTGACCTGTCCTAGCACTGATATTCTCTATTATTGCACCCTCTAGGACTTTGAACAACCTCTTTTCGACGACAGCTGGCGAGCAGAACATGCTTCTGAGTGCTCCCCGCCGTACAGAGAAGTAGTCGTCGCTCCAGACGACGTCTTCTTCATCTGCCTGCGACCTCAAGACCTTGTTCAGTAGTTTCTGGTCCCTGATCGACAGGTATCCGATGACCCTTCTGTCGAAGTTGGCCATCTCGAAGGAAGGTATCTCTGACGGAGTAGAGAATTCATCAGTCGTCGAGCTTCTTCCTCTGGGGGGGTGTCTTTCATTGGCTGCACAGATGCCCCCCCCTCCCTCAGATTCATTAGAGGAGTCCTCCCTGATGCTGATTGCTTCATTGTTATCCTCGGCTTCATCTTGGGGGACTGAGGGAGCTACTTCTTCCAAACCGTGGGAGCTCGCCTATCCTGCTGGAGCCCTGTTGGATGACCTTTGCGGCATCCCTTCCTTGGGCGTTGGGGATGGCCCGCTGGAGGAGGAAGTGCACGACGATCTTGGGGAGGATGCTGATGAGGAGGGTTGAGAGCCTGATACATGAGGTGATAGAGATCTCCTCGGCTGCCTTGGACGTGGGTGATCGTCCCTCCTGTTCATTCTCTCCTCGATCACGTCGAGGCATTGGAGGGCCTGTTGCAGCGTGGCATTGAGTGCCTCTAGTTGGCCGGGGAGGCCAACTAGAGTCAGCAGTTGCCGCTCCTGGCTATTCATCCTCTACTGGAAAATAGACAACTTGTGGGTTAGTGAAGTAAATGTACCTGAGTGGCTTTCTGTTACCTCCCACAAGTGATCGAGTTCGTGCCCCAGCATCTTCCCGAGCGATGGGGGGGGGGGGGCTCCTGCAGATCTCCCTCTCATCCTCGCAACACTCATCTCGCATGAGGGTCAACTCGACGAGGTAGAATCTATCTCGATTGTTCATGAGGTAGTTGCTACTGGGTGAGGCATAAGCATTTTTGCGGTTGTCCCTGCCTCGCCTCCTTGTTGTGATGGAGAAGGCCGCAGTGTTGGTGGTTGCTGCTCCACCTCTACGTTGTCGGCGACCTCCTCTACAGCTGCCATAGGAGACACCGGCGGCGGTGTCCGCGTAAGGTGAGCAGCTCTGAGCTCCATCTCGAGGATCTCGGTGAACGCCCCCATTACTGGCGTCTGGCTGTGCTACTTCTTCTGCCACAAAGGGCACCATAGAAGTTTCAAGAGCTACGTCTGTCTCTTCCACGGCAGCTTCTGTCGGGGTTAGGGCGGTTGTCTTAGCCCAGTTGCCTCGACAACCTCCATGATCACCGGTACTTCTTCAGCCATGGTAGATATTTTCGTGATCATGCCTGGGATGGTAGGAGCGGCGACATCTCTATCAATAGCTATCGTCAGTGGATCTAGAGCAGTGGACGGCTCGGCAGGAATTGTGGAGGATTTGTCCTGCCGAGTGTTAAGAGGAATTGGTTCTCCTCTTGTAGCTGCCCTCTCTTGTATATTGGTGGTGGTGGTGTAAGCAGCTTTGACTGCCACCGCTTCGATCTCTGCACTGGTGAAGACCAACTTTTCTGCATCGTAGTTGGCACAGCTAAGAAGCAGAAGGAGGGTGCTTGTTCTCGCGAATTTGTAGAAGTAGCTTCACCCATCCTTTTTGATGATATTGGCTCTAATGAGGAACTTGAGGTTGATCTTCTCGTTGCCCCTTGTCCTTGAGAGACTAAACGGCTCCCGTGGGTACCCTAACCCGACTGCAATCAGATTGACAATGCCACCCAAGCAATACTCCTTGGTGGCATCCTTTATTAGGTGTATCTTGTTCAGTAAGAAACATCCCAGGTTGATCATGTTGCCCTCCATCACGTGCCACATGAGATGAAGTTCTTCGGTGTAGATGTTTCTTGATTCGTTCTTGCTGAAGAGCAGGCATGCCACAAGCTTGTGCACTATTCTCCAAAAGTAGGAGTGCACCGCCGCCACCTTGCTTCCCGACTTGAATGATGACTCGCCAGTCAGCTTCCTCCAGAGCTCCACGGGGTTGAACCCGTCTCCTTCCGTGATCCTTGCACCGTTGTAAAGTAGTTCCTTCTCCTCCTCGCTGGAAGAGAAGATCTCATTGAGCAACTTCTCGGAGATGGCATGCCCGACATTGTATAGCTGCCCCTACAGTCTGTCTACTCTTCCATATTTTTCTATTTCCTCTGGTTTATTCTGCACCTGGTGGAGAGACGACATGAACTCCCTGGTGAGTTCAGTGTAGGAGGCGAAGTGGCTGAAGAAGATCTTCAACAGCCCTGTTGCAGCTAGGATATTTTCTAGTCTGTCGAAAATACCTAGCTAAAGGAAGGACGACTGGTGCCAGAATCTACTCAGCCTATAGAGTTTTGTTGCCAATTCTGAGTACCGTCACCCATGCTCATTGTCTCTGGGCATGAACCTGCCTGGCGTATAATTCAAAGACTCTGTTGCTATTGTTGGAGTCGTTACTTCTTCCGTCCTTGGTCTCTTTTCGACCGTGGATGGCCCAGCTGCCTCGGGGTTTGAGCGTTTCTGCCCGACGGTTGTAGTTTCATCTATGGCCTCGATGTCGATCCTCCGACCGTGTTCGTCAACTTGAATGATAGTTAGCTTTGTAAGGGACATATCTGTTACCATAAGAGAAGTTTATTAAGCATTTAAATGTTCTACCTTACCCTATATCCGGTAGGTAAAAACTTAAAGTCGATATCGGTGTCTAGAAGGAAAACTGATTGCACGATAAGCTAAGTGTGGCCCGATACAAAAACTACATGACACCACTGTATCGGGTTTCAAAACTGAGCGATATGATTCTTGCCTGATACGATCGTGTCAGGCGATATGAAATTTGGCAGAAAAATTGCATAGGTTCATCGCGAGACACCGGGCATCATTGTGAATGGATATCATGCCCGATACAAGACACGGGTGTCACCCTTCAGGAGAAATATGTGAGGCGATACAAGATTGCTCGATACGCCTAAAGATCAAGGTGTGTCAGGCGACACGGTCAAAAGTAATGCAGCCGACACAAATGTATGTCGGGCGATACAAGGAAATCAACTAAAACCGTGAGTCCGATACAAAAGTGCACGACATGAGGTTTGTGTCGGGCAAGCTTAATGATATGACTGTCAGGTTATACCTTTGTTGTCTGAAGTTATCTTGTGCGATACGAGAGAAGACGCTAGGTTGCGCGACACGAGAGCGACGAGAGAAGTTACAACATGATACGGGAGTAGGTGAAGAGTAAATGCAGTAGCCCGACACAGTTAAACCTCCGTACTATATATAGCAACCCAGATCGGCAGTAAAATGAGTAAAATAGGGGTACGTGTTGGGTGAGGAGACAAATCATTCCCGAGACGAGCAGTCCCATCCGTCAAATCAAGGGTTATTACTCCTGCCGCCCGATACAGTTGCTTGCTGCTCGGCGGTATCGTCTGACACAGCTCATGGCTGAGGTGTGATTCCCGATACGCCTAGCTGATAAGGGCGTGTCTTGCACGCCACCTGAGTCTTTTGCATGACACGGGCAGGGAACAAGGTATCCTTGCCCGATACAAGGCTTTTCGAACATGATTGTTTATGAAAAACCAAAAATAAAGTGAAGGAAAAAGCAATTGATGGGTAAAACATCATGGGCCTAAGGTGAAGTTCCCGGCCTCAGATAGCATTACTCCTAAATGCTCATAAAATAGAGCGGCGGCCCATAAAACAGAAGAGTCAGGGCATGTGACGCATGCACTGACTCGAGCCTTATTACAATCATAATGTTTTTCTTGCAGGAAAGGAAATAACGTCGTATTCTAAGAAAAGTAAAACTCGGGCTGCCTCCCGAGGAGCATTGTAGTTAGTGTCGTCATCTCGACAGCTTTAGATCCTTTACTTTGCATCTTCAGCTGTTTCTGCATCTTGCAAACTTATCTCCGTCCTTCTCACGAACGCTTCATCTTCATAGAATCTTTTTACTCTGTGCCCGTTTGCTGGAAAACTTTGGATGGATCTTCTTTATCATATAGCTCCATCATCCCTGATGGATATATCTCCAAAACATGATATAAACTCAGCGGAAGCATTCGATTAACAACAAAATACAAAAAATCACAAAAAATTAAAACTTTTTGAGACAAGATCTTGAAATCATAAATCTTATTTCATAAAAACAAGATAAACAGTTTACATCTCTGCTAAATCACTTCTTGAGTGATTATATACAACCAGATACAAAATCTCATGATTGAAAACCAAAATCTCAGACCAATTAACTCCAAGGACCTGAGAGTACAAAGATGACATAGGACTAACTAACTACATGGCTCAGCTGTCAGTATCTCCACCTGAGATTGACTACTGCTCCTGGTGCTACTGTTGCTGATACTGATCACCTGCAGACTGGTTCCTTCATCCTCGACGACCACCTAAAAAGTTGAAATCTACGGAGTGAGACAATTTTAAATTATTGTCCCAGCGAGAGTTATAACTCTCCGCCAGAAGCTTTATTATAGCAATCAAAGAACAACATTAGCAATAAGAGCTTTTAAGGTAATCAACAATAGATTGACATTAAGTAGGACAACAATATTTAAGAAATATGAAGAACATATATACTAGGCAGTGTAATTTCAATCATTGTATCTCGTAGTTTAACCTAAGCAGATATGCTACACTGTTGATTATGTTTTACAAACATTATTATGCCCTGCGGAAATGAGGTATACCACTCATACTCCAACCGATCACTTATTAAGTCACATCGGTATCATACCTAGGTCATCAAAAGAGCCGGATTCTTATGACCTCATCTTCCTCAGGTAGAGTGAGGATAAACATGCATGACATCTAGTGTCTCTGCTACTATAGCTTACCAGGGTATTCTGGTACTTCGATATTAGAGTCACAGTGGCATTATGTACTCTCTTCGTCATCGAAAGATTTCTTGTTTATCTCTCATCGATGCGGTATAAAAGATTCCTCGGGAGATTAGTGTTACATCACCCCGACATAAACATATAGTGAAGGATTGATATATTAAGATACATCTACATCAATTCCTACACTAGGATGTAAGGATATACACATCCATATTCCCCCACATACTCAAAAGTATGTGATCCAGGAGTTCCCTTAGGAAAACCTGTTTCACCATAATTTAACTTCTGACAATGATGGATCTATGATCAGGGCTCTACATGGTATGATTATACTTGATTAGTTAGGTACATTTCAGTATTCTTTTAACATCATACATGTTTCCAAGAATTTAAATATTAAAACACTGCTATGTAAGAAGAATACTAAATGTATCAAGTTTAACTCATATCATTTACCAAAGGATATCAACTCATCATAAGTCATTTAATCAGCATGACCTTGATGTTACTCATGGCTCTTAAAGCCTATCATCTCATATGATGCTACTTAAACTTAGGCATCATAGCATATTCACTATTCATTAATCTAACAACATGCTTTCAATGAATATGGTATCATAATCCTTACCTAGATATGATCATCCTCATATAAGAACATGCATGGTTAATTCAACTAATAATAATAAATAATTCATTTCAAGAGTTGTACCTTCATACTCTTACAAGAGCTAGGTTCCCTGATTTACATTAATTAGGGTTATCCAATCTCTTCCATTATGATTAGAAATAGTGGTTCCTCCTTTCATACTTAAATCATGAAGATTCATGCTTAAAAGCTTAACCTAGAATTAGGGTTTATTGTACATTTCATCATATTACCCCAGAATTAGGGTTTTACTATTCACTTTATAGTGAATTGTGCTCATAGTATCATCATGTATGAGAAACATAATCATTGATGCCTTCAAATTAAGTTAAGATTCATCAATTATCATAATTAGGGTTTTCATGATCTCACATAGGTGGATCATACCCTAATCATGCACATTCATATACATTGAAGGTATTTTGCTTAAGTTTCAAACATAAATGGTACCTTCTCTCTCCTCTTACTAATAGATGGTGATTACATCACTCTAGAATAGGTTAGGTCAAGTCCTCATTGATTAACATAAGCTAAGTCACCACTATCATGTCATTAGGGTTTGATTAAAACAAGGTATCATCTAGTTGAACCCTTCAAGGGCATATTGGTAAAGTACACCATTGATCACAATCATGGGTCAATCTATTAATCACTTAACCCCTTAATGTCTTTAAGTATCATTAGGGTTTGGATTAGACCACCATAGAACCAATTTAAACCTTCAAAGTACTAAGCAAACACAACCCTAAAGTCTCCAAACGATTACACACTTTCAACCTCCAAACGGTCTTGAGACCATTTGGATGTGTTGACTGTTTGCTATAGTTGACTTTAAGACCGCATGACACTCAAGACCGTTTGAGTGTGTTGACCGTTTGAGAGTGTTCACTTCCAAACCGTTTGGATGAAACGTCCTTGAAACCACATGAGTTGAAACGATCTTGAGATCGATTGGACCAAACGACCTTGAGATCGTTTGAGTCCAAATGGTCTTGAGACCGTTTGGCCCCAAACGGTCTTGAGACCGTTTGGCCTCAAATGACTTTGAGACCATTTGGATCCAAACGGTCTTGAGACCATTTGGTCAAAATGGTCTCAAAACCGCATGCACCTCAAAGGTGTATCAAAGGTTATAATCGATTATGGTTATCAATGTTGAAGTCTTCAATAGGCCATAACCTTGTTAACCAATTATAAATTGAGCCAATTATGGTTAACCTTAATCAATTGGACACCAAATTGACCCTCAATTGAAAGCCAATTTGGGTTAAATCCAACTCAATTAGAATTTGCAATCGGTTAACCCTCAATGCTCAACAATGTGAAACAAATTGAAGTTGAACCCATCAATTGATACTCAATTGGGCCCAAACTTGGCCCAAACGGTCTTACTATTGTTTGGACACCCTCCAAACGGTCTTGAGACCGTTTTCCCAAAGTTTTATCAAAATCTAAGTCGATTTGATAAGGGTTGAACCCTAATTAGGTCTAAAATCAACACTTTTATTCAATTCATCAACCTATTGTGATTGGACCCTCAATTCATCAAATTACCTTAACCCTAGACCTCCAAACAGTCTTGGGTTGTCACCAAATGGTATTGAGACCGTTTGAGTGAAACCCCAAATGGTCTTGAGACCGTTTGGGCCCTTCAACCCAAAGTTCACCAAAATCTATCCTTGAAATCAGCAATTCAACCAGATTAGGGTTTAGAAGGTTGAAGTGCCTTCAACTTGTGATTGGTTTGCAATTAGATCATGATTCATCATGATTGATTAATTCAACATGTGTACAACAGACCTCTAAATGGTCTTCACTTGGTCAACCCTACCAAATGGTCTTGGAGACTGTTTGAATCTAAACAGTCTTGCAAGACTGCATGAGATCAAACGGTCTTGAGACCGTTTGATTTCAAACGGTTTGCAAACCGTTTAGATCAAATGGTCCAAGGTCATTTGGTAAAGTTACCTAGGAATTCACGCCCATCATCTTCAACCTCCGTTCAGGTAGGTTACTTCACGGATTGCTTGCAAAAGTGCAAGAAAGAGTGGGGAAGAAGAAAAACTAGGTACTAACTTGCAAGAACATAGATATGCATAATAAAGCAAGAGGTTTTGAATTATAAAACCTGCCTTAAACGTTGTTCCTAGAGATCCAAGCTTACAAGCTTCAAGACTTTAATGGCGTCTTGAGCTCCACAGGTCGGCCAAAGAAGTTTCTCCAAGAAAAGGTTGGGGAAGGTCGGCTAGAACAAGAAACCTAAGTGAGATAACCATAAAACCAACCTTATACAAGGAATTCCTCCATGAATCTGAGATAGAAGATGGTCTCTTCTCACCTTAGAATAGGTTGGTCATCTTCTTGAGCTCCAGAGATCTGCCTTATTTGGTTGAGCAAGATGATAAGTGAAGAAGAGAAGGGAATATGTTTACTTGGTTTGCAAAGAAAGAAGCATATATAGCTTGGGTTAGTTTTCAACATAAGGACCTCTAGTTTATGGGTTTCTCATCTAGGTCCCTCCTTAACTTGTAAGGCACGTTCAATCTATCATAACTTTAAGCAAATCCCATCAAAACTCAAGAGCTAAGGGTAAAGAAAGCCAACATGCAAACTAAGGTACATATATACAAGGTCTCTTTACTCATACTAGGTGATTTTACTACAAAGGTCATTCTTCTTATCTGATTATCTAATTGAAGCGCCCCTTTCATCATTTATTCTCTAAATGATGTCAAGAGTCATAAAAGATACTCTAAAAGGTGTATTTTACAAGTTGCACCCCACATTTTGGGTAAATTGCACTTTATTCCAAAATTAGGGTTTTTAAGCACAAAGATTGCTCCACAAGCTGTATCTTGATGCCCAAGCTTGGGAAATCCATCATACTTCATCATATCCATTAATATGATGTATCATCATTAGAGGAACATCTTATCATGTGTAATTTTGCAAGTTAACCCCTCTAATTGGGTAATTTGCACATAGGTCCCTGTATCACAAAATAGTACTACAACATTGTTTAAAAAGGACAGAATGAAAATGTATGTTCCTCAGGAACTTAATTACATGCCTAAAGATAATCACAAGTATTTAATTACATGATTAAGAAAAACACCTAGGGTTAACTTATAACCCAGGTCATGGATGTTACAAATTATCCACCCCTTACAAGGATTTCGTCCCCAAAATCGATAAAACATATTATGAGAAAAGAGCAGGGTATTTCCTTCTCATCTCTTCCTCTAGTTCCCAAGTGGCTTCTTCAACACCACGGTGATTCCAGAGGACTTTCACAATACTTATGTCTTTCTTCTTTAGCTTTTTAATTATGTTATCAGGGATTGACACTGGTCCTTCCTCATAAGTTATATCATCATTCAATTCTACCTCCATATGTTGTAGAACTGACTCGGTATCAGGGTGACATTTCCTCAGCATATAAATGTGAAACACGGGGTGTAACTTCTGCAACTCTTGAGGTAACTCTAGTCTATAGGCTACCTTTCCAACCCGTTCAATGATTGGATAAGGCCCCATAAATCTAGGAGCTAACTTCCCTTTCCTTCCAAAACGAAGGACTCCTTTCCAAGGCAAGACCTTGAGGTACACTCTGTCTCCAACTTGGAACTCTAAGGGTCTACGACGTCTGTCGGCGTAAGATTTCTGCCTATCTTGTGCAGTCTTTAGTTGTTGTTGTATTACTTTGATCTTCTCTGTAGTCTGCTGCACAAGATCAGGACCTAACAACTGATGTTCACCAGTCTCATACCAACATAAGGGTGATCTACAACGTATACCATACAAGGCTTCATAAGGTGCCGTATCAATACTATGTTGATAGCTATTATTATAGGCAAATTCTATCAAGCTTAGGTGTAGATCCCAACTCCTGGTAAACTGGAGAACACATTCTCTCAACAAGTCTTCCAAGGTTTGTATAGTCCTTTCCGACTATCCATCAGTCTGTGGATGAAAGGCTGTACTAAACCTTAACTTGGTGCCTAAAGCTCTGTGCAATTGCTCCCAAAAACGACTTGTAAACTGGGGACCTCTGTCAGAAACTATGGTGATAGGAACTCCGTGCAATTGCACTATCTCTTGAACATACAGCTGTGATAACCTTTCAGCAGAATAGGTTGTTTTGACAGGTAAGAAATGTGCTGTCTTTGTCAACCTATCAACTATTACCCATATGGAATCATGTCCTTTGTTTGTCCTGGGTAGGCCAACAACAAAGTCCATGGTCACATGGTCCCACTTCCACTGTGGTATGGGTAAAGGTTGCATTATCCCTACAGGCTTCTGGTGTTCATCTTTAACTTGCTGACACACATGACACCTCAGAACAAACTCAACATCATCCTTCTTCATCCCAGGCCGCCAATACATATCTTTCAAGTTTCGATACATCTTGGTGCTCCCTGGATGCATGGCATATATTGAAGAATGAGCTTCTTCCAGGACTAACTTCCTCAAGTTGTCCACATCTGGCACAATCATCTTCCCATGATAACATGCCACTTGATCATCTGAGTCATGGAAACCATCTCTCTTCTCATAACCATACTCCAATCTGATCTGCTGGACTGCAGCATCAACTTGTTGTGCCTCCTTAATCTGCTCTCTTAGGGTAGGTTTAATATGCATCTCAGCTAACAAACCGGCTAACAATTACACCTTCAACTGCACATTGTCTTGCCTTAAAGAGATAAGCATATCTCTCCTAGAGCATACTAAGGAACTTAGTTGTGCTCTATCTATGGTTGATGTTGCTGATTTCCTACTCAGAGCATCTGCAACCACATTGGCCTTCCCTGGATGGTTATCAATTGTACAATCGTAGTCCTTGATTAATTCCATCCAGCGACATTGCCTCATGTTAAGTTCATGCTGAGAGAAGATATACTTAAGGTTCTTGTGGTCTTTGAATATCTAGAATGTCTCTCCGTAGAGATAATGTCTCCAGATCTTCAAGGCATGAACCACAGTAGCTAACTCCAGATCATGTGTCGGATAATTCTCCTCGTGTTTCTTAAGTTGTCGGGAAGCAAAAGAAGTCACTTGCTTATCCTGCATCAACACACATCCGAGTCCATTCTTGGAGGCATCACAGAAAACAACATATCCCTTACCTTGCTCAGGTAGTACAAGTACAGGTGCACTTGTCAACCTTTCCTTCAACAGCTGAAAAGATTGCTGGCACTTATCACTCCAGGCAAAAGGAACATCTTTCCGGGTTAACTTGGTCAAGGGTAAGGCTATAGAACTGAAGTTCTTGATGAACCTTCGGTAGTAGCCAGCTAACCCTAAGAAACTACGAATCTCCGTCGGTGTCTTCAATGTTCCCACTGTAGAACAGATTCTACCTTTTTGGGGTCAACACGAATACCCGAGGCAGATACCACGTGTCTAAGAAAAGATACTTCTGGCAACTAGAACCCACACTTGCTGAACTTAGAGTATAGCTTATGTTCCCTTAGCAAAGTTAGAGCCTGACGAAGATGCTGTTCATGCTGTTGAGCATCTCTACTATAGATCAGAATGTCATCTATGAAGGTAACAACACACTAATCGAGAAAAGGTCGGAAGATTCTATTCATGAGTTCCATAAATGCAACTGGTGCATTAGTTAGTCCAAACGACATAACTGTGAACTCATAGTGACCATACCTCATCCTAAAGGCAGACTTGGGTATGTCATTGTCCTTAATACGAATTTGATGATATCCTGACCTCAAGTCTATCTTCGAGAAGATGGTTGCACCACGCAACTTGTGACGTCCCCCAATTTCTATATACTTTCCATAGTGACATTCCTAGATATGTTTGCACTCATATCTATAGATGTCAAAAGGGAAAATATAAGAGATTAAGGTAGTCAACTAAGATAGAGATTAAGCCAAGATCTAGTTTACATCATCAGATAAAGCCACACAAACATTCATTCATAAGGATAATAAAGTCATTACATATGGAGAGAAAATATGGTTCTAAAGAAAGTTAACTTATTACATAGGATTTAAACCATCCTCAAAATCAATAAGGAAAGAAATAAACTAACATCTAGCAAGAAATGAGGTAAGAGGAAAAGAATCTATCTATTACATCCTCCAAGTTTATTATTTGTGCCTTCAGGTACTTTGAGCGTGCATTTCATTTTGTAGTCAAATGTTCCTTGCACCTAGAAAATACGAGAAACAAAACATCAGCAAAGCTGGTACGTGGTAAAAGTTACATTTAATAAGGTTGCATAAAGGAAAGTATTTTAACAAGAAGAAAGGAGAACCAAAACCATTTCTTAAGGCGAAAATCAGGTAAACATCCTTTTTATTACAATCATTTTGATGTGGTTGTACTACACACATTGCACTTATCTTACATCTAGTGTGGGCAACATATTATCATCATACATCTAACATGGGCCAAGGAAAACATACATCCATGTTAGGCAACATACATCCACACCAGGCTATGTGCTCTAGTAGCTACAACCCATCATAACCATTTATGTTTCATTAGGTTTGGTGAAAAATATCTCATACTAGTCAACCAAGCAATAATATTCAAATATGAGCATTCAAGGTATACATATCATAGGCAACCAGAAATCTAGTCATATACTTATATGACCACATACCTACTTGTTCAATCAAAAGTCCACAGATCTAGATTCAATCAGAAATTTAGTCACCCTGTAAAGAAAGCAAGGGTACAACATTACTATTGGTCCATGTGACCAGGACTAAGTTATGTTCTTAATTATTATTCCTTTTTATGTTATCTTAATTTAGATCAGGGATTTCCCCATATTCTAATTAGGTTCACAAATATTATCAGGGTTGGTCCATTATAACTATTTGGATTTAAGGCAATATTTAATTGATTAATTAGAAGATTTCCCAAAAATAGGGTTTCTAAGATGATTAAAGAAAAAGGGAGGGTAATCCTTAACATGTTAACCATTCATAACATCATGGTTCGTTTTAAAGATTCAGACCAACTAATAAACACTAATTATCATCTAATGATATTAATTTTGACATAAGAAATATATCTTTAAATTCATGTAGAAAGAGGAAGCTAAAATTAGGGTTTCTTCTAATCCTTTGATCACTTACCAACTTAGAATAGGATTTCGAGTTAGTCTGAAATCAGGGTTGCATCTAATGGTTACAAGCATTTTAGAAGTCATATATCATCAAGAAAGCCATTTTTAATAATTAATTATGATTAAGGATGCCCTTTAGGCTTTAGACAATTATTTTGGAAATAGGGAACAGATTTAGGTATTGATAACATTTTATATGGATAGAGGATATTTTTCTGATCAAAATGGTATATAGGTTCGCTATTTTATGCTACTCCTAAAATTTTCTATGATTTTCTTAAGATAACCTATTTCCTTGAATAAAAGAAAAAGAAGAAGATGATCTTACCTTGATCAACGGTCGGATCCTACTGGATCGACGGCCCAGGTTGATCCAAGGTCTCTCAGAACAACACACGGATCACTGAGTTGAAAAGGTAGCCCGCGATTCCTCTGGCTGATTTGGCGAGAAACTATTGGTCCATCTCGGCGTCTCTCTCCTTTTTCTCTGCTTCCTCTCGCTCGATGCTAGCCCAGGCAGCTGGATCGAGCTCCGGCGAGCTCCTGCTAGATCATGGGTGGTGTTTCCGCGAGGAAGAAGGTGCCTTCACCTTCGTGAGTCTGCCCCATACAGATAGGTGGGGTTTAGAGGTCGTGGCTCCCTCTGTAACTCAGCGCCGCTGTAGGAGAGGCGAGGTCGCCGGCGTGAGAGGGGTTTAGGGTGGTGAGGAACTCTGGGATCCTGCTTCCTGGCCGCCCACGATCGAGATGGGTTGGGGAAGGTGGTGGAGGGAAGGATTTGAGCGGGGAGGTGTTGTGGTGGCCTGAAGGTGAAAAGGAGTCGAGGTTCAAGAAGGTGGCTAGGGGAGCAGTGCTCGGGGTGTTGGCGCTTGCAATTGGAGATGCGAAAAGGTTAAAGGGATCATGGCGGAGCTAATGAGGGTCTTATATAGTCGTGAGGGGAGCTCGGCAAGGAAACCCTAAACTCAGTCGCCACCGGGGTGAGAAGAGAGGAGAAGGGGGGGTCGGTTCTCCCTACTCCGAGAGCGAGGGGGGTCAAGATAAGGCTTGACGGGGTCTCCGCGAAGTTTAGGAGATGATCGTTGGGTTTAAAATTCGAGAGGAGGTGTGAGTTGGCGAGGTTAACTGGGCTCGGTTTCCTGTTGCCTCCCCGCCCTTTACGGGAGGTAGGAGATGAAGTCTCCATCGTTGGATCAGGGTAGATCCGTGGATCGCGCGATCTAACGGTTAGGAGGGGGGGCGGGTTATTAAAGGTTGCGTGACACATCATTTAGCCTTGATTAAATGGAAACTTAGGTTTAGGACATATATCTAGGTTGATTTATTAAATTGGCCATATCTCATGATTGGTAACTCCAATTCTAATGAAATTTGAGGTGTAGCTTCACAAAGTCATTATGATACTATGATAAAAATTTGAAACCCAAATTCAAAGGTTTGATGTGTTTATTCACTAAAAACATTATCATATGTATTCTATCATAAAAGCATACTAGGGTTTGCATATTTTTGCAATTTGTGACCCATATTAGTCCAATTAAGTGAGATAAGTATATGAGGGTAATTTGGTTTACAATTTTTGATAATAAACTTTTAAGAGAGAGAAAAATACTATAAAAACTCACTTTGTCACATTCTCCCCTCCTTTTAAGAATTTTGCCCTCAAAATTCAAGCAGCCTGAAAGAGATGTGGATATTTCCGCTCGACTTCGGACTTGAGCTCCCATGTAGCATCGGTTTGATCATGGTGGCTCTAGATAACTTTCACCATATCTATACACCGATTATTGCAAAGCTCCTTTGCCTTGAAATCAAGAATTCTAATTGGTGACTCAGCATATGTCAAATCATCTTTCAGCTCAAGAGGCTCATGATTTAGAATGTGACTGGGGTCTTTGACATAGGGCTTTAGATTGGATACATGAAAAACATTATGCATGGCACTATACTGAGGTGGCAAAGCAAGACAATAGGCACATTCTCCAACCCTTTCAAGAATCTCGAAGGGTCCCACATAACGAGGACTGAGCTTTCCCTTATTCTTGGCCAAAGCTCGAATTGGTCGGATCTTCAGAAAGACATGATCACCTTCCTTGAACTGACGTTCCTGCCGGTGAGCATATGCATATGATTTCTACCTATCCTGTGCTTGCTTCATTCTCTGTCGGATTAGTGCAACTTTATCTGCATACAGCTGCATCTCCTCAGATTTCATCAAGGTGTTTTCCCCGACATCGTCCCAATATAATGGAGATCTACACGGTCGGCCATAGAGAGCTTCGTATGGTGGCATCCCAATACTCGCCTGATAACTATTATTATAGGCGAACTCAGCTAAAGGCAGGTAATGGTCCCACGAGCCTTCCCAGTCGAGCACACAAGCTCGTAGAAGATCTTCCAGAATCTGCACTGTTCGCTCTGACTGTCCATCTGTCTGCGGATGGTATGCTGTACTGAAATTCAGTTTGGTGCCCAATTCGTCTTGAACCTGCTTCCACAACTTTGAGGTGAACTTCAGGTCCCGATCTGAGACAATGGATGTTGGAACTCCATGCAGACGTACAATCTCCCGTATATAAATGTCGGCCAACTCAGAAACTTTCGCAGTAGTTTTCACTGGTAGAAAATGAGCTGACTTGGTGAGACGATCCATGATGACCCATGCAGCGTCGTACCCCTTCCTGGTCTTGGGTAATCCCACTACGAAATCCATAGTGATATGTTCCCATTTCCATTCCGGAATCTCGAGGGGTTGCAGTAGACCACCTGGTCTTTGATGCTCGGCCTTGATTCGTTGACATGTCAGACACCTGGATACAAAATCTGCAATGTCGTGCTTCATGCCTCTCCACCAGAACTGTCGTTGTAGGTCTTTGTACATCTTATTCGTTCCGGGATGAACTGTGTACTTGGACCCATGTGCCTCACTGAGAATGGTTGTCTTTACAGCTGACTGCTCAGGGACCCACATACGATTCTTGTATCGAAGACCACCATCAAGACCCACTGACAGATGTGTATGAGGTTTATCCAGGAGAGAGGAGAGCTCTGCAAGCTCGGGACTAACTTTCTATGCCTCCAGAAGTTCAGAATGTAGGTTGGATGTGATAGAGATGTTGTTGACATGCATACGATCATCCAGGAATTGTGGTCTCCAGCTTGCTAGTTCCTCCATGTTCCTCCATTCGGGTACAGACAGGGATGCACAAGTGGCTCTTTTTCTGCTAAGAGCATCTGCAACCACATTGGCCTTGCCTGGATGGTAGCCAATGGTGAAGTCGTAGTCCTTCAGGTACTCGATCCATTATCGTTGTCGCAGATTCAGATCTTTTTGTGTCAGGATGTACTTGAGGCTTTTGTGGTCGGTGAAGATATCAAATGTTGCCCCATACAAGTAGTGCCTCCAGATTTTGAGAGCATGGATGATAGCAGCTAACTCCAAATCAGGCGTAGGATAATTCAACTCATTGGGTTTCATCTGTCTAGAAGTGAAGGCCACTACTTTCCCATTCTGCTGTAGGACACACCCTAGGCCATGTCGAGAAGCATCGGTGAATATCCCAAATCCTTCATTTCCAGATGGTAGAACAAGGACAGGTGCTGATGTCAACTTCTGTTTGAGCTCTTGGTAGCTAGACTCACAAGCAGTTGACTAGATGAAATGCTCGTCCTTCCGAGTAAGCTTAGTGAGTGGAAGTGCTACTTTGGAAAAATTCGGAATAAAACGACGATAATATCCGGCCAGACCTAAGAAACTCCGGATTTCAGAAGGATTGCGAGGAGGTTGCCAATCAAGTACAACTGATACTTTAGCGGGATCAACAGATTTGTTACCCCCAGAAATGACATGACCAAGAAACATAACTTTGTCAATCCAGAATTCACATTTAGAAATCTTGCCATAGAATTTTTGGGCACGAAGAATCTCAAGGATGTACTTCAAATGCTCTCGATGTTTCTCCATAGAATCATAATAGATCAGAATATCATCAATGAAGACGACCACAAACTCATCAAGATAAGGTTGGAAGACTTTGTTCATCAAGTTCATGAATACGCCAGGTGCGTTGGTCAACCCGAACGGCATTACCAGAAATTCGTAGTGCCCGTAATGAGTTCGGAAAGCAGTCTTAGATATATCAGAATCCTTGACCTTAAGTTGATGGTAGCCAGAACGAAGATCAATTTTTGAGAAAACTTTAGCAGTACGAAGTTGATCAAAGAGGTCATCAATACGAGGGAGAGGATACTTGTTTTTAATGGTAGCTTGGTTCAACATGCGATAGTCAATACACATCCGCATCGAACCATCTTTCTTTTTAACAAAAAGAACAGGTGCACCCCAAGGGGAAACGCTAGGGCGGATAAAACCCTTATCGAGAAGTTCTTGTAATTGTTTCTTCAGCTCCATAAGCTCAACAGGTGCCATCCTATACGGTTCCCTAGAAATCGGAGTGGTTCCAGGAAGAAGATCTATGGAGAACTCAATGTCTCGGTTTGGAGGCAGCCCAAGAAGCTTCTCCGGAAATATGTCAAGAAAATCACGTACCACCTCCAGTCTTTCTACAGGCCCGTTGTTAGGACTGGACTCTGAGACGAATGCGAGGAAGACTTTACATCCTTTAGATATGAGCTTTTTAGCTTTAAGAGAGGAAATTATTATATTATTACAGAATCTGCTTCCCCGAGGGATCACTACAGGAGAGGAATGAGGTTGAGAGAGAACTACCATCTTGTTTCTACAGTCAATATAAGCATGATATGTGTACACCCAATCCATGCCAAGAATAACATCAAAGTCTTCCATAGTTAAGAGAATGAATTCAAAGGGCATGTCATGATTTTCAAATTTTAGAGGGAGAACATCGGTTTTCTGCAATGTAGTGAATATTTTGCCACTAGGAGTTGACACATCCAGAATGTATCCCAAGTCCCTTATATGTAAGTGCAACATTGAGGCCAGATTTCGAGACACAAACGTATTTGTAGATCCAGAATCAAATAATGCTTTAACAAGATGTCCATTCAATAAAACAATGCCTACAAATGATAATTACATTTTAAATAATTGAAGGCATTGAACAAGATATTAGATATATGAAAAAGATTTAAGGTTACCTTCGACAAGCTGGTTCGGATTTGCCCTAGCCTCTTCTGCGGTTACTGCGAACACCATGGCATTGCGGTGTCCCTGAGGGGGTGGAGCACCCGCTGGAGGTTTTCCAAGGATAGATGCATTGGGGCATTTGTCAAGGAAATGTCCCTCCTTCTTGCAGTTGTAGCAGACCGGCTTGGTGTAGCGATAAGGCCTGTCATGTCCTCATCCACAAGTCTTGCATTTGCTGCGGTAATCCATCATCTTGCTATTCTTTGGTCCTTTCTTCCTTGAACCTCCTCCTTTCCATGATCCTTTGTTATGGCCGGGGTGGAACTTCTTGAACTTTTCTTCCTCTGTGGTGGTCAACCCTAAATATCCCATGCTAGAAGGCTTCTGCAATCCCTGCTCCCTTTCCTGCTTAAGGGACATGTCTAGGGCTTCATCAATGCTTTAGGGACGAGAGGCTATAACTAGGGTTTTAAGGTGTGCGGAGAGACAGTCTACATAGTGCTCAGTGAGGCGGTCCTCAGTCCGAATAGGGGAATAGCGTTCCAGAAGCCTAAACTTCTGAGTATAATCGTCCACTGAGAGACTACCCTGCCTAAGCTCCATGTACATCTTCTCTTTCCTCTTCCTCTCAGCTATGGGCATGAAACAGTCAGTGAAGAGGGTCTTGAAGGCTTCCCATCCCAAGTTGTCTACTTCCTCTCCCCGATTCCCACCATAATTCTCCCACCAGATCTTCGCCCCTCCCTTAAGCAAATGGGTGGCAAATTTAACTTTCTTTTCTTCGGGTACTTCTAGGGTACGGAAGGCATTCTCTATGGAAAGGACCCAGACCTCAGCCTTGTCCATGACTTCGGGTTGGTCTTCCCCCCAAAAGCTATCAGGGTTGAGCTGAATAAAGTCTATCATTGTCACTTCCTTTTTCTTAGAGGAGCTAGATTCAGGGGTTCCTTTGGTGGTGAGGGTTTCCATAAAGTCTAGAAGGATTTTCTTCTATTCCTCCCATCTTTCCTTGGCCTCAGCATCAGAATCAGGTACTTCGAAGGTTTCAGGTTCTTTTCTTTTCTTAGAGGATGATTCCCCTGAGCTGCGAGTCTTAGGAGGCATCCTGTAATTAATTTCAACATATTAGATTTATTACTTCAACATGTATTCTCATCATTATCATTGTTATTATCACATGATATTTCATTATTCTCCTTTATCAATGATTAATGTTCTTAATGTTATGATTTTTGGAGGATATCCTAGAATCCTTATCAGTCGATCCTTAGGACTTTCTAAATAGAGAGAGACTCCTCCCTAACCTTATAACAGAGGTAAGTGGGAAAAAAAAATTATTTATTTTAAAACATAGATGAGAGGGAGAAATTTTTCCTACAGAAGAGATAAGAGGGAGAATCTATAGATGAGAAGGTTCCTAAATTAAGGTACGCCCAAGAATAGGGGACACTTAGGATATCGGCCAGGTAGACTTATACTGCCATAAAGGTAGCCTCGTGATTGCCAAGCTAAGTGGCTTAGAGACTTTAGTCAGACCCATGGCAGATGCTATCCTAGACACCTCAACCCTTCACATCCCAAACTCAAGGACTACCCTAGACTCAAAATAGGGCGAATGAAGTTCATGTGACTTGATGTGTGAACATTGGCTCTGATACCAACTGTGACGTCCCCCAATTTCTATATACTTTCCATAGTGACATTCCTAGATATGCGTGCACTCATATCTATAGATGTCAAAAGGGAAAATATAAGAGATTAAGGTAGTCCACTAAGATAGAGATTAAGCCAAGATCTAGTTCACATCATCGGATAAAGCCACACAAACATTCATTCATAAGGATAATAAAGTCATTACATATGGAGAGAAAATATGGTTCTAAAGAAAGTTAACTTATTACATAGGATTTAAATCATCCTCAAGATCAATAAGGAAAGAAATAAACTAACATCTAGCAAGAAATGAGGTAAGAGGAAAAGAATCTATCTATTACATCCTCCAAGTTTATTATTTGTGCCTTCAGGTACTTTGAGCATGCATTTCATTTGGTAGTCAAATGTTCCTTGCACCTAGAAAATACGAGAAACAAAACATCAGCAAAGCTGGTACGTGGTAAAAGTTACATTTAATAAGGTTGCATAAAGGAAATTATTTGAACAAGAAGAAAGGAGAACCAAAACCATTTCTTAAGGCAAAAATCAGGTAAACATCCTTTTTATTACAATCATTTTGATGCGGTTGTACTACACACATTGCACTTATCTTACATCTAGTGTGGGCAACATATTATCATCATACATCTAACATGGGCCAAGGAAAACATACATCCATGTTAGGAAACATACATCCACACCAGGCTATGTGCTCTAGTAGCTACAACCCATCATAACCATTTATGTTTCATTAGGTTTGGCGAAAAATATCTCATACTAGTCAACCAAGAAATAATATTCAAATATGAGCATTCAAGGTATACATATCATAGGCAACCAGAAATCTAGTCATATACTTATATGACCACGTACCTGCTTGTTCAATCAAAAGTCCACAGATCTAGATTCAATCAGGAATTTAGTCACCCTGCAAAGAAAGCAAGGGTACAACATTACTATTGGTCCATGTGACCAGGACTAAGTTATGTTCTTAATTATTATTCCTTTTTATGTTATCTTAATTTAGATCAGGGATTTCCCCATATTCTAATTAGGTTCACAAATATTATCAGGTCTGATCCATTATAACTATTTGGATTGAAGGCAATATTTAATTGATTAATTAGAAGATTTCCCAAAATTAGGGTTTCTAAGATGATTAAAGAAAAAGGGAGGGTAACCCTTAACATGTTAACCATTCATAACATCATGGTTCGTTTTAAAGATTCAGACCAACTAATAAACACTAATTATCATCTAATGATATTAATTTTGACATAAGAAATATATCTTTAAATTCATGTAGAAAGAGGAAGATAAAATTAGGTTTTCTTCAAATCCTTTGATCACTTACCAACTTAGAATAGGATTTCGAGTTAGTCTGAAATCAGGGTTGCATCTAATGGTTACAAGCATTTTATAAGTCATATATCATCAAGAAAGCCATTTTTAATAATTAATTATGATTAAGGATGCCCTTTAGGCTTTAGACAATTATTTTGGAAATAGGGAACGGATTCAGGTATTGATAACATTTTATATGGATAGCGGATATTTTTCTGATCAAAATGGTATATAGGTTCGCTATTTTATGTTACTCCTAAAATTTTCTATGATTTTCTTAAGATAACCTATTTCCTTGAATAAAAGAAAAAGAAGATGATGAATCTTACCTTGATCAACAGTCGGATCCTACTGGATCGACGACCCAGGTTGATCCAAGGTCTCTCAGAACAATGCACAGATCACTGAGTTGAAAAGGTAGCCCGCAATTCCTCTGGCTGATTTGGCGTGAAACTATTGGTCCAGCTCGGCGTCTCTCTCCTTTTTCTCTGCTTCCTCTTGCTCGATGCTAGCCCAGGTAGCTGGATCGAGCTCCGGCGAGCTCCTGCTAGATCCTGGGTGGTGTTGCCGCGAGGAAGAAGGTGCCTTCACCTTTGCGAGTCTTCCCCGTACAGATAGGTGGGGTTTAGAGGTTGTGGCTCCCTCTGTAACTCAGCGCCGCCGCAGGAGAGGTGAGGTCACCGGTGTGAGAGGGGTTTAGGGTGGTGAGGAACTCTGGGATCCTTCTTCCTACCCACCCACGATCGAGATGGGTTGGCGAAGGTGGTGGAGGGCAGGATTTGAGCGGGGAGGTGTTGTGGTGGCCTGAAGGTGAAAAGGAGTCGAGGTTGAAGAAGGTGGCTAGGGGAGCAGTGCCCGGGGTGTTGGCGCTTGCAATTGGAGATGCGAAAAGGTTAAAGGGATCATGGCGGAGCTAATGAGGGTCTTATATAGTCGTGAGGGGAGCTGGGCAAGGAAACCCTAAACTCAGCCGCCACCGGGGTGAGAAGAGCGGAGAAGCGGGGGTCGATTCTCCTTGCTCCGAGAGCGAGGGGGGTCAAGATAAGGCTTGACGGGGTCGCCGCGAAGTTTAGGAGATGATCGTTGGGTTTAAAATTCGAGAGGAGGTGTTAGTTGGCGAGGTTAACTGGGCTCGGTTTCCTGTTGCCTCCCCGCCCTTTGCGGGAGGTAGGAGACGAAGTCTCCATCGTTGGATCAGGGCATATCCGTGGATTGCCCGATCTAATGGTTAGGAGGGGGGGTTATTAAAGGTTGCGTGACACATTATTTATCCTTGATTAAATGGAAACTTAGGTCTAGGACATATATCTAGGTTGATTTATTAAATTGGCCATATCTCATGATGGGTAACTCCAATTATAATGAAATTTGAGGTGTAGCTTCACAAGGTCATTAGGCTACTATGATAAAAATTTGAAACCCAAATTCGAAGGTTTGATGTGTTTATTCACTAAAAACATTATCATATGTATTCACGACGAAGTCGCTCGAACGTCTTACCGATACCTTGTCCTTCAGGATGGATAGGTGCCCTTGGTGCAGGCATGGGCATCCTGTCGGTGATATGTGTCATGGAAGTCATAAACTGCCCGAACATGGTTTGAACAGCTGGGTTACCCATGTCAGCTGGGTCAAACTGAGGTGGCTCCCTGGGTGGCTCAGGTACGGGCTGTTCTATCTCTGGGTTCCTTGCACCTTCTTGAGGTGTAGCAAAGCTACTCTCAGCCACGTACTCCTCATGTGGCTCAGACATCCTTATATATCTTCTTCTCCAGAGGTGCAAAAGATTCTATTAGATAGGAAAGAAACACTAAGGATAGACTCGACATCCTAAGTCCTATGTCTCTATAGACTCAGCGAACCTAGAGCTCTGATACCACTAAATTATGGGCTCCGATCTCCAAAACACGATATAAACTCAGCGGAAGCATTCAATTAACAGCGGAATATGAAAAATCACGCATTCAATTAACAGCGGAATATGAAAAATCACGAAAAATTAAAACTTTTCGAGACAAGATCTTGAAATCATAAATCTTCTTTCATAAAAGCAAGATAAACAGTTTACATCTCTGCTAAATCACTTCTTGAGTGATTATATACAACCAAATACAAAATCTCAAGATTGAAAACCAAAATCTCAGACCAATTAACTCCAAGGACCTGAGAGTACAGAGACGACATAGGACTAACAAACTACATGGCTCAGCAGTCAGTATCTCCACCTGAGATTCACTGCTTCTGCTGCTATTACTGATCACTTGTAGATTGGTTCCTTCGTCCTCGACGACCACCTAAAAAGTTGAAATCTACGGAGTGAGACAATTTTAAATAATTGTCCCAGCGAGAGTTATAACTCTCCGCCAGAAGCTTTATTATAGCAATCAAAGAACAACATAAGCAATAAGAGCTTTTAAGGTAATCAACAATAGATTGACATTAAGTAGGACAACAATATTTAAGAAATATGAAGAACATATATATTAGGCAGTGTAAATTCAATCATTGTATCTCATAGTTTAACCTAAGCAGATATGCTACGTGGTTGATTATGTTTTACAAACATTATTATGCCCTGCGGAGATGAGGTATACCGCTCATACTCAAACCGATCACTTATTAAGTCGCATCGGTATCATACCTTGGTCATCAAAAGAGCCAGATTCTTATGACCTCATCTTCCTCAGTCAAAGTGAGGATAAACATGCAACACATCTAGTGTCTCTGCTACTATATCTTACCAGGGTATTCTGGTACTTCTCTATTAGAGTCACAGTGGCATTCTGTACTCTCTTCGTCATCGAAAGATTTCTTGTTTATCTCTCATCGATGAGGTATAAAAGATTCCTTGGGAGATTAGTGTTACATCACCCCAACATAAACATATAGTGAAGGATTGATAGATTCAGATACATCTACATCAATTCCTACACTAGGATGTAAGGATATACACATCCATGTTCCCCCGCATACTCAAAAGTATGTGATCCAGGAATTCCCTTAGGAAAACCTGTTTCACCATGATTTAACTTCTGACAATGATGGATCTATGATCGGGGCTCTACATGGTATGATTATACTTGATTAGTTAGGTACATTTCAATATTATTTTAACATCATACATGTTTCCAAGCATTTAAATATTAAAACACTGCTATACAAGAAGAATACTAAATGTATCAAGTTTAACTCATATCAGTTACCAAAGGATAAAAACTCATCATAAGTCATTTAATCAGCATGACCTTGATGTTACTCATGGCTCTTACAGCCTATCATCTCATATGATGCTACTTAAACTTAGGCATCATAGCATATTCACTATTCATTAAGCTAACAACATGCTTTCAATGAATATGGTATCATAATCCTTACCTGGATATGATCATCCTCATATAAGAACCTGCATGGTTAATTCAACTAATAATAATAAACAATTCATTTCAAGAGGTGTACCTTCATACTCTTACAAGATCTAGGTTCCCTGATTTACATTAATTAGGGTTATCTAATCCCTTCCATTATGATTAGAAATAGTGGTTCCTCCTTTCATACTTAAATCATGAAGATTCATGCTTAAAAGCATAACCTGGAATTAGGGTTTATTGTACATTTCATCATATTACCCTAGAATTTGGGTTTACTATTCACTTTATAGTGAATTGTGCTCATAATATCATCATGTATGAGAAACATCATCATTGATGCCTTCAAATTAAGTTAAGATTCATCAATTATCATAATTAGGGTTTTCATGATCTCACATAGGTGGATCATACCCTAATCATGCACATTCATATACATTGAAGGTATTTTACTTGAGTTTCAACCATAAATGGTACCTTCTCTCTCCTCTTACTAATAGATGGTGATTACATCACTCTAGAATAGCTTAGGTCAAGTCCTCATTGATTAACATAAGCTAAGTCACCACTATCATGTCATTAGGGTTTGATTAAAACAAGGTATCATCTAGTTGAACCCTTCAAGGGCATATTGGTAAAGCACACCATTGATAACAATCATGGGTCAATCTATTAATCACTTAACGCCTTAATGTCTTTAAGTATCATTAGGGTTTGGATTAGACCACCATAGAACCAATTTAAACCTTGAAAGTACTAAGCAAACACAACCCTAAAGTCTCCAAACGATTACACACTTTCAACCTCCAAATGGTGTTGAGACTGTTTGGATGTGTTGACCATTTTCTATAGTTGACTTTAAGACCGCATGACACTCAAGACCATTTTCCCTTAAACGGTCTTGAGACCGTTTGAGTGCGTTGACCGTTTGAGAGTGTTGACTTCCAAACCGTTTGGATGAAATGTCCTTGAAACCGCATGAGTTGAAACGATCTTGAGATCAATTGGACCAAACGACCTTGAGATCGTTTGAGTCCAAACGGTCTTGAGACCGTTTGGCCTCAAACGGTCTTGAGACCGTTTGGTCCAAATGGGCTCAAAACCACATGGACCTCAAAGGTGTATCAAAGGTTATAATCGATTATGGTTATCTATGTTGAAGTCTTCAATAGGCCATAACCTTGTTAACCACTTATAAATTGAGCCAATTAGGGTTAACCTTAATCAATTGGACACCAAATTGACCCTCAATTGAAAGCCAATTAGGGTTAAATCCAACTCAATTAGGGTTTGCAATCGGTTAACCCTCAATGTTCAAAATGTGAAACAAATTGAAGTTGAACCCATCAATTGATACTCAATTGGGCCCAAACGGTCTTGAGATCATTTGGACACCCTCCAATCGGTATTGAGACCGTTTGCCCAAAGTTTCATCAAAATCTAAGTCGATTTGATAAGGGTTGAACCCTAATTAGGTCTAAAATCAGCACTTTTATTCAATTCATCAACCTATTGTGATTGGACCCTCAATTCATCAAATTACCTTAACCCTAGACCTCCAAACGGTCTTTGGTTGTCACCAAACGGTCTTGAGACCGTTTGAGTGAACCCCCAAATGGTCTTGAGATGGTTTGGGCCCTTCAACCCAAAGTTCACCAAAATTTATCCTTGAAATCATCAATTCAACCCGATTAGGGTTTAGAAGGTTGAAGTGCCTTCAACTTGTGATTGGTTTGCAATTAGATCATGATTCTTTATAATTGATTAATTCAACATGTGTACAACAAACCTCTAAATGGTCTTCACTTGGTCAACCCTACCAAACAGTCTTGGAGACCGTTTGAATCTAAACGGTCTTGCAAGACCGCATGAGATCAAACGGTCTTGAGACCGTTTGATTTCAAATGGTTTGCAAACCGTTTAGACCAAATGGTCGAAGGTCATTTGGTAAAGTTACATAGGAATTCATGCCCATCATCTTCAACCTATGTTCAGGTCGGTTACTTCACGGATTGCTTGCAAAAGTGCAAGAAAGAGTGGGGAAGAAGAAAAACTAGGTACTAACTTGCAAGAACATAGATATGCATAATAAATCAAGAGGTTTAGAATTATAAAACCCGCCTTAAACGTTGTTCCTAGAGCTCCAAGCTTCCAAGATTCAAGCCTTTAATGGCGTCTTGAGCTCCATAGGTCGTCCAAAGAAGTTTCTCCAAGAAAAGGTTGGGGAAGGTCGACTAGAACAAGAAACCTAAGTGAGATAACCATAAAACCAACCTTATACAAGGAATTCCTCCATGAATCCGAGCTAGAAGATGGTCTCTTCTCACCTTAGAACAGGTTGGTCATCTTCTTGAGCTCCATAGCTCTTCCTTACTCAGTTGAGAAAGATGATAAGTGAAGAAGAGAAGGGAATATGTTTACTTGGTTTGCAAAGAAAGAAGCTTATATAGCTTGGGTTAGTTTTCAACATAAGGACCTCTAGTTTATGGGTTTCTCATCTAGGTCCCTCCTTAACTTCTAAGGCACGTTCAATCTATCATAACTTTAAGCAAATCCCATCAAAAATCAAGAGCTAAGGGTAAAGAAAGCCAACATGCAAACTAAGGTACATATATAAAAGGTCTCTTTACTCATACTAGGTGATTTTACTACAAAGGTCATTCTTCTTATCTGATTATCTAATTGAAGCACCCCTTTCATCATTTCTTCTCTAAATGATGTCAAGAGTCATAAAAGATACTCTAAAAGGTTTATTTTACAAGTTGCACCCCACATTTTGGGTAAATTGCACTTTATTCCAAAATTAGGGTTTTTAAGCACAAAGATTGCTCCACAAGCTGTATCTTGATGCCCAAGCTTGGGAAATCCATCATACTTCATCATATCCATTCATATGATGTCTCATCATCATAGGAACATATTATCATGTGTAACTTTGCAAGTTAACCCCTCTAATTGGGTAATTTTCACATAGGTCCCCGTATCACAAAACAATACTACAACATTGTTTAAAAAGGACAGAATGAAAATGTATGTTCCTCAGGAACTTAATTACATGCCTAAACATAATCACAAGTATTTAATTACATGATTAAGCAAAACACCTAGGGTTAACTTATAGCCCAAGTCAGGGATGTTACAACCTTGTTTGCAGCTTACCTGGAAAAAGATGAATGGAGGATTTAAATAATAAAACTTTGTCACCTTCACTTACATCCTTCTTCCTCGGGTGGGCATCATGCCACACCTTGGTCCTCTTCTTATAGATCCTTGCATTCTCGTAGGCATGCATTCTCAATTCTTCGAGTTCCTACAACTGCAGATATCTCTTCTCTCCTGCCTTCTCCAGATCCATATTCAAGAACTTAATAGCCCAAAGAGCTTTGTGTTCAAGCTCTAAGGGTAGATGACAGGATTTTGCATAAATCAATTTGTAAGGGGTAGTTCCAATGGGTGCTTTATATGCAGTTATGTTGGCCCAAAGGGCATCATCAAGCTTCATTGACCTATCTTTCCTTGTGCGGTTGATAGTCTTCTCTAAAATTGTCTTGATTTGTCTATTCGAAACCTCCACCTGCCCAGAAGTTTGTGGGTGGTAGGGCGTGGCAACCTTGTTTTTAACCCCATACTTTCACAGGAGTGCTTCAAACTGTTTTTCCCTGAAATGCGATCCACCGTCGCTTATTACAGTACGAGGTACTTTGAAACGAGGGAAGATAGTCTTCTCAAACAACTTGATCACTGATTTGGAGTCGCAAGTCTGAGTGGCCACAACTTCCACCCATTTAGACACATAATCCACTGCGACTAGAATGTATTGATACCCTTTTGATGGGGGAAATGGACCCATGTAGTCAATTCCCCATACATCAAAGATCTCGACCTCGACCCAATTGGCCATAGGCATCTCATTTCTTCTTCCAATGTTTCCTGTCGATTGGCATTCTTTACAAACCTTTACATAATTTGCAGCATCCTTGAACAATGAGGGCCAGTAAAAACCCAATTGCAACACCTTGGCGGCAGTCCTTTCGCTCCCCAGGTGTCCTCCATATTAAGAGGCATGGCATTCTTTCAGGATGTTTGGGACCTCTTCTTTGGGGACACATCTTCTGTACAGGTTATCTGCGCATCTTCTAAAGAGGAGAGGATCGTCCCAGTAGTAGTTCTTTACATTTGAAAAGAGCTTCTTCTTTTGATTATAGGTTATATCAGGAGGCAACTCTCCGCAGGCAAGATAATTACAAATATCTGCAAACCAAGGCAAATTCTCATCTTTGGTTTCAATCATCAGCAAGGCTTCGTCAGCATAGTTGTCATTAATAGGTGGTTCCTTCTGCCTTTCCACCATGATCCTTGATAAGTGGTCTACGACCACATTCTCCGCACCCTTCTTATCAATGATCTCATGTTCGAACGATTGTAGTAACAAAGCCCACCTTAACAGTCTGGGCTTGGTATCCTTCTTTTACATGAGATATCTTATTTCCCCATGGTCTGTGTAGACTTTCACCTTTGTACCGATAAGATAGGATCTGAACTTGTTAAAAGAAAAGACTATCACGAGCATCTCCTTTTCTGTAGTCGTATAATTCACCTAAGCTTCATCCAGAGTACGACTGGCATAGCAAATGACGTGGTGCCCTTTGTCCTTTTTCTGTCCCATGACAGAAGGTTGGACAACGGTTTCAAGATCTTTGAGAAGTCTTTTATAAATCTTCAGTAGTAGTCAGCGTGCCCGAGGAAACTCCTCACTCCCGTTACAGACTTCAGTGGAGGAAGTTTAGATATGGCTTCAACCTTGCTAACGTCTACCTCGATGCCACACCTCGAGACTTTATGCCCTAGCACGATGCCTTCTCATACCATAAAGTGGCACTTCTCCCAGTTCAAGACCAAATTCTTTTCCTCACAGCGTTGCAAGAACAGAGACAGGTTTTTCAGGCAGGCATCGAAGTCCTTTCCATAGACAGAAAAGTCGTCCATGAAAACTTCCACGATATCCTCCAGAAAATCCAAAAACATCGATATCATGGAACACTGAAACGTTGTGGGAGCATTACACAAGACAAAAGGCATTCTTCTGAAGGCGTAGGTGCCATAGAGATAGGTAAAAGTAGTTTTCTCGTGGTCGTCTGGCAAGATGGGAACTCGATAAAACCCTGAAAAATCGTCCAAGAAACATAAATAGTCATGATGTGCTAATCTTTCCAGAACTTGATCAATGAAAGGAAGCAGATAATGATCTTTTTTCATGGCTTGGTTCAGTTTTTGGTAGTCAATACACATCCTTCATCCCGTGACGGCCCGAACTGCCACTTCATTGCCTTTATCTCCTTTAACTACTGTTATACCTCCTTTATTCGGTACCACGTGGATCGGGCTCACCCAGTTACTGTCACTGATCGGGTAAATGATCCCATCATCCCTCAGTTTGATTACTTCTTTCTTCACAACTTCCTTCATCATCTGGTTCAGTTTTCTCTAGGTTTGAACCAGAGGTTTAGTAGGTTCTTCCAAATTAATGCGATGCATACATAATGCAGGGATAAGACCTTTGATATCCTCTACCGAGTATCCTATAGCATGCCTGTGGAGTCTCAACTCCCCAAGAAGCTTTTCCAATTGATCTTTCATAAGATGGGCATTAACGATGACATGATTTCTCTTTTCTTGATCTAGAAATTCATACCTTAACCCTTTAGGTAGCTGCTTCAACTCAGGTTTAGCCTTGGGTGCCTTTTCTTCTGTTGCCTCCTCTAGAGAGGCAAACTTAACCGTTTCTATTACCTCTTCCTCGTCGCTCAGATCTTCATCATACTGATTAAGATAGTTGAGAAACTCGACAACTTTTGGATTTTCAGAATCTTCAGCATCAGAATCTTGATTGCTTAATGCTCTCACAAGAGGGTATACCATTACGATATCCTCTTCCATCTCTTCACAAAACTGGTTGTAGCTTTCTACAAAGTAGGCGGATTCTATTAGGGATGGTCCCTTAATAGCATCCTTTACTTTGAAATCTAAGTGGTCATTTCCGACCCTTAGAGTAATTATCCCCTCGGCAACATCAATCAACACTCTTTCCGTAGCCAAGAAAGGGCGTCTGAAGATGATAGGATAGCTAGGGTCCTCCACGATGTCAATGACCACAATGTCGCAAGGAATGAAGAAACTTCGAACACGGATTGGCACATCCTCCACAACTCCTACGGGTCTTTTGAAAGAATGGTCATCCAACTCAATCCTCATGTTGGTCTTGACCATATCCTTCAAACCTAAATGTTGCGTGAGGCTTAGGGGCATAGGACTGATGCTAGCCCCTAAATCAGCAAGACTTTTTTGCTCGACATTATCTCCAACGGCAAAAGGAATGGTGAAAGCCCCTGGATCCTTCTTCTTGTTGGGTAAATCTGCTTTGACAAAAGTAGAAGACATACTAGCTAGATGCACAGTCTTAATTCTTCCTCCTCTTTTCTTCTTGGTGATCAAATCTTTGAAAAACTTAGCGTAGGTCAACATTTCCTCTAAAGCGTACAAGAAAGGTACTTCGAGGTGAAATTTCTTTACTGACTCCATAAACTTCTCGTAACGCTTTTTAAGATGTGCCTTTATCAGTTTGTAAGGGAAAGGCAACTTGGGAGAGTAAGGACTTCTCTTACCAAATATTTCCTCAATGGATCTTGGTTCTAGTTCCCGGACATGAGCTTGTTGATTGTCTTCTTCTGTGGGATTATCTATCGTAGTCCTCGATTCAGGTTCCTCAGGTCTGGCTTCTTCAGGGCATTCTACTGTCTTCCCTGATCTCAACACTGCCATTTTGGCGGATTCAGTGTTAGAGGGTATCTTACCCGAGGGGTTTTTATCATCTCAGCCATATGGGCCAACTGCTGATCGATTTGGCATTGGTGAGTCTGCATGTCCACCATCTAAACCTGCATCGTGTTCAGGACTCCTGAATTTGACAGCGCACTTTGCGCCAGCTGGTTGTTGATACTATCTTGTCTTTTAACAAAATTGAACAATTGACTCACCAAATCTGGTTGGTGCAAATTCTTTTCCTGGCTTTTCTCCTTAGCTTGACCCTGGCTGTGACTAGGGTTAGCTGCTTGGCGACTTTGGTACTTTCCTTCTCCTTGGAAGTTTGCCTTGTTCAATTTGAAAGTGGTAGTTCTGGTGAACTAGCCTTGTCCCCCTCTTTTCTCAAAACCTTGGGGTTGGTTGGTGGGGTTATTTAGCTGATGCAAGTTTTCGGCCATATCCTTGTTGCCATAGTTAAAACCAGGGTGATCCGGTCTCTTGAAGTTGACAAAAGAGACGTTCTTAGCTTCCTCTTCCTCAGATTCACTTTCAGTTGACTCGTCAGGTCGGGTGTAAACACAGTTATCAACCCCGTGTCCACCTTTTCCACAGGTGACACATTTCATGACTTTCTCAACTTGTTTCTTCCCTTTTCCACCTAATTCTTTCAATTGTCTAACGCCAGTGGCTATCTTTTGGATCTGAGTGGTGATAGCCTCCAGAGCTTTGGATTCGACTGAAGGTCCTTCACTAGCCACCTTCTTAGCATATCCTCTATCAGATCTGTCGTAGTCGGTGCCAGCTTGTAGTTCGGCCATGTTCTCGATGATCTTTTTGGATCTGCTGGGTTTCTTCCCCAGAAAGTCACTTCCTGCAACTACATTCAGCGAAACCCTTTCCTCAGGGGTCAGACCATTGTAGAAGGTGGTTATCAGAAAACCCTTCTTGTAGTTGTGATGGGGGCAGTCCCTCTGATATTCTTGATATTGTTCCCAGGCTTTGTGTAGATTCTCATTTGGCTTTTTCATAAATGACGTGATTCTTTGTCTATTCCTAACAGTTTTCTCCGTAGGGTAGAACTTGTTTACAAAAGCGTCCGCCAGCGCATTCCATCCATTAATAGCTTGATGTGGTAGCCCGAGGTACCAGGATAAAGCCTTTTCCTCTAGAGAAAAGATGAAGCCCTTGCAATATATGACTTCTTGGGGAACTCCCCGCATTTTAATGGTATCACATATATTTTTAAAAGCAACTAGATGATGGTAAGGGTTATCATTCTTTGAATTCCTTCTGAAGCTCTTGTTCTGGATCATAGAGATGATAGATAGTTTTAGCTCAAAGTTGGTTGCGTTGAACCTTGGGATGACAACATGACATCTTGAATTATTGGCCTTTGTGGCAGCTAACTCCCTGAGGATCTTTTCTTCTTCGTTAGAACCTTCACTGTCACTGTCTCCCTGGTTCTGCTCCTGATTATGTTGATTTCTTCGGTGTCTGCGGTGATGACGACATCTCTCATGACGGTGATCATCCTCAAACTTTTCTATTTCAGGATCTTCATGTTGATGGTTTTCGTCATTACGGTCATTATCTTCATACGGAGGTGAGTGAGGTCTAACTCTCAGGTGTTTCTCACCCTCTGAAAGAGGTGGTTCGACGCGAGGTGGCATGTCTAGTGGTGTCAGTCCTCAAATGAGCAGAATGCTTCTATCCTGAGTACCTGAATAACACATAAAATCATGTTAGAAAACTTGTATTACTAAAACGAACTACACTATACTCATTTCAAGTCAGAAGATCAAAGAGGAAAAAGTGTTGTCAAGCTCATTTCTAAGCTTGAGGCACAGGAGTGTAGTTAGTGGATTCGGTTCGTTAACAGTACCATTTTGCCTTGTCCCCGGCAACGGTGCCAAAATGTTGACCGACCTAAATCGCCCGTCCAAAAGGAGCGGATTTGAAGTAGTCGGACTTTTAAATTACCCGACTCTTAGGCCCCTGCAACGATGATGGGGTTTGAAGTAGCGATCAGGGTCAAACCATCGGGACAAGGGTGGTAGTGTTAAGAACATGGAATCAACACATTACACTCCAGCAAGGGTAATATGAGGATAAAGTTCCCAAAGGGAACAACAAGCCAAGATTGATAAAATAAAAGAGAACAATCTCCAACTAGAGTTACAAGGAGAAATTAAGGTTTTAAGCATTTAGCAATTTTTAGGGTTTTAGTGCAACAGAAATAGAGGAGATAACACTATTGCTTTAGTAAGGAATGAAGGAGGAAAACTTCAGTATAACAAGCGGCAGCAGGAACATCCAACACCCCTTCTTTCAAAGAGGGTACCTCTAACTAAGCACCAACACCTCTCTCGAGGTTGCTGGACTTGGTCAGAGTGGAAGATAACTGGAGCAACTCCGATCCTGGGTACTCTCGTACTCCCTGATCGGACCAAACTCTAGAGCTGCAACACCTCTCTCGAGGTTGCTACAGCGGGAAACACGAATCGATAGCTAGTCAAAACATGATCCAAGCGTACAAGATAGAGTTTAGATGCTAAGAAAGGTAATCATCCACCAAAAAGGAACCAAACATGAAGCAACAGACATGTCAACTCATCTAATTCCATAAGCCTAATCATTATATAAAAGGGTTTGGTTACATTACATAAGTAAAGAAAATAAATGACTGAAAAAGGTAAAGATAAGTATCACCTCCTTGATTTAGAAGAGCGACATGCAGCAACAGATCCTTAAGATTGCTCTAGCTGGATATCGGTTTTGGAGCTCTGCTCAATATGCCTATGTCGGGCGGCACTCCCTGTTGGGAGATAGGCCATGACAGGAAGACGTACTGACCAAAGCGCCTTTGCCTGATACGTTTGTGACGGGATGCCCCCCTCTCGGGTGACACACCGTGACAGGTGATTCGTATCGGGCTCGGTATCGTGTCAGGCTAGAGACTGCTTAGGGTATTGGGTTACTCATATCGGGTGTCCTCATTGGTCGATATCGGGTTGCTGCGGTGATCGGGACGGATTCTAAGTGAACCATTCCCGCCCTCTCAGATCGGAGAAGTGCTCACCTAGTATCGCCCGATACACGTCTAGGACGCGACATGCTAGCTCCAAGTGCTTTCCCAAGTTAGCTTTCATGATATTCAGACCCGTCCCATCGGAGTCCTGTAGCTGCTATTTATAGGAAGTGGTTGGGAGAAGTTGTGGTTCTCTGGGCGTCACATGTCCTCCATTAACTCTATCATTACAGCTTCAGGGATGCCCGATATGCGTGTCGCCCGACACGGAGGGTGTCAGGTTGTAAGCGTGTCGGGTGTCATGATGAGTGGGCGCCTGTCGGTGGGTGGCTTGTATCACGCGACACGCTTCAGTAGTCGTGGTGAGTACAGCTCCATGTCGGGTAAGTGGCGCATTGCCCGTCAGATCCTCCTTGTGCGGCACGCCCGTGTCATGCGGTAGCTGTATCGTGCTGTTGTATGTCGGGCAGTGAGTGTCTCGGCTGACTAGTTAGAGGGCCTATGTAGGTAGAACATGTTCATGGGCCGGGATGGGCCTTTTTGCTGATAAATGAGCCGAAAAATGAGGAAAACTCTACAAAATATGATAAAATTGAGTTAAGAGCGTAGCACGACCTGTTTATTCAAAAACATGACAAAAAGGAGAGGAAATAGTTTAAAAGGGCAGATTTGACAGTGAAATAAGGGCCAAAAACATCACAAAATTTGGTGTTATCAGTGGGGATGCTCAATTCTCTCCTACACTGAGGGAGTCATCTTATTCCCCACCCATGGCTACCTTGTCATTATCACCCTTCTTCTTAGGTTCCATCTGCAAAAAAGGACATAAACTAGATGGCACTTGGAGAAAAACTCAGTGTCCAAAAATATTTCTTGCTCTGATACACTTATTATAACACCCCACTTGTGTATCATTTACAACATAAAGCAGAAGCATATAACTTTATTCACTTCAAGGGGGATGTTACAAATATGATATTCATAGATCAAAATAAAGTTTAGATAAACTATCATAGGATAATAGTCACAATTTTCATTTTCAAATCCTTAACATGGTTCATATATAACAAGACATGATTCTCATGAAAAGATATTAGAAGCTAATTACAATTGGCTCCCCACTAAGACTTTTCATTCCTAGAGATTTATTGCGCTAGTCATTGCATGCCAGATAACTTCTTCTTCTTAGTTTTCTCCTTACCTACGGGCATCACACCCCAACCATGCATCAAGCCAATAATAAGTAAAATTGAACATATTATAAATTAGATAAAACATGTAAACTAAAAATAGATATTAAACATTAAACATTGAAAAACAAATATGGAATTTCTTTTGAATTGGTGTCTTTTATCTTGACCTATATAAGATTTATCGGGTTTGCACAAAAGTTCCTCTTATCTAATGAATTATAGTGCCTCTTCTGTTATGCACCGAAGTGACTATTCTCTTATGAACTGGACTGCGTCTTCTCTTATGCACCAAAATGCCTCTTACTGAGGATCTTATATAAGCTATATTTTATCATGTTCTTTCTATTAAAAACTCATTATTAAATCTTATCATTTACTCATAATGTGCAAGATAGATAGTATAATGACCATTGTCCATAAAACATACCATTCAATACATTATATATTCATTGACTTTAATAAATTGAAATAATAAATAATACTTTCACAACATTCATTGTATTTCATACATGCATACATACATGCGTAAAAGAAAACAATACTTATGTTCAACTAGCATGGATCACTTACCTTTCTTTTAGAGTTGATCCTATTTGTCTCTTAGGTTGAGGAAACCTGTAAACACAATCTTGGAGTTGAAGAACCCCAATTATCCTATCCATATCATACGTATAACCTTAAACCCTAATATTACTTCATAGAAAATTAGGGTTTGATCAAAGAGGAAAAAATGCTGAAACTTGGACATTCAAATTCCTCAAGACAAATCCTTTCCAATGAGTATTTTTTCTCTCATTTTTATGAGGTTGTATGTAATTATTATGAACATCTCCAAAATCACCAATCAGAGAGAAGAGGACTATATTGTCACATCAATTGAAATCAAATATAAATCTGATGTGAATAAATAGTAGAAAGATGACATAAACCATGGTAGCATGTGACACATAAAGAAAACATGCTAGGGTACGTATGTCATTAACCATACTAATGAATCACACATCATATGAATTAAAAGGAAAGTCCTAATCTCAATACTTCCCTTGCTATAAAAATAGATGATCAATGTTGTTGGGACACTAGTGTCATTACATGACTGGATTTGTTCCTTGGAGCCATGACACTTGATGAGTAGTCCTGGAGCTCCAAGCCTTGAATCTAGATGGAGAAGGATGAACAGTCATGGGAAGCTAGGAGTCGTTGAAGATTCCTTATGTCAATACAATGCCGTCGAGCTAAGGCTCAGGCTTTGAGGGTCCATGGCCAGATGGTCCCACAAGCACAAGCATGTTTGTCTATTGCTGTGATGCAGGACAGACTTATGAGGAAAAACAAGACAATAAGAGATGGTGGAAATACCTCATCATGGTCTGACGAACCCAAAAGATCCACCAGGGTGGGGCGAGGACCTTTGTGTCTATGGGGATTTGCCTAGGTAATGAAAAAATAGAGATGGAGTCAAGGACACACAAACCATAAAAACCAAGACAAAATACATATACTAAGATTAGAAAACTATCATCAAGGAAAGACAGTCTCACTCGAGTCATTTCAATGGTCAAAGTGTCACCAGGGGCCAAGTCTGCAAGCATCGATAGAGC